>VZTF01000894.1:855904-944741 GCA_013397755.1 Cnemophilus loriae | reverse complement strand
GAGCGCCGTCCGCGGCGCGGCTGGGGCGAGGCGGGCGGTGCGTCCGGCAGCGCAGCCCTTCAGCCCTCGCCGTCGGAGGCTCTTGGGAGCGGGGCGTCCTGGCCCCGGCCCTGCAGCCACCCCCTGGCACGAGAGGCTTTGCTCTGACACTGGCCCTGAAGTCTGCGCTGCCGGGAGCCGCTAGTGCAGCCCGGCGGTGGTCGGTCCCTGTCGACCATCCTCGGGAGGTTGTGCGGGTGGTGAAGAGCAGCACAGAACCGGCCAGTAAACGTTAAGCGGATCTACTGGTCCCCTTCCAACACGGGGTTTCAGGAGTAACCTTGACAGTCCAGTGAAACGGCCACCACCACCTTCCTCGCCTTTTGTTTGAGCCAGCTTTGCTGATGGAAAAGTAAAATCTACAATAGCTGTCGTCTTTATCCACTTGTTTTGTGCTGATGCTGATGAAATCTGAAGTTCAAGGAAATATTTACTATTATTTGGAGAAATGTGTTATTCTTTTTTCATCACATTTTGCCCCCTGTCAAACAGAGGGGCTTATGTTTAAGGAATTACATCACTTTGCAAATCCCTCTATCTTTTTCTTAATATAAACTGTTAGGATGTCTTCAACTTGGCTGTTTTCCTTTTGTGAGTCAGAGCTAGTGTTACTGCTTTTCATTGCTTGAACAGGCTCCACAGACCCATGACGCCTCTCTTAAGAGTTTAAAGAGAGTTGTTGCTCATGTGATGGGGATCATCTGGCAACTCTGCTTAACGTTACTGAGGCAGACAGGACCTTTGCCATCCTGAAATACTGGAAGATGACAATAAGGTATCTTGATTCTCTTTTGCTTATGGCATCTAGTCAGTGCTGCAGTGACTAACTGTAGGGGAGGTCTGTGACCTGCCACATCTTGTAAGGGAGGAGTAAGCAGAAAGCAGGGAAGTTGTATCTTGCTGGTGATGCACTGAGTTAGCAGCTCAGGGGTTTCTTTTTCACATCTGTAGCTTTCAAGCACACTTTACTCCTGATTTTTTCTGTAATTGTAGTAAGTTATTTTAATGAGCCCCTAAGAACTCAAAATATAATGAACACAGAGGAAGTACTTGGGGTAGTTTGAGTGCAAGTAATCATAATGGGGAGTTGGGCGTTATTTTTTTTCACCCATGCTCTGTGAATAGGAATTTACAGCTTCTTGCCCCTAGGAAGAATGTTCCCCTGTGGGGCTGATGTTAGTCTGCTTGGTAAATGGTTGGAAAAGTCACTTTCAGTGAAATGTTTAAGGCCTTTCAGCTTGAGGGAATGCAGTTACATTGTAGTCATGCCACTCTAATTTCCCTTCTAATACTCTTGATTTTCTTTAGGACTATGCCTTAAAAGTTGCATGGCACCTTTAAAAATGCACTAAGGTAAAACAATGAAAATAAAAAGTAGTGTAACATTTTGAGTGTAAAGTGAAAGCACCATTTTGGAAGTTAGCCAAATCACCATTTTGTGATAGCTTCCTCAGGTAAAGGAATTTCCAGGTGGAAGAAAAAGGCTGTGAAGAATTGTGCAGTGGAAAGTAAGGGATGTCTTACCCTTGAATGAGAGTGTTTGCTGTGGTGACTGAGATTTCTGTTAACTTGCACATGTTGATTTCTCATCTCTATTTCATTTATCTTCAAGTTTCTGGGTGTCTCCTAGACGTGGTCTGGATAGGAACATGTAAAGTCAGGGAAGTGTGATGATAACCTGGTGTTGTGAGCTATAGAAGGGTCAGAGAGAAGTACTTTATGGGGTTTTTTTGGTCCAGATTTATGTTCAGATCACCTTAGTCCTGTGTCCATGTGGGATTTTTAGACAGTGAAGATAATATAAGCCATTTATAAAGTCCTCAGTATGAAGGGGTTTTTTTTCCTCCTAGTTGAATATTTTTTCTTTATAGTACTTAAGGCTACTTATACTAGAAGTTCACTTCTTAAGTAAGATGAATTCATCAATAGATACTTCTTGCGTTTGTAGTGTTGTTGCAAATTAAAGCATACATTTTAGAAAACTTAAAAATACCTTTTTTTAAAAAAATGCAGCTTAAAAGACTATATGGGATAACATATCTTTTGTTTTATTGTGAATAAAATTCTGTGAAATGCCAACTCTGTAAAATAGTAGCTGTTAGTCTCCTTTGGGGAGAAGCATGGTGTCTAAATAATAGTGCATTTGTTCTTTCTTTCTTCTTTCCTTGTAACTTAATGTCCATTTCCACTGTCCAGCTGGTAAACTAACATTGCCAAGGTTGTACAAAAGTGTTTTAATCACAGGTTTGGAAGCCTCTGTTTGGATAATGTGATGGTAAGACAAACTTGTCTTCTGTTTTTAACCAAGCAGGAATGCTATAGCTAACATGTGTGCAGAGAAAAATCAAGTCCTTCAAGGGACTTATTTTGCCTAGTCCTTGATTGGTGGTCTCTAGTGATGTTGGGGATTTGAAAAATGGATGAACTAAAAAGCCTTGGTATTAATTTATATTGTAGCCAGACGTGCCAGTGAATTCATTAATATGCTTTTGCATATACTGCAGCAGTTACTGCTGGTTTAACTGTATAGAAACATGTTTAAATTTAGGCTTTTGGTTTGCCTGTTTCTTCTTGTTCTGAGTCAGGACATGCAAACTAGGATGTATCTAGTATTTTATCAGTGCTAGTAAACATTGCCTGATTGTTTACAGTTTCTTGTCGTCTAGCATTCCTTGGTTATACAGATCTTTAATTTATCCCAAACAAATTTCTTAAGCTTGGAGAAAAGGAGAGGAAAATGGTAATAATAATTCGAAACAAGAACTGTGTTAACAAGAGACGCGACTATTGGTTTTCCTGCCTAAATGATGTCATAGAGCATTTAGGCTGTGGTGTGCAGGGAGGAACTCCGGTTTTAGGGGAGTGGGAGGAAGGACATTGCCTCTTGCTACCTTTTTTTTTTTTTCCTCCTCTAGGTCATCTGCTATCACAGAAATGAATGATGATTTCTCAAAAGCAAATGCATTTCTGAGGTTATATATAGCAGAAATAAACTCATGAAATGTATTCACTGAGTAACTGAGGGCCAAAAAGAGATGAGACCATTTAACAAAATCATTGTATTCGAACTCTTTCAAAACTGCCAGTATCTTCTTCCATCCTGAAAAACCTTTTTCCAGCAGTCCATTTTCTTTTTCCAGTATACATTTGCTGGAGGCCCAGTTGACTTTTGGCATGTGTTGTTCATTGTGATGCTCTAGAGCTCCCAGTTGAACATTAAGCTGCCTTTTTTCCATCTTAAGCTTAGGCTAACATCCTCTTCACCTGAGGTTTTTGACACAGACAGTGCTGTGGGGCTTCTTTGTCATAAGTATAAAAGATTCCTTTGTAAATGGGATTGTATGACTGTGAGTTAGCTTGATATATTACATATTCCTACGTTCCCTTTCATGGTTTTTCTTGGCAGATAGTTTTGGGAAAGGATTCCTGCTATGCTGAAGTGCTGCTGGTGTGGGAGCAGTTTGGACCATAATGTTCCTGGAAGGGTGGGCTGTGTTCTTTACAAGATAGCACTTATATTGAATTTTTGATGCTTGCAAGACCTAGGTTCATATATGTGTGTTGTCAGTTTCAGACTTTTATATGTAGATAACAGTGGTAATCTACTGTCAGCAGCCCCAAGGGGAAAAAATCCAGAAAAAAATTCTGTTCTGTAGCATTTTGATTTCCTTAATAAAACAGGAGCGTTCTAGGAGTTCAAGGTTGCTCAGTGGTGCAGTATTCTTACCAGTGGCTATGAATACAAGTTATTAAAAGTTTTACTGTCAAGATTAAAGTCCAGCACTGAAAGCTGAACTTGTTTTTTTATTTGCCTTTAAACTTGGTTCTAGTCTTGCTGTAGACATGAGAATGGTGCTGGCTCCAGGAATGATTTTTTTTGGTTTTTTTCTTCTGCCTTTACTATCTTGTGTGGTTTTAAACTTCAGACATTTTCACTTCATTATCTCTTCCTAGAGATTGCACATGTTTTTTATATATGTGAAGTTTTTAAGTAGTGTAAAACACATTGTATAATTACAGACAGATCTGTTAATAATAGGGGAAACCCCAAGATTACGTATATCTGTATGAAACACTTAGGATGGAGAGACTTTGCAAAACCGATTTCTGGATAGGTGGAGTTTTTCTTGTCTGTGCATAAAACGGTACAATTAAACCTGTAACAGTAATAAATAATAAACTCATTTTGGATTAGATTTCAATATAAAAAGTTAACATGCTGCTACTTGAGTTAAACTGAGCCATGGTTAAATTATTAAGATTCTGCTGCTGTAGAAACAATTCCTTTTTCTTGACGCATCACCATAAGATAAAACTGGAAATGTGACTTTTGTAAAATTTGGTGCTCGCCTGCAATTCATCTGCAGAAAATAAATACTTATAATTTCTTCTTGCTAACTGTGCTGGCCAACAAGTTTGTTATTTATACATTTTGGTTTTGGGTCTCCTTTTCACAAGCCATTCTGTGCTATGCATGCAGGCTGTTCCAGAAAACACTCTTCTGTATCTTGCAAATACTTGCTTAGAGAACCAAAACAGTAATTCCCTAACTTTACTTATAGGTTTTCTTCAGGGTTGTTGAGGTGCAAAATTGAAAAGTAATCTAATTTTGTTTCTACCTTTCCACTTGCTAGTGTATTTAGGAGGAGGAGAAGAACAAACAACTGGCCATATGCAGTATACACTTGGAAAACTCCCTCTTGGTAATTAATAGAAATTCTTGGATGTTCACGAGCTTCCTCTTGAATTGTTTGCCTTTATGGGCCATTATCTGAGCATATCAACTTTCTATATTCGTTTAAAGGGATACAATGCTCAGTTCAACATTGTTAATCATATATGGAAAGAAAGAAGGAAAGAATATGGTCGGTTATTGACAGATTGGAATTACGCAGTTAGAGTGAGTTCCTGTTAGTTCATTTATTTCCTTGAGCTTGTATGGCAGGTTTCTGACAGTGTAATAAAATGTCCAAGTGCTCTGATATGCCTGGAGGTTAGTAACTAGTCTGTTAGCACCTCTGTGACTTTAATATAAACACAGCAAATAGTTTTTTGAAGTGGCAGTTTGTTCAGTGTAGGTTAACAATCAGCTCTACCCTCTAACAGCAAACACTTGTTACTCTGTAGGACTCCGTGCTGCAGCCTTAGGCTTTCAGGCAGCATGAAGTAGAGAAAGGATGGATGCTCAGAGATGTGCTCTGCTCATGCCTAACAATGCAAAGGGGTTTCTTTCTGGCTTTTTGGTGGCCATCAGTTCCTTGCTGGTAGGCATCCACTGCAGGTGGGCTCTGTACATGGGCCTTTGCCACTTTTTTCATTGAATGAAAATTACAACATTCAGAGAGACAAAAAAGTGTCTGGTGTCTTTCCACAGGAAAGGGCCAACAAAAAACTTGTATTCAGCTGCTCTTAGTGTCTTAAGGACAGATTTAAAGGTAGGTGTTGAAACTCCAAATTCACAACTTAGTTTTGTCATTTTGAAATCTAGATCTGTGCTGAAGAGATTGCCTGAAGGAAGCAGTCTGACTTTAAAATACAAAAAACCCCGGAAGATCACAGAACTGTAGAACAGCTGAGTTTGGATGGGACCTCTGGAAGTTCGTTTTTACAGTTTTATTATACCATTCTCTTTAGGAGAAAAGCTGTGTTAGGCTTAGCTTTTTTTGGACAGTGCTCTCAGGCCCATGGTGTGATTCTTGGGGTTGTCTGCGCAAGGCCAGGAGTTTGACTTCATGATCTTTGAGGGTCCATTCCAACTCAGGATGTTCTCTGATTTGTTTTGGGAGACGTAGAAAGGAAATGCAGCTTGTAAATACAGAGGTTCACTAGTATGAGGGGTTATCAAACAAAGAAGACTTTGTTCTGTAAGCAGACAGCTGAGTGAAGTCAGAGGCACATTCACAGATGGAGTGGAGTTCTTGGTTACTGGAACTGAAATTTTCCTAACTTATGGTTTTTTGTGCCTTAAATGGGGACCTTTTCAGAATCATCTTATATTGTGCCCAAGCTATTAATTTTTGTCTTGATCAGTACAGAATTTCAGTTTCAGTATAAACACACTTTCAGTATGTTCTTTCAAGAAGCATTATTCTTGACTGATTTTAGTAAAACTCCCAACTTAAGAAAATAAATGTGTCAATTGTTTATTTAAAACATCGGTTTTACTGTAGCCTGTGTGCATTTGCAGCTGTTCAGAAGTGACTGTCAGAGGAGCAAAGAATGATTCAACAGCATACGAAGTGCTGGATGCTTCCCACATCATTGGTAATGTATGATTTGTATTTGAAAAATGTAACCAAGACTGAATATTTACATGTTTTAAATATTTTTTTCTGGGTGACAGACTATTTTGACTATAATATCAGACTGAAGTTGCTCTGTTAGGGTATTTGGATCACTTTGAATTTACCAGGGCCTGAAATACAGAAATTCACGATGGAAGTGAGTGTTTTGAAGATTCTGACTTAGTATAACTCCTATGGAAACTAAAGGCTGTAGCTGACTTTGCTAGGACTTGAACTGAGCAGGTAGGCATGCTCTGTCCCATGGAGTTGCTTTACTTTTCTGTCTCCTATGTATTTAGTAAGGCTGCAGATGTTCCTTTAGTATGTAACTATAGGACTAGGTAATGTGTTTCTTAGATGCTAAGGCATAGTTACAGTATATAATCTATTGTTTAAATACCCAGATACAAGATTAAGGATTTGCCATAGGTGATCAGTTGTACCTTGCAAAGTTGTTAATTAACCTTAGACACAGATTGCATTTGTGAGTCAGTCTGGGCTTAAAGCTAGTCTTTTATGTCACTTCTGCCTTGACTTGTGAGTTAATGCTGTCTACTTCGGCACCTGATTATCTCCTGACCTGAGGTGTCCACATTTCCCGTCTAGTCATTGGAAGGAGTTGAAAGCCTTGGGGCCATGAATCACAGCACTGTGATGTTTCACAAAATAGTAATGACATTACTTCAGTATGCCGTATTAAAAAGCATGAACAGAAATAGCTTCTATGTGAGCTGGGAATAAGGCAGTACAATTTTGTGACTATTGTGTTAGCTGAAGGTAGCCATGTCTGTTGGGTTACACCTCATTTACACATCTTGACACACCACTGTCCCTGCATGGCCCAGTTTGCCAAGGTCGTACTGAATTGTGGATGGTTCTTGTTTCCAGCCCAGGAAATCAGTTGCATGGGGGTGTTTCTTGAGAAAGCTTTGGGAAGGTAAGCTAACTGATTATCTGTGAAATTTTTCAGGACAAAGCTAGGACCTCTAACTTACTTTGATTTGATGGAATCTGAAATATGACATTTAGTGTCTTAAAAGTAAATTCTTTATGTCCAATATGGTATTTTAACTCAGAGCCCTTATCTGACCAAAGGCTAACGTGACTGCCTTTAAAGGATTAAGAAACCCGTGTGCCTATAGCTCGATTAAGGAATTTAGTAGATAGGAGCCATGTTTAGGGCACCTTCACAAGAAGTATGCAATTAAAATATATTAGACTTCAGTAAGTTTTAATTTTTTTTTTTTTGGTAAACATTATGCATTTTAACCTCCTAAAAAGAAAACTTCAAAGATAAGCTCTGTCAGCTAAGAAATATACTGGATTTAGTCATGCCATGGAAAACAACACTGCTTTAAACTGCCCTTTTTTTCCTTTCGGTGGTGGTTATTCTTTTAAAAGAGACAGCAGTGTTTTGGAGTGGGTTTATAAGGGCTTGTGGTGGTTTCAGATGCCTGTGGGTCCAATTCTACTCCTAGTTACTTCTATATAAATTATCTCATTTATTCTTGTGGAAATGACTGCTTATTTGTGAAAGTGGGCAGGTCTGGACTGAGGCAAGGCTTAATCCTGGTGTCCTTGGAGTGCAATAACAGTGCTTCTGCATTCCTTTTAAGGGAGTGATAAGACCATGTTTGCAACTCTGCTTTCTGTTCCTCTCCACTAGTTTATTAGGGAGCTGATTTGGTTTTCTGGATGTTTGGGTAAAGAAAACTGGGAATTCTCCAGTAGTATCAGACACTTGTTTATTTCATGTTTGTCCCCTATGGAAGCTTGTGAAGCAGGATATAGTCAAGGTGCTGACATAGCTTGTGATTAGTTGCGTGTTTCAAACAGTAATAGCTGATGTCTTCGAATTTTAACTTTAAAATACTGACTGGTTTTGTGTGTGAAAGTAGTCTTGTTATTCATTCAAAAGCTAAATGTGCAGTTTTGGTTTTGTTTTTTGTATTCCGTTTGGTTACAGTGAAAAGTGCAGGAATGGATTGTCTTTGCCAGTAACTCGGGTACCACTTTGGGTGCTAAGTGAGGCTTCCTTACAGCTCTCTCTGAGCAGCGATCAAGCTGAAGACGTGCAGCCCTGTAACACTGACCTGGTGGTCCCACAAGTGCTTAGCAGATGGTGAACTCTGCCATACATTCATGAGCTGAGTATGGTGAACCCTCATTTGCTGCAGAAGGAAATGATCTTAAATGAGTTGTTAAAGGTGATATCTGTGGTAAAACTGATAATACATCTTTCTAGTTCTGTTTTTGTAGGTTATCAGTGTATCAGACTTTATCTTTTAAGCAGTTCAATAAGAAACTTGTAATAAATTCAGTCTGCATTTGAAGTCCTCTTGGTATTAAAATTTATAAATTTATCCCATAGAGAATCTTGCCCAATGTATAACATAAACATCTTCCCTTTCCAGTTTATAACAAACCTGTTACTTAGGTTTCTAGAGTAAAACAGGCAGTGATGTATATGGACTGTTTTTCTGTCTCTTTCATTGTGCATCTGTTGTGTCTTCCTCTGGGTCTGACATAGTTTGTGCATGTACCCTGCACATAGCCTGTGCATGTCTCTGCACAGAAGGAAATGAATTTTCACAGGTGGAGCAATAAAAGCCACCCCTGTGAAGGTGTGGTGCCTGGGTGTTTCATAGGGAGCTGGTTTGGTGGCCATGAGCATTTTCTCACTTCCTGCTGGTGACAAAGCACTAAATCCCAGGTTATTTTTCTGTATGTTCCCCTCACTATGTGGATTTATTTCATGTTCTTACAATACAGGCTTATCTGAACTTCAGGATGTTCCCAGCTTTAACATGAGTGCTCATTCTTATTTTTGCCTTTTCATTTAAACATTTCCCTTTCCTCCCTTTTCAAAAGGGTGTATGAGGTGGGGTTGACAATTGATGTCTGTTATGACTAAAAGGGAACCTTGCTTTTCTGATAGAGGAGTAAATATATAATTTAGCTTGCAGTAAGAGGAAAATGCTTTTCATTTCACTCAGTGAGCTGTGCTGAGGAGGGGATAGTAGGGATCAGAAAAGTGGAATCCAGACTGTGATGTAATGTATTGTAGTATGTTATGCTGAATAAAATTTTCTGAAAATAGAAAAGAGATATTATAGGATTCCCAGAAAGTGCAGCAGTCCCCCTAGAAACATGTCTGAGATGGGAGGAAATGAGAGTTCAGTACCACTGAAACACGGAGAGGTGCACTGAGTTGCTTTCTGAGGTGTGGGTGCTATGGGAGGTATTTATCTGATTAATGAACCAGTAGCACTGGTTCAGCTGTCTTCCTTGGACAAGGACTATTCCCACGACATGATCTCAACTGTGTCTAACCTCCGTCTAATCCCACTCTTTGTTTTCTGCCTTAATAATTTTGTCTGTTTCTTCCTGATTTCTCACTATTTCTTATCTTAGCAACCCTTGTATGTGATTTTAATCATGAGGCTATTCTCTTTCAAACCTCATTTAGCAGTCACCTGGGAATTCTTAAGGGACTTAATAGGTGTATATTTCGCTGTCATGCATCAGCTTAAACATTAACTTTGGCATCTTTGGTCAAAAAATGTTGACTGGAGATTGATATCCTCTATTGATAGGTGAGTTCTCATCTTTCTTCATGTTCTTATTTCCTCATTTAAATAACTGTACTTTTCTAGCTTATCTTAGAAACAAGGTAACTTTTGGGAAAAGTAAGATGTGACCTGGATGACTGGAAAAGGGGAAACATTGCGCCCATCTTGAAAAAGGATAGAAAGGAGGACCCTGAAAGCTACCAACTTGTCAGCCTCACCTCTGTGCCTGGGAAGGTCATGGAACAGATCCTCCTAGAAGCTGTGCTAAGGCACATGGAGGACAGGAGGCTGGTTTGAGACAGCCAGCATGGCTTCACCCAGGACAAGTCCTGCCTGATCAAGTGGCTTTCTATGCTGGACTGACTCCATCAGTGGACAAGGGAGGCTACAGATGTCATTTATCTGGACCTTTGACATGGTCCTCCCCAACATCTTTCTCTTTGAAATGGAAAGAGAAGGATCTGATGGGTGGACTGTTAAATGGATAAGGAATTTGTTGGATGGTTACATCCGGAGGGTCATAGTCAGTGGCTCAGAGTCCCAATGGACATCAGTGACAAGTGGTGTCCCTTAGGGATCTGTACTGGGACCTGTGTTATTTAGTATCTTCATTAATGACATGGAGGGATTGAGTGCACCCTCAGCAAGTTTGCAGGTGACACCAAGCTGAGTGGTGTGGTTGACACACCTGAAGGATGGGATGGCATCCAGAGGGGCCTGGACAAGGTCAAGAAATGTGCCCATGGGAATCTCAGGAGTTTTGACAAGACCAAGTGCAAGGTGCTTCACCTGGTTGGGACAAGCCCTGGTATCAACACAGGCTGGGGATGCACAGATGGAGAGCAGCCCTGCCCGGAAGGACTTGGGGGTGCTGCTGGGTGAGAGGCTGGACATGACCCAGCAATGTGTGCTGGAACCGGATAATCTTTAAGGTCCTTTCCCACCCAAGCCATTCAGTAGTTCTGTGGTTCTGTGACTTACTTTAGCTTCCATTTCCCTCTGCTTTGAATTCTACTCCCCTTTCACAACGTTTCTTGTGAGTTGCATACTTTAAATGAAACAACAAAGTTATTGATGATAAGGGATGAAAGATAAGTGTTCTATAAATGCCACTGTGGTATGTTGTGAATCTTTACGGATATGTTATTACAATCTGTGACAGGATGTGAAATATTCCACACACATTGAATAAATAATAGCTGTTATGAATAAATGCTTTTAAATTAGCAGAGATGTATAACTTGTTTCTGAACATTCTAAAATGAAAAGCTGGAAGAAGTGTAGATAGAATAAGGAAGGACCTGGAATTATGTTAGATATGTAACTAAATGGTTGCTTCTTATTCTATACTGAAACAAAAGAAGCCAGTGCTTTGCCAATGCTAAAGGGTGACTGAAAAGAAAAAGACAAATTTGAAATGGCGGGTGCCTGACTATGGTGCTGGCAAGTCTAATATATATACTTTAATATGTGCAGAGTATTCTGTATTTAATTAAGCTTAAACTTTGAGCAGTGTACATTCAAAGGCAAGAGAAATGCATCTGTTATCTTTTAATCTTTCATTGAATGGAGCAATTGATTTCAGTGTAGGATTACCTGTATAACAAGGTACAGGACACTGAAGGGCTGCTTCCTCTTCTGGTTGGCATTTTTCATTGTTCTAAAATGTCTGAGCACTTGAAGTACAGGTAGTATCTCTATTGTACTTTGAATTTTCTATTGTGTTTCTTTAAAATTATTGGTTAAAGGTTATCTTTAGTATGCATAATTTGTAAATTAATTACATATTTATGTATACCTGAGATCTTTGCTTTTTAAAAGGTGAATTTGCATGTCTGCGTAACCACAGTGTTTTGGTTTTTTTGTTTTGGTCTTTGGACTGAATGGACGTCTGAGACAAAAAGCTTTTATTGGAAGGTTTATTAGGTTTATGGATCCTTGGTTGATTCCAGATGGAAATCTTTCAGTTCTCTTGGGGGTCCTATGAAATCGTTCTTTCCTACAGTAATAAAATAGTCTCTCAAATATGAATGATGCTAGAATCGTCAAGCTGAGCGAGCAACTAATAATGAGTTGCAAAGAATTCCAAGTATGCATCTGGCTATTAGGGCTGTACCCACAGTTTTGTGATATCTTTATTTGAGAAAACATCTCTTGCTTTCTTTACTTGCTGTGCAGATGGCCATACAAAAGATTGCTCTTTGAAGAAAGAATGAAACATCAGTAGGCATAGTAGCTAAAAGCACAGAATGCACTTAACTCTCTCTGTCTTAATTTCAGAATCTTTCTCTCTCATGAGGATTTAGAAGCAGCTCTTATAATGATGTAGCTTTTGAGAAATTAGTATCCTTGTAAAAACTAGATGAAAGCCTTTTAAGAAGTTGTAAGAACAATATTTGTACCATGTGCTATGTGCCTACAGTCATGGCTCCTTTATTATAGACTCTGATTTCTACAGAGTTGCCTGTCCTTGCAAACCTTTCTGTATAAAATTTTCTTGGAGAGACAGAAGGTTCTCAAATACTAGTAGATCCTATAGTCCATAACACGTGTATACTTTGCAAATGAAATGCTTCTTTCTTTTTTCAGCAAATGGAGTAATGTGAATCCTTTTTTGAAGAAAGAAACAAAACCCTAAGCTTCCCCTTCCCTCCTTTTCCCCCTGCCCCAAGTATTTTGGGATGTTAACTTTAAAAATGTAGTTGACTCCTCTTTTCATCTTTGAATATGTAGACAGGAATAGTAAAATTTTTTGATTACTGCAACCCTGATAATATCCCACTTTTTAAAAAGTGTTAAGTTCTTTTGGAATCTTGAAAGCATATGAACTTGCTACCTTAGCAATGAATGACCAGAGGAAAGCACATGTAGATTCCATTTAGGATGCACTAAGACCCTAATAAGGATATTGTTTAGTGGGTCTCTTTTTTTGAAACTTCCCTGCTTATCTGTATATACTGTGTTTCATTGGTGGCCTCGCTGTACTTGTCAGGCTGAATATAGGCTGTTAGTTTATATTTTGACTCAGCATCAGCCCTCAAATACATATTGTATATCTGCATTGTATGTAAACTTGCTATTAAAAAGCCCCAAACAACTTTGTAATATTTCTTATATCTACCAGGGCTTGAAATCAGACCTTTGATTTTCTGGGTGGGTTGGTTTGGTTTGGTTTTGGTGGGTTTGTTAGGGGAGTTGTTTGTTTGTTTGTTGTTTTTTGGGGTTTTTTTGTGTGGTTGGTTTTTTGTTGTTGTTTTTGTTTTGTTCAGTGTTTTTTGTTTTGGTTTTTTTGTGTGGTTTTTTTTGTTTGGTTTGGTTTTTGGCATTTGGTTTTGGTTTTTTGTTTTTTTTGTTTTTTTTCAGTTGGGTTTGTTTTTTGTTTGTTGGTTTGGTTGGGTTGTTTTTTGTTTGTTTGTTTTGTGGGGTTTTTTTTTTGGTTTTTTGTTTTTCTATGGCTTGGGAATCAGTTGTGAATTGTAGGTTCTGCTTTGACCTGAGGTACTAACAAAGGCAGAAGAATTCTGTTATCCAGGTGGTCTGTTTGAAGACTAAAACTTACCGTATTCAACTGTCAGAAAGTGTTGTGATGGTAACATGATAGCTGATACTTGGTAAGGATGAAAATGTTATTTGCTAAGTGAATGTATGCAAAATCGAACAGGTCTGCCTTATCTCTGTGGGGTATGGGAAATTTTTTTTTGTTTGGATTTCTTTGCCTTTGTCTTGTGTTTATACTGTGTTTAACGTATTTTAGTAGTGATAACATCTATGATAAAATGCATGGCTGAATCAATCCTTACATAATGGGAGAGCTACTGAAAGAGCTGTTAAATATAAGTAATTACCTGTGAGGCTTTACTTACCTGTCCTGAAGATGTCTCTCAGGGATTTCTCTAGTTGTTGAACATAATGAGCACAGACCATCATTAACTTTAAAGATACTTGTGTACCTGACAGGATTCTGGGTCTCTGTTGAATGTGTGACACTTAGTGATTTTCTTCCTCTTAGAGGAAGACATTTCTCCTTTCTTTTAAGTCTGTCCTGTCACTGTTGCACGTTTGTCTTCATATAAAAATTAGTAGGGATTCCCTTCCTTTTCTTGTTTTAGCTTTTTAAGTTTCTTTCTCATTGTCCTGGTATTACATACTTGGATTGCCTTTCTTTTATCTTCTGTTCCATCCCTTCACCAAATTTCACACGGGTATGAGTGGTTAAAAAGACTCTAGCTGCAGCAGGTTGCCTACTCAGGTTACAGCGTGATTAGTGTGAAAGCTTAATATTGAAAGGAGAAGATTTCAAAGAAAAGTGTTAAGCTACCAGCAAAAATGTACAAAACCTTGATATTTAACAAGGTGTAGAATGCCATGCACATTGCAGTAAAGAGTACTGATAACAGAAGTGCATTAATAACAATAATCTGGATAAGATTTTAACAATTCTAGAACAAGATCCTAGTCGATGTGAATTTGCTTAAAAATATTTTCCTTCTGACTTCAGTGTACATTCTCACACTTCTCTAGCCTTCCCACTGTATTGTAATTGATACCAACTATCTTGAGTAAAGCCATTTTTGTTTCCTTTCAGAAATGAATAGAGGAGGGAATTGTGTTTCTGGTGAAGACAGAGCTGGGTACAAGGAAATACTAGATCTGAATTGTTCCTGTTGCAGTTGTGAAAAGGCGTCAGAGCGGTAAATAGTTCTGTTGTATAGCAGGAAAGACAAATAAAGGACAGTAAACATTTGCATTTGATCTTGAATCTGATTTACATAGTTTATTTAACAAGGCTATCTGCTTTGATTGTAGAAGAGCAGGAACTTTTGGTGATAAGGTGAGTAGCAATTTGAGTTTCCATTTATGCCTTCCTCAGGTGTTTGCATCTCAGGCTTACTGGGTGTCAGATACCGTGAAGCAGTTAACATATCTGCAAAAGCTAGAAGGAATACTGCATACATTTGAATGCTCAGCAGACATTTGTACATTATTTTAGGAAACCTGACAGGTCTTAGAGTAAACTTAAAAGTCACCGAATGTGCTGGTACATTGAAAACACATCTCTTCAGTGTGAATACAGCTGTAGTAGCCTCCTGACTACTGAGAGATAAGATCCTGAGAAGGGTGAGTTCTTCTAACAGAAGGCAGAGAAAACGTGGTAATGTTTTTAGGACCTAGTTCTTTCTCTCTGTGTGTGAACCATAGTTAGCATTGTCTTTGCAGCACGAGGAGAGAATGAGGCAACCTTCTTGTGAGAGCTTCAGAGGCCGCGCTGACTGGGTTTGAAAGCATTATATGAAAAAGTCCTGTAGTTTCCTGTCCCAGCGGTAGTATAGCCTGGGAATAGGGCTGAAAACTACCTTTGATATCTTTGAGGTGTTGACAAATTGCAAATGAAAAAAGATTGCATGAGCTTGAAGGGAGGATGAAATTCATCTTTTTTCATCATCAATTACAGCAGAAATAGCCAGAATAAAATGTTAATTTCAAGTAAACTGTTCAATGTTGATTTAAAAGTCCTGAAATATGTAGAACGATATGTTTGTTCATGAAACTTGGGTAACTTGAAGCAAGTTGCGAATGTTGTTCTCCCTTTCACCTACACCCCTCCATTCACATTTTGAAGTTATATAGGGATCATACCACCAACTCCAGTCATGTGTGATTGCAGTGCTGTAGGTTTCCCTTGCTCCTTAAAGAAAGGTAAGAAAAATGAGATAATTACTATTCTTATTGAAAGTGTGTTGTTGAGTAATAACAATGAGGGCATTTTATTAAAGCTGTAGAACTGTCCTGGATCTCTCTCTCTCATCAAAACATTGTTCTTCAAACAAAACTGAAATACTCCAAAATGTAGCCTACCAGTGTATGTGAACTAGAGGACACAGGCTCAAAGATCAGGTACAAAGTAGTGTAAGCACTCACTGAAACTAAGTTTATGTATAAAATAGTAGCAGGTCATTTCTTTTTACCTCGTCTTTGGGAAACACACCCAAAAAGCCAATAAAAGCAGACTTGTGTGGATCAAATTGGTCATGTTCCACAGTTACGACATTCAGATCCAACACTTTGCACCTAATTCCTTTTCTTCTGTATCACCTGCATAGTGCTGCCCACTCCTTCCTCCCCAAAAAATACATACTGAAGATCCATAAATTGGGAGTTTGGTGAATGATTTCATCTCCTGTAACCAGCTAAATTCATTATCACTTCTGTGTATTCAGGTTGTGGTATGAAATTTGCAGATTTGAATTTCTCAAAAGACACTCCTCAAAAGTATATCAAAACAGTAGGCACAGGTCAGGAGTTACAGCTTGATGGAGTTGAAGTAGAGGTGTTGAACAGAATGTAGTACTGTGGTGAAAAAATATTTTAATTTTGTGCCTGGATTATCATAATAATTTTAAAGGATATTTGGGCTGATTTAGCATAGAGGCGAACTTTTTTTCTTAAACTGCATAATGAGAGGAAAAATTGCAATAAGAGACAGACAGACAGTTCCTGCCAGACACTAGAGTTAGTTGGGAAGGTTTTTTTTTCTTTCTAAAGTGGAGGTGGCAATTCCTCTCTTAGAATATGATTTTTGAGATCTTCTGTTAATGTCTGCAACAGTGAGACTGCCAAAAAATGGTTCTCTAAAAATGCAATCTCTTAAGGCAACCAAATGCTTCGTTACAAGCAGTTTCTTTTAATCTACAAGTCAGTAGGTATCAATCCTGTTTAGTGGTTTGAGTTTTAAAAGAAGAACATTGATGTCACACTGAAGCTTGCATAATGCCAGTGGTGGCTGCCTAATGCATATTATTTCTATGAGCTGTTCTAAATCTTTGACTTCCCTGGTAGTGCAGATACTGTACATCATATTGCGGAAACAGAAATGGATGCTCTTCTGGATGCTCTTTTCTGCATTATTTTCCATGTTCAAGATTCAGAGTGACTGAAGAAGGTCCTTTTCCCTACCATTTTCCACCAGTGGGCACAGCAATGTTCTTAGATATTTCCAATTTAGCAAAACAAGTTTATGAAGGTAATCAAAGAAAGGCCATTTTGAAATAGAGCAGGAAGAGAAAGGGAATCTTCCCCTGTGGATATTGTCACTGTACTCAAGTGAGAAAAGTTTGGAAATCTGACCTTTCCATATGGGTTTGCTTCTTTTCTTTTTCTCTTTTTTTTCTTGGTTTAATAGCATGGATATACTGGAGACAAACCTGCGTTAACCCCTCTGTCATCATATGTGGAAATGCTGTCTCAGAACTAAAATGGAAAGAGGGAACCTTATGTAGGACAGCAGGATACAATTTATGAATATGAGTTTTCAAGTCTAGTGTTTTATTTCAGTATACTTTCAGTTTGCATCTGTTTATGTACTTGGCACGGAATTACCACTCATTACTTAAGGATTGACCATTCAATTGTTTCTTTGTTTTGTATTTTGGAGCATTTTGTATTATTATACCACCTAAAATGTAACTGTTTGTCAGTGAAGTTGATATCTTTTGCTGCTTTGGCTTGAAGGAAGAGTTGTGCTCTCTGCTCATTGCTGACCTCTGTTTTGCGTGATTGTGCTAGAACGTGGTAACTGGCACCTTGCTTTTTCATACTGTTTAAGGATGCCTTGTAATTAATATCATTTGCTGTTCTTCAAGATAACTAATTCACACATGCAATAATTCAAAAGAAACTGAAAGGAAGTTACATGGAATTTCTCTTTTGGCAGTGCTTAGTAAGCATGTTTCATCAACCCAGAAATTCTGTTCAGTCTAAGCCTAATTTTGGAAAAGAAGGAAAACTGTCTGTTTCTGTCTGGAACTTGCTTGATATAAAGCAAGCAATTTAACTTTTTGCCTAAAGACTTGTAATTTGTCTTTGAAAAAATTAATAACTGTAGGGGAAAATTCAATAGGAATTGGAATCTTAGGTTTTTCATTTGATTTCAGCTGTCACTGAAGATTTGACTGGTTTCATTTACTGCTTCACCTAACCTCTTTTTATGAATATGCTCTATGTTTCTGGTTTCCTTCTCCTTTGGGAATGCTTGATGGCTGTCATTGTGGATTTTTACTTGAGTGAAAATGACAGCTTGAGTATAAGTGACAGTTTTCAAATCCACTTTTGAATAGATATGAATTTTCCCAATTCCTTGTAGATTGTATCAATCCACTTGCAGTGCTTTTAATGGGATCTCTTCAGCTGCTGGCAAGGAGTCTATCTGAAAACACTTGTCAGGATCATCATTTATCCTTTGCCCATTGAACTATCTGGCTATTTTACTTTGCTGCAAAAGTGCTGAGCTATCCCAGCATGGATGCGTGTGACTTATGAGTCTGTTGCATACCTTGGTCCTGTGCATAAGCCCTGCAGTTACCTCATGCTTATGTGTCACAAGCACAGGCATGAACATGGTGTGTAATACGGAATGCTCAAGTAGGAGAGGAATGCTTGGTGGAGCCACGTAATTAAGCGTGGCGCAAACACGACGTGTCTGTCTGTCAAATATGAACCGTATATTCTGCAACCAAAATGTACAAATAAGTGCTCATCCTTTGGATGGGAAGATATTTAGCATTTTTGATCTGTCAAATGCTAAATGACAGGATTATCATGTACTAAATAAAAAGCTCTTTTTTCAGTTTTAAATTTGAATTTAGAATATTTAGATCTGTATTTCTTCTAATGCTGTTCAAACTCATTTTATACATCAAGACAGGGAAAATAGTTTCTCATTTTGAAATGTCAGATTACTAGTTTCATTACTACTTTTTAATGCATTTATGCACTTTGGCAGTGTTTGCGAGTTTGAAGTATTATGCAGACTCAGCTGAGGTATCAATTGTATAAATGACATTAGTAGTAAGTTAGACTAAAGGATGTTAAAACAAGCCAAGCAATTGCTTGTTCCCTTCATTTATTTATTTATTTATATTTTGTATGCATAAAGTGGGTTTCCTTTGGTTCAGGCAGATGTACTAATGACATTTCCTGATTTCATGTCCTGGGGCAAAAAAGTACCTTTAGAAGGAGGTTACCTTGAGTTGGTGTTAAGTGCTTAGAGAAATATCAGTTGTAAATAATGTATGTTTGAGCTGCCCCCAGTAGGGATGGGATCTTTTGAAATGCTTTAGGAATCTATTTTCTGAGTTTCAGTATGAGTTGAACTTCTTTCTGAACAAAAACTTCCTCATTTTCCTGTCACCAGAAATAAGTTAATCCATTGTTTTTGGTGTTCTACAATGAGTAAGTCTTAACTGAAATTTTGTCTGTCATTGGTACTAGTTATTTAGGTTTTATTGATATTTTCTGCCTTGAATCTCAAAATGTTGCCTCCTTATGCAACAGAGAAGGCTGAAAAGAATCTGTTTTATCTATAAGTGGGTATAAGAGTGTTTGTGTACAATGGGCAGTTATGCTTGTCATTTTATATATTCACTGACCAAAAGGGGAGAACACCTGTAGAAAATAATGAAACCTTTGAAATTCAGCAAGGTTTGTTTTGAAATATTACCTTGAAATTTCTCGTAACTGTAGAGGAAGAAGTTGCAGTCTTATTTTTTATATACCCAGCATTTTGAAAGGTAGAATTAAACTATTGAGGCTTGTAGCTAGTGTCTTATAGATAGTTGCATGTTCTAGTATCTATGAAACTGCTTTAAGTTTTTCCTGAACCTCTGCACATATTGCTCTAAAATCTGATTTGTGGGTGTTGATTCCACAGTTACGTGTACACAATAGTAATGCTAACTATTGGAACTTTTTTTTTCTTTCTGATCAGACATGCTTAGAGGTTCAAGGATTTATTTTCTGTTTTAATTTCAAGTTTACAGACTAGAGTCTCCCTGAAATTCAGATGACTGCCTGCTGGTGGCCCATATGGAACAGGAACCATTCTTAACTGTGAGCAAGACCATTTTGCGAAATTCTCCTTTTTGGCCTGCTCTATTTATCATCTTACTAGAATGGGATTATGCCCCCAGGATGCTGATAAACATTGATGGGTTGTAGTCTGAGCACTTACTTCTATTATGCATGAACTGTTGTATTTGAATAACCAGAAATTTTTATTGACACATATGTGATGTGTTTGGCTCTGTAATTGTCATATTGTTGTTGAAGTGGTTATCTTGTTATCTTGACTTAGAGTGGAAGAACTGGCAAGGCTTGGCAGCTCCTTCGCCTCCTATGAAATTTGGATTTCTTGCCAGTGTCACTGAAGCAATTTTTAATGTGCTCATATTAGCCTAGAATTGCTTGTATCATTTTTCTTTTTTCTACTATGTCTCAGCTCAGAGTTTGTCAGCAGGACTAAATACATTGTTGCGATTCTAGTGTTTCGAAGAACGTCCTTAGTCACTTTGGCTCTGTGCATTGAGGCTTGCCTACAGGAGGTGTGGTGACTAAGGGAGATGCTACAGCCTTTCTAGGTCATCGTTAAATCAGGCTGCTGCTGTCATTCTGCAGAAGTTTTGCAGCCCTCCCTCTGAAGATCTCCATCTGCAGTTCTGAAGTCCTTGCTGCCCTTGCTAACCACATAGAAGCAGAAAGTTTTTAATTCAGTGGTATAGCTTTTCAGATGCACGTTATCTTCTTTTCCACTGCTGATCTGGGCAGTCTCTTGCATAATTACCTTTTATTTGAAGAAGAAATAGCTCCAGCTGGCTACTGCTGCTGAATTACTGTGTGCAAGCAATGATTAGGTGTTCTGACTTTCCTTCCTTGTGCTTCTCTACTCTCACCACTTTGCCTGTCCTTTGCTGGTATCTTCTGCAGAAGTCTTTCTCATGATCTGCCATCCATTACTTAAAACCTTCTAAAACCAAGTAAAAAATAGTTTTGTTTGCTTGATTCCTTTGTTTTTGCTTTCCCTGTCCTAATGAGACTTGGAATAACTGTATGATAGCAAAAGGCTTGAGTAAGCACGGGCTTTGGATCCTGTTTGCTGCTTAGTGTGTTTACTCAAGCTGTTGCTTGTGTTCCTTGTGCAAACAGCTGCTGGTGGTTTTAAGTTGATCTTTTGTTTCTCGCGTTGGTTAAACATGCCCAGGTGCCCTGTGAGCTGGAGGCTCCCCGTGGTTGTGGCACTGGGAATGGTGAGGGCTCCCTGGGGTCTGGCATGGGACACCTTCCTGGGAATGAAGTCAAGCCCGGGCTGGGGTATAAGCCCACCAGCAGGTGGGAAGGCTGGATCAGGCCTGCTGAGGGGAGCTGTGGTCACACAGGGCTGTAGGGAAGAGTTTAAAATACCTGTATGAGGTGTTTGTCAGGTGTAGAGAAGACAGGGCTGAGGATATTTGCTAGCCCAGAAAGATCATGTAGGTATTGGCAACCTTTTTTGACACCATAAAATGTAACTTTGAGAAAATCTGACTAGCTATTTCTTGAACATGCTTATTGTAAACTACTTTTCTATAACAATAATATGGTGTACAATTTTAGTATTTCTGGTTGTGTATCGCTGCTGATACTTCTAACATACAATTTTCGTTTTGGTCAGATTGAGCGTTATGGAAATAACAGCTTGTCATTACTTGTTTGCAGATGTCTTCTTGCTGAATTGTAGCCTACATTTGAAACTTGGCTGAGAAAAGCAGATTACTTCCACTATTCCCTTCTCCATCTATGTCTTTTCTTTCTCCTTTATGCTAAACAGGGATTAGTATATGAAGAACTTTGTTCATCTAGTTCATGTGCCAAAGATCATATGGCTTACAGCAACAACAAAAAGTCTGAGAGTTTTTCCACATTGTTTTTACTTTATGTGTCATAATGAGACCTGGCTTTTGCTGTTGGCTGTACATAAAGGAAGAAAGTTAGTAGTGCTATATATTAACCTTACTATGAGCGCTATGTAAAGCAAATGGTTTTGTGAAAATATTGGCTCTGATATACCTTGCTCCATTTGAGAGAGGCTTGCTTGCTGATTTATGTTATTTAATGTAGAGGGTAGACACAAAGTCAGGTCATTCTAATATTGGTTCTCATAGCTCTGAAACTAGATTGATCTCAAACTGGGCAGAATGCAGTGAGACTGTGACAGAATCACTTCTCTGAACCCAGGAGTAGTTACCAGCTGATGGCTGTGTTGATGTAATGGACTTGGTTTGATGTAAGTGGACTCTAGCTGTTACATTCTATACTTTTGTCTCTGTCAGATAGCTGACAAAGCCTTTAATAGGCCTGAATTAAATAGTTGTGTGTTGATTGCTTTGATGCAAACATAGAAAATCAAAGATTGTAGGGAGGTAGTGATTATAGGTTTTTAATTATTATTTTTCATATCAAAAATGTATTTTTCATATCAAAATAAGCATACAATTAACTAAGGAACTCAAGCTCAAGTTACATTTGTTTCTCAGAGTTATTAGGTCAGTTTGGGTTACATCTGTAGCTTAGATGAGTAAAGGCATACATTTGTTGGTCAGTAGGGTTTTTCCAGACTGTTAAAATTTCAGATGCATGGATGCATGTCTCTTCTTGCATTTGGTATGAAAGCTGTGAGAAAGGTCAGTCTTCTGCAATATTGAAGAGCATGTAGGTTATTGAATAAAGACCAGACATCCCCTTAAATGCAAGTGAAATGTAACATTTTTGAGCATAAATAAAATAATTTGAAGTAAGGAGTGACAGTGAATTTGGAGTTGGCTTCCAGTTCCATGGATTTCACTAAGATATGGGTATTTAGCTTCCATTAATGTTTGAAATGTCAGATTTTCTTCACTGGAATGCAAATTAGATACACCTTGGAGTGTATTCTTCTTGGAGAAGCAACTAGATAGGAAGAATGTTAGAAAACAGTGAGCCATGTGCAAAGTTTAAAGCCAGAAACCTGAATATTTAGAAGTTACACATTTTTACTGTTCATAACCAGGAAATTAAATCTTTATGGGCAAGACAGAGTTCTTTTTCCTAAATAAGTTATTCAAGTGTCTCCCACATTCACTGCCATTTCAGTTCACAAAATAGTATTTAGAAAAGAGTAATGCAGGGATATGACTGTCATGCTTTATCTTTTGCATACAAAGTAAGGCCTGCTTATTTTTTATTATGAGCAGGGCATACTGAAGGAATTAATTCATAAACGAAACATCTGTCTCTCCAGCAGTTTTTTTGCTGGGATTGGAATGAGTCGTGGGTTTGGGAACTGTGCTGGTCTCAGCACAATGAGATCATGAGAAGACTTAAAGGTTTTCACTGTGCTTTCCAGAAAGAAAAAAATATATTGTGAAGTTAGTAAAACTTACCCTCCTTTTACACTTGCACATGGCCACCTACTTTTAAGCCTTTATGATACTGGGAACTCTCTTCCAGGAGAGCAGTTTCCTTTTGTTCTCCAGTAAAAGGATTGAAGGGACTTGGGCAAAACCTTCTATACTAGTAAACGTTAGCAATCTAAATGTGATGAGAGGGAATGAAGAATGTCAGGAGTGGTGAGGAGCGGTATGTTGTTGCCAATTTAGTTTTGGCCTGAATTTATATATAGGTGAATACCATCACTGAGGGAAAAACTTCAACTTGACTGACTAAAAGTATCCAGAAATGTTGCAAAGAAAATCAGATTTTAAATGTAAAATACTTGAAAAGCAGTATTATGGCACTAGGAGATGAAAAATAGTTGCTGAAAAATAGTCGCTGAAAATGAAACTGTTCTCTTTTGTACTTGCCTTTTCTTAGGTTTTATTTATGAAATGTTAGTTTATTTATCTAGCTGAGTTATGATTTATTTGCAAGAAGAAATTGTAGTGACTCAGTGCATCAGTTAAATCCTAGCTTTTGTAGGAGGTGCAGTAGGTTTTTTAATACTGTCTAGCAAGGCTATTGTATCTGTATTCTCTAGATTTGGTGCCGTAGTTCTTAAGGTGAGAACAGTGAGTAATTTTTGCTGGCAGAAATATATGCAGTCATGTTAGTACAATCACTTTGCACTTGAGCTTTCCTTCCTGACACTTCATAAAATTGTCTAAATTTTATTTGTATGGAAACTGATCCAGTCTGAGTCCCTTAAAAGAATCTAATATTTGTACCTCAGCTGCTGGATCCCATGTTTCTGAAATATTTTGTTGTCATGGTGGTCAGTGGCCCTGTCTGCATGTCTCTTGCATATATTCCTACTTTGAGATTCTCTATCTGACAATCTCATTAAGCAGTGGGCTCCTGTACTCCATTTATGAGTAAGAGGCCCTCACATAGTTTTATTTCCTCTTCAGAGTGTGATTTTCTATGGGAGTTTTAATTTTCAAGGTTTCTCTTATATACATTAATATATCTTAGAGACAGGTGTATAGAAATTGAGAAAGAAGGCTTATCCTAAGACTTTTGAAGCATGAACAATTGCTTTTGTCCTTGGCAAGGCTATTAGGGCACAAGAGTGAACTGCTGCCCATGTCCTTCTGTCATTCCCTTGTCTAGCCAGCCAGCTGTAGTCCATCTTGGTAAAGCCCAGTCCTGTGTTTCACCACACACTGACCACACTCCATAGCACAGCCTGTGAAGGCCGCCTTCAGTGCTTCTGAGTGGAGGGGGCTTGGCTTCCACTAGCACATGAGTTTCTGCAGTAAAAGAAACAAGCAATTCAGGTTCTGAAGCAACAGCTTTGTTTTGTTTAGACACTGCATGTCTAAAAAAAAATCTTAGGTGCCGAAAGTCAAGGCTTGGCATTCTGTAAGTTGAGTTCAGTGTTGGAGAGTGAACAGCTTTTCTGCAGGTATCCTCTTGGATCTCTGAAATCTAGTCAGGGATTGTGCTGCCTTCTTCCACTACTCAATTTCATATCAATTGCCAGAGAAGAATGAAGTGTCTCTCTTTCCTGGCTGGGTTTGGATCTTTTGTGGCTGATGTGTTTTGCTCACGTCCTTAGGAGAAGCCCTCTTTTCCTGGCTCCAAGCATCTGTGATTGCACTGAGATGCAAGAATTGTACTTTTTCACATTGTCTCAGCCTGGAGGTCGGTTTGAAGGAGAACTAAAAATTATTTTCATATTCTTGTACCTGAATGAAAAGCACGTAAGTGGGGATATGTATTCTTTTACCTGGCCAAAAGAGACATTTTGGAGTAGAATCCATTTTAAGTCAATAGTCTTGAACAATGGGTTTACTTTTTTTGCTTGGAAGTCACTAAGTAAGGATGATGTTCAGTGAAGTTCTCCACTTCGCAATTCCTTTGCCAGGAAATGGCAACTTATTATTTATTAAACAAAACAGTGTAATAACTGTACACAGACTTACTGAACTGTCTGCTACCACTGTTTCACTTCTTGTTCACAGAATAAACTCTGAGAATAAATGCCAGTTACAGGAATTTGCAATGTATTGTATCAGTGTCTGACAGAAGTAGAGTTCCACAAGTGTTCTGTAAAAAGTCTTCTGATTTTAAAACACAGTTAAGAAGCATCAGATCGAAGCATATAATGCATACCCCTACATATCCTTGATCATATCTGAAATGCTGCAGCAAGTAATTCTAATCTTCCTCATCTCCACTGGGTAGTCTAAAGATTCAGCCTTCTTTACTGGTATGTTATACTGTCATTTTTTCATTGTTGGGCTGAGTCTCTCTGCCAAAGAGTGTAGAGAACCAAAGTCACCAGTGAGGTGCTGGTAGGGCATTCAGGGCATCGCAGTTGAGAAACGGTATGAAGGCAACAGGATAAGTAACGAGAGACAGAATATGCACCCTATATTTCCCCCTCTCCCATTTTGGTTGCAAGATGTCGTAGCAGGCTCTTGCATTTTGTCAGTGGAAGCCATTTCTAGGCACATGAAGGACAAGAAGGCGAGCAGTATGAGCCAAGGTGGTCAATCGTGCTTGACGAATCTACCTTCTGTGATGAAACATCTTCCTCAGTACGTGGGGGGAGACTTGTGGAAGCTGAACAGAATTACAGGATATATACTCCCAGTGCAACGTATTTCTCTTCTGATGTCATCATAGCATTTTGAGAAGTGGGGCTTTGTCCATCCCGTTTTTATCATAACCTATACTCAGTTTCTTCTTCTGGCAGAGTTTCGGTTCATTCTGCTCTCCTGTTAGGCTATGTTATGTGGGTTAAAGAAGTTTTTACCCTTTTGTCTGGAATGCGGAGACATCTTTTTTAATCTCTTGTGATGAGATAATTTGTTACTGTGTCACTTGCCAAATGCAAATGCCTCTAATGCACTTGCCTCTAAATCAAGAGGCTCTTGTGCTTGGAGTTATTATACTTGATTTTTACTGGTATTTCAACATATCTTCTCTGTCTCCCGTCCCTTCTTTACTTGAAGCTGGGATTGCTCTCAAGTTTCTTGACTGTACCCATACTGTTTTGACAAACATATTTGTTTCACCTCCATCTTTCCTTCCTTGTACCTGTGCTCATGATTGCTATCTGGATAGCTAGTCCTTTAAGGCAGATGCAGTGAGCTTTTTGTTTATTATGTACTTAATGTTGGCAAAGTGCTGTTTTCAATGTGGATCAACAATGCACAGAAATAAGCCTGAATGTCAGTTTCTCAAAGTACATTGTTTGTCTTAGTAAGTCCTTATATACCTTAAACATGGAAGCATATTTTAGGTGTTGGAAGTTGTAAATGTGTATTGTGAATTTAAGCCACCTGTTTAAGTTCTTAAGCTTCTTTGCCTGTCCTGTTAGCCATTATGAAATGAGTATATTTAAAGTAAATTGTTATAGTGATTTAGTCTAATGAATGGCCAAGTATCAGGTTATAAAGTCATGTTTATTTACCTACTGACGGTGTGAAATGAAAAGTAAAGGGTAAAGTGAAGCTTGATTTGGATTAGATTAACTGTTATTAGAGATAATGCTACTGATACCTTTTATGAATTTTATGCTTTTTGTTGTTACTGTGTCTGGAGAATATATGAAAGGAAAAACCTATAGCAAAAAGACCACTTGATTTAACGTAAGATGTACTTACAAAATTTTCTGGGTGCTGTATGTAAGCAGTTAATTACTGAATTACAGAATTACTTTTAACTGCTTATGTTGATTGTTGGACTACAAAGGCAAAGTAGTTTAATAGTTTTTAATAAAGCATGGTTTTAGGATTAATAGAGGTTATGGATCCTGTTGAGTAAAGAAAGAAAAACATAAAAGCTGTGGAGAGGAGTCTACAAGTTCACTGTAACAGGTCATATCATTGTCTCTGAGATGAGTTTAGGATTCAAACGTAATAAAGTTTAAGAATGTCATTTTAGGGCTTGGTTCTAAATGAATGTTCAGAGATGAGGATAATGTTTGAAGAATGAATTAACACAGTGAACTGTAGATTACTGCCAAAAGTAGTGCGTATTCCTCCCACAGTCTCGCTGTGTTGATACTAATGTGCAGGTGCAAATTTTAGTATAGGATGAGTGTTCTAATGAATCATCAAATCCTGGGAGATGAAAGATGTTGACCTCTTCATTTGGTAACATCCCACAGTTTATCTGGCATAAGCCGCTACTGAAAAGCTTCTTTTGGTTGAGGACAGGACTAGATTTATTTCTCTGTGAAACAGTATTCCTATCTGTAACTGGAAATTTCTGTTCTTGAGCAATTGTACAAGTTGCTACTATTGCGCAGTAGTGATTAGGTTTTGCACAGGTGGAGGATTTTCATAAGGCTGTTTGTGCTAGGAAAAGAATGATACATTTGAGATAAACGCATCTGTATCTACATTAATTTGTTTTCTAGGCTGCACACCACAGCCAGGCTGTATGGCTGTCAGTTGTTTTCCCCTACTTTGTATTCAGATGTCTTAGTTAAAGATGCAATATCTTTCTTGCTGTTGTTGGTGCAGAAAGTATTTGTGGAATAAAAATCATGATTCTGTATGGGATATATGCTTGTCCTTTTGGTTGGATGACATTTTATCTAGGGGTGTGGCCATGTAAAATATGATGTGGGATGTATGAAGTTGATTTTGGCACAGAATTGTTGCAGAAGATTTGTTGCTGTAGATGTTGTCAGTTTCTGCAGTTAAGAATTTGATAGAGGAAAATTAAAAATGCCTCTCAATTTTAAAATGTATGTTTATCAATCAAGCGTGCATTTGGTGCTAAAATTACCTTTCGTAAGCCTGTGAAGATATACTCAGAGATGATGCTCTTTCAGGGTCCATAGCTGTGCCCACTGTTTAGAGACAGTGTAAATTATTCATTGTAAAGTTGCGGTTGACATTAAAGTTGGAAGAGTGTCTGATACGTTGATTGAGCCGGTGTCTTCTGGGATTTGTCCAAAGGAAGACATACATTGTATGTTTTGTCATGTTTTTTGTTTGTTGTTTGGTTTGGGTTTTTTTTTTAAACAGCCCTCTTACTTCAAGGTGTGAAATGGGTACATGCGTAATGGCTATAAATCTAATTTCTGTGTTCAATAAGCATGGAATCACTCCTAAATACATGAAGTGAATGATACGGGGGGTTTGTGTTGTAATGTCCTGTTGTGTCCCCGCTCCCTGGACAGGATGTTTCTTGCACAAACGTAGGTGTTACTCTTTGGTTCACCTTCTCATGCCCTCATATTGTATTGTCTTAGTTTCAGGCATGCAAAGCATACATGATTCTCCTAATGTTTTCACTTCAAAGAAAAGTAATCCTCTCTCTCTCTCTCTCTCTCTCTCTCCCTCTTTTTAGGCAAAACGTAAAAACACATAATGGAACTAGAGAAGGATATTTTTTGTTTGCTTGGGCTATCTAGGTTACGTAATTCTTTCATCCTTCACTGTGCTGTTACACTGTTGTTCTCAGAATTTAATGTAGAACTGCAAAATGTCACTATGTGTTTTACAGGTATCCCATACATTGATGAGTACCACACTGATCTGTAAGAGATATTCATCTGAAACTTAATGGTTCATTCTGATCCGTAAACCTGATGAAATCTTTCCCATCCTCAAGAGGTTACTACTACTTTTTCCCTGAAAGGAGCGCAGAGGGGAAAGTGGTATTTTATTTTTTTTATTTTATTTTGAAAGAAGGCTGTCTTGTACCCAACAGGCTACCATCACTTGACAAAATTTCTGCATTACCATCTCCATGTTTGATGGAAACTTTCTAGCTATTAAAATAGAATAATTCTGCCACTGATCACCGATTGGAAATTACTATGAAAGTAAGTAAGGAGGACTTACTTGAGAGGAGAGGAGAAAAGCCAGTAGTTTCCTTTCCAGGTTTTTCTCAGTGTTCTGTAAGACTCAACAGGTCAGTCGTTAAAAAAACCTGACCAACCAAACAAAAACAAAAACCCCCCAAAAAACTAAAACACACCCAAAAAACCCCCACAAAACCCCATAAATTTCAAACATACAAGGTCTGTTGGCAGTTGAGGTTTTTTTAACTGGGTTCTGTCAGGAGAGCAGAGCTAAGCAATCAGACTTAGTGAGAGCTAGAAGCTGTGGATGACATTTTTAATCATTTCTGAGATGATAACCTCCCTTGAACAAAACACTGGATCAGACCATTTTATTTTTGTTTGTAATTTCTCAAGGTTGCAGAACACTCTGCAATTTTGCAATTTTTGTTGAACTCACCCATTTTGAAGTGAGTAATGCTTGTAACTGCTGGAGGATTCCTGGAAAGAAGTATGCAGCATGTCAGAAATGTGTTCAGCTTGTGTTATTTGCCAAAAAGAAAACTGTATTTATTTAACTGCTGCAAAGTATCAGGAGACTGCCAACAGATGGTTTACTACTTTTACATAGCACTTGTTTTCCCTCAAAAAAACCATTCATGTAGTAGATCATAGAGGTGTGTCTGCTCTTACATAGATTTTAATATCCCCAGAACCACATATATTTCATTCTTAAAAGCATTATGCATTTTGCTAGTAAGCTATTCTTCTTAGGCATTTGGAGTGATTGGAAAAAAATTCTATTTATACGTAAAGAGAATGTTGATTCACCTTAGATGGATGAAATAAAATGCTTTAAGACCTTGATGTTATGTTTTATTGTCTTCTCCCAATGTATTACTATGCTTTTGTGCTTTTCCCCAGCATTGAAGTAAAAAAAGGAACTTTTTTTTTTTTTTTCTGATGTGCGTGTTGCAGGTTGCAGTTCAGAAAATTGAAAATATTTAGCCTGAGAGACCTTTGTTCCCTCCTCCTCTTTCGGGTTATTTAATTTAATGGATGACTGTAAAGTGCAGAAATTTGCAATTTATACCAATATCAGTTATGTGAGGAGGAATGGAAATGGAACTGGGAGGATTTGTAAAACTTGATTTCAGAGCATACTGAATTATACTAGTTGGAGAAAGTAAGTGGCAAGGGTACTATGTGCCAGCTGTTAGCTCAAACGGTTTTGTGAGTTTTTATTTTTTCTTTCTTTAAAACACCTTCAGCTGATACTGTAGGAATAACCTGTCTCTCTGGCACACTAAATTATTAATCCATTTCATGTGTTTTTTCATTTATCAGTACTTAAGTCAGAATCTGGTTACTGTGAGATGTCTTGGCAGAGTAGCTGATGTGAGTTAGTGTGTTGTAGTTATGTGAGGTATACTGCAGTAATAGCATTGCATCATATGTTTTGTATATTCCTATGGGTAATATAGGTGTATATAATAATAATATAGGAATATAGGTAATATAGTAACAGTTCTGATAGCAATGTAACAGAGCCTGACTTTTAACCTGCCTTTTTGCTGCTGCTCTGTTTAACCCTACAAATAATGGAGTCAGTATAAAATTTCTTGGTATACTATCTTGAGCCCCATTTGTTCTTATCAAAGAGAAGCCCCATATGAACTCCTGTTTTAGCACTTCTTAGTAAGTTTGGTTCTTTGTAGCAAGTTTTGATTTTGAAAAATGTTGTGTAGATTGCCTCCATGCCATGTCTTCAGTCAGTGATTTCAATATTTGATGAAAGTACGTGACATTTTGGGTTCTGTAAAGTGCGATTTCATAATCCTTGTAAACTAACACTGCTGGGGGCCCATGGGAGCCCTAATCTTATCACCCGCGCTTCATTCCCGTGTGCTGATACACAGCTGTGGAGTGCACTATATCAGGAAGCTTGACCTGAGTTAAACCGAAGCTAATCACTATTTTTTTTTTTAAGATCGCTTAAAACTGGATTAATTCTCTCGTCTAGTTCACTGCACTACCACAGAAGCATTTATGCCGTCATAAGGAAGAGAAGCACAAAAAGAAATCGTTAATGTGTGCCAGTACAAATGCTTGAGGTGGTCATAAGTCAAATGTGAAACAACACAAACTACTAAAAGAAACTGTGCATGTTCTAAACTACAGTCCTTCAAGCTAGGTCCCCTTTCCTTGAGGAACATGGCTGCTCCTTCTCACCAGTATCCTTTAATTTCATTTTTTAAGTGATTTTTCTTTGCCAAGATATGGACAAACTATGGAACAAGCGGCAATAGCTCAAATGCAACTTGAAACCAGTTGATTTGGGTTTGTGATAAAGTATTAGGCCACATGAATAAATTGGAAGTGCTTTAATGATGCCTCTGATGCTGTCTCATGTGATACTAGTCACGAGTTAACTAAGGAAATTAAGTTCACAGAAATTATTTAGAAGTGTATTCTAAGGAGTTGGTATCTTTCTAGTTCTAACTGGAGGAGTGAAAGGATGCAGTGTTAGGTCTCATACAATTTTAACTGTCTAAAGTGATGGCACACAGAATGTACCTCCTGACTTTTGGTGGGTGTCAGTCTAGACAACTGCAAGTGTTAAAAGACAGGACTGGAATGTAAAACTATTGTACAGTAGGAGAAACAGGCTTAAAGCAGTAAGTGCAAAAATCCCCTGTTAAGTTGGAATAATTAGTTATTCAGATGTTGAATGTCTTTTTTCTTTCCTTCCTCACAAAAAGATTGAAGAACATGGTAGATGTTGAACTGAAGCTCTTGTCTTTTGCTGACTATGTATGGCAGTAGCTGTATAAGGAGTATTCACTTCTTACAGGCGTCTGTAGAATATCTTGAGCTGGATCCATAAGGACCACTAAGTTCGACTCCTTGCTCCTCACAGGACTACCTAAAACTAAACCATATGATTAAGAGCATTGTCCAGATGCTCCTTGAACTCTGACAGGCTTGGTGAGGTGACCACTTACTTTGGGAGCCTGTTCAAGAGACCAGCCAAGTAGTTCTTTCAGTTGACTCTGGTGCCATCAATGGAGCCGTGAGTCCAGACTTGAGGATTGCATTTCAGAACAGATGAAGGCCAATGGGAAAAAGTCTAGAGAGGTGAGGTGTTTGGAGGAAGAAATCTGTAAGGAATGGCAGAAGAAACTGTAACACTCCCTCCTGCACATGAAAGTCTAAGTTTGGGTAAAATAACTGGTCTTAAGATCTAAACACTTCTGAAAGGCCATAATAATTAAGCTAACCTCTTAAGACTATGATTTGCAGTGTTGTTATGTAAAAGTAGTAGTTCTTACTGCTATGAATGTCCCAGTGTCCTGAGGGCAAATTTCTACAAATGCAAATCTGGTCTCTCTGTGGCTTTGTTATAACATCTGGCATTGTGTTCCTAAATTTCCTGGTGAATCTCTGTGAGATTCAAAATGTTCCTGTTTCAAAAGGATGACTCCAGCACAGTCTTCCCAAGAAGTTCTTGACTGGCTTTTGGTAAACAGTTTTGTTGATTGGGTGGTGCTCCTTAATGTGGTGTTATCCATCTGCATTCTGAAAATAATGATTTTGAGATTGTGGGACTCTTACAAGGAGAACCTGAGTGGGTCTCCAGCTGTTGCTCTTCACTCAGACAGACCTGGAGAGGGCTGTACCACCTCTACAGAGATGCCTTTTCCTCCCTGGGGCGACTTCCAGAATCACCCCCAGCTTTTCATACCGGTTCCAGGGGAAGGCACTGCTGCTTTTGGCAGTTAAGAAAATGCTGAAAGAATCAGTGTTCATTGATTCTTGCATTATTATTTTATTAATTTCTTATGAGTATAGTCTTGATACAGAATGATATGAAAACATAAGCAGAAACTATTTTTAATTTGCTGCAGTTCTCGAGTATATAATTGTTTTCTTGCACACCTATTTAAAGTAACCTACTAACAGTCTGCAGCCATTCACACACAGAATTGCAGTACAGAAATGTTATGTCTCATATTTGAGTTGGATTTTCCCAGACTGCAGTATTCCAGGTTCACTTCAGTATTACATTCTTTTTGTGAGCTGGGATCCAAGATGCTGTTTACTAGGACATTAGCTTCTAGATCTAGAATTGCTGTTTTCTTTTCAGAACAAGAAAAAGCTTTATGACCTGGAATATATAGCAACCAATCCCTCAATATGTCTCTGGTGCCTTCTTCTGCCACCTCCTACTTAATTTTCTGTACTATTTGGAGACAGTTTAGGGGCACAGTCTCAAAAGAACCAAGTGATACTGCATCTTCTCCTTTTGCTGCATCTGGCTTGAGGAAGTACAGGTATTACTTACCATGATGCTCTATGTGTGTATTTGACTCAGCAGAGCAGAGTGCGGAAATGAAAGCAGCTGCTCTGTCTTCCACATGAAAGTGAGACTGGTTCTCATTTACCCATTTGTGGGATTTCTGTGATGTTCCTGATAATCTGTCTTTGTAAGTAGATGTTTGGGTTTTTTGTGAGATGAAGGAAGGTATACAAAACTTCTAGGTGTAGTTTTTGTTTTTTTTAAAGATTGTGTTACAGATGAAATAAACTCAAAAGTACCTTCCTGTTTTTACATCCCTTTTTTTTTATTGCCTCTTTATAAATACATATTCCATTGAGAGCTCTTTATTTCTTTAGATCTGTAGGTCCATACAACTTGCACAGAATTCAAAGCACCTTCCCTTGCAATGAAAGGTTATAGGAATTGCTCAGGGCCTCAGGCTACCTGCCTCAGGTGAAGAAATGTGTCAGTCATTGAGGTATGCACTGCTTCTGTCTGACTGTAAGATCCTATTACTGTGCACTTCTCTCCTACTCTTTTTTCCCTGACAAAAACCATCACATGTGCTCAGGCCACACAGTAGGTAGCCAGTATAGTTTTTCCTGTTTATTTTGCTTATTCTAGGAGCTTTTGAGAGATTCAGAGATTCAAACACGGCTGCTTCAAGGTTTCAGTAAACAATACTGCTAAATTCCCATAATCAAAGAGTGGCTTGATTAAAAACAAAGTTAGAAGGCTTGTATTTCTAATTTACAGCAAATTCTGCCATGTGTTGGTCTTGGATTAGGTGGGCTACGACATAAAACCTCTGTACGCTTCACTTAAAAGACAGAAAAAGGTCACTTCATAGCATGAAAGATTCAAGTTTTGCATTTAGGAGCTGCTCCTCTCTGAAGTCTGCTTCTGTCCTATTCAGCTTGATTGGGCAGTTTATTTTGTAATTACATATGAAAGTGAAAACACATTTCTTGTTTCTAGTTTGAACTGCTACGAATACAGTTACAATTTCATAATTTTCATATTTTGGAATTAATACATTATTCAAATGAACCAGTCATAGCCGAAAGGTTATTTGGAAAAATAAATTGGAAATGTGACAGCCTACAAATAACTCTGGAGAATGATTGAGGTTTTTTCCAGTAAATACTTCTAAAAGTTGTAAACCCATGTTAGTAGGAAGTAATAGAATTTTTCTGGCTGCTGCAGTGGCTGCTGTTATTGTCCTAATTTAAACAAATATTTGTCAAACAAAGTTAGATTTGAAAGCAGAAGGATGACAGAAGATAATCTGATTTTTATGTTCAAGCATTTTAAAGATTTTACCTCGACTGTTTTAGAATAAGGTTGATCTACTGATTTGATCCTTGTTTGCAGAGGTAATTAAACTTGGTGTTATTCCTCTAGGATAAAGTTACGCTTAATAAATGTATTGCAAACCAACTTTTAGAACTTTTATGTTCTAATATTTGTTCTTTAAAGATTTATAAATTAGTTGCCTTGGGTTTTAAATGATCTTTTCCTTTGTCCAGACTTGTACTAGCTGCTTATTTGAGATGACAGCAAATACAGGATTTTGATGACCTGTGATATTCAAAGTAGTTTAAACACTTCCTGCAAGTAAATACCAGGCAACTATCACAATAGCAAAAGCTGCTCTTTTGGCAACAGTGTCTTGCAATGATTTCCTAAAGTAGATGTCGTCTTTCAGGATAGTGGCTTGATTAAAAGCAGATTTGAGTGCTTGCTAGAGTTACTATTCCAAGAATAGTTGGTTGCTCAGATGATTTCACACTTCAGGCAGCATTTCAGTGGTTAGCCTGTCCTGTGAGCCCATCCCTGTTTGTGATTAAACTAAAGATCCTTGAGAACAGCAAGATTTAGCATACTGAACATTTTTTCCTTTTTTTGGAAACCGTTACGTCCTCTTCCATCTCTTGCTTTGTGTTTCATTTCTCCTTTCTGATTTACTCCTATTTGAATTCTGCATGCTGAGGATTAGTTTTCCCAGTTCTTTCTACATACCTATACCCTCAACAAAGATACTGTAAATCTTCTTTTTTCCACTTATTTGCATAGAGTCCTATGAAACATGTGGGTGTAAAGATAAATTAGCCATTTGCTGGCTGTGTGCCTGAAAACAGTCTGAAATTCTGGCTGACCAGAAAACAGTCCAGGTTTTTTTTGTTGTTGAACATGTGAGATCCATTAAGGATTCAGCTTAATTATCTTGGTTTTATTTAATCTTCTTTTCAAGAAATTGCCTTTAATTGCTGTCCTCTCACATACTTCTAGAGAAATAGTCAGCTGTTCATAGAGGGAGTTTTTAGTGATGGAAATATAATGGAGAAGAACTGTAGTGGATAAAGATGTGAGAAGATGCAAATGAGCAGCGCATTGCAGGCACTTTTTCAAATCCATACAGGAATCTTCCCTCTCTGTGTTTCTTTTGTGTGCTGGGGGCACAGTGTAAATGCTGACATCCTGTTCCATAATGCTATAATAGATGGAGTGAAAATCTGCAGAAGGAAAATAGGATCTTTGTTTAGCCAAAAGCAGCATCATAATAATTTGAGTGGAAGTAAATATGTGGAACAAAGCATGTGAGGTAGAAAATGTGGTCTCTCCTTCTGAACTCTTAGGTTTACTGAAACCTTTAAATCCCCCTTATTTCAGAGGGGTTAATGTTGCAAGCAGTAATGCACTGTCTCAGAGTGCTCAGAGATCCTCCAATAAAGTTTCTTTAAGGCATTTTACTTTGTATTTGAGTACAAATGGGAGGGAAAAGTTTGTGTTCCAGTGTATGAGTTCATAATGGGCCATGAGTGGAAACTGCTGATGGTTTGAATTTGTCCTGGAATGTGCACCAAGAGAAAACATTATTGTGCAAAGAAATATGCATATACAACAAGAAGTTGTGCATATACAGGCAATGGTTTGGGGATTTTTTTATGAGAAGAGGGGTTTTGTTGGAGAATGGAAAAAAAATGAGACTTATTCATGTTCCTCAAGGAAGTCTTTTTTTTTTTTTTTTTTTGGTAGAACTGGCAAAGATTGTATTTTCTCCACTTGTGAAAACAAGGAGCATTGGAAGGCTCTACTTATTTAAACAAAGATCTTTTGCATACATCTATTAGTACATAGGGAGAAGGTTGCTTATTTGAATTCAGCTGCTGATTTTTTGACGCATGAAAAGCAACTTCATCTAAACCTAATTGACGTCTCATCTCAGAAGTCTGTTTGTACACAGGCACAGTTTGTTATTTTCTTCTTTAAATAAATAGGCTTCTGTGGTTTGTGTTAGTGTCAGTTTTCACATCAGATTTGGCAGTTGTGTCAAGTACACACGGTGTTAGATCAGTTGTTTGAATATGGCATCTGAAGCTGTTGTCAACCCAAGTACTGGGAACAGAAGGATCACAATCTCTGAAGCCAGGAGTGCAGGCTTTATTTGGAGGTTCTAGTCACAGTCCGGGTATCTACTGTGTCTGTCTGTACGTGTTCTGGTAGATGTATATAAAACCAACCTAATGACAAAGCCAATAGCAGCATGCAGCAATAATCCACTAACATTTTATGATACCGCAGGTAAGAAAAATTTGCATCTTCTCCTAATCCAGGAAGCCTTTACATCCCTGAGTAATCTTTGAAGTCATATTTTATTTTACAGTCCATGAACATTAAGAAAATGTCTGAAAACATCTGTTCAACAACTCAGTTGCAGAATTAACAGCATCAGATCATTGCAATCTGGAAAGCACTTTTCAGTTGAATGTCGCTTGAGTGTATTTTCACCTGACAGCATTTCTCTGTGTTTTCCCAAAAAGCTATTCATTGAAAATTCTTTAGGCACATGAAGGTCTGGATTTTGCAAAGATTATCAGTCTATATCTCAGTCAGGAGGAACTCTGTGTGTTTAAACTCGTAGTCATTAACAGTGGCCTTGCACTAAAAAAAAAATACAAAAAAAATTCAACTGAAAAGCTAGTTGCCATGTCCCAATAGTTTACATGCTGGTATGATGTACTCTGCAAATATTTCTATATAACAAGAAGAAGAGAGAAGCATGTGATGAATGTGAAAACAACACATTTTCTTTCACAACTTTTTTCTAAGTAACTACCATGTAAGTTTATTCTTTTGATTCTGTTTTCATGTTGATATATCCATTGTTAAAGGATAGGTAACTAAGATTTATGAGATCCCACCTTGTCAGGAGTATGCAGTCTTTGTTCCTTTTGAAATTGGTTGGGATTTTTCTTTTGATGGGGCCAATTTTTAAATGCAATTGACTTTTGTAAAGGTTCATGTAAAATGACCTGATGCTAAAACGTGTCAGAATTCAAATACCTCTGTATTGGTTAACTGAGGTATACTGTTACAGATTATTTTGGCACAGGATTCTGTTTGCATCCCAAAATTAGTAGGTGGTGAATTTAGTTTGGACTAAGTTGTGCTGTCTCACACACACTTTTTTTTTTTAAATTTTCCAGTTTTTTTGAAGATAAGGGAATATCCATAGATAGTGACAACTAAACGTTGAGACTGAAAGTGTTAAGACAGTTACTTTGCTGGTAGTATGCACACAAAAATAATGGATCCATGACTCTCTTGGTTTCATAATCTAATTTGACTGTAGTTTATTTACATTTATTTTAAATTGTGGCAAATATCAAATGATCCCACAGGCAGAATTATCAGGTAGTTCAGGCCTGAGTATCATCTTCTTCATACTAACAAAGCTAAGCATGTCAAAAAGATCTGTCAGCTTTAATGTCTTAGTAATACAGAAATATATGTGTAAATTAATGTATGTGTACTGGAGTGTCATTATATTTAGACAATTAAAGGTGTCATTCAGCAGTTTCCATGAATGGGGGCCCCTGTACATATTATAAGACTTCAGTGCAGAACTAATTGGAGTTACAGGTTACACGAAGAACCTGTTGATGTCACCTCTGAGTTCTCCCTTCTTTAGTCAGGCTCTTCTGTAAGCTGCGGTGAGGTTTGTTTTGTGGGACATGCATGACTAAGCAGCATCCCTCCTCCTTCCCTGCTCTCTACAATAATTTTTTCCTTTACAGATACTTATGTCTCTTCTAAGAGAGGCAAATGTCTCTCCTGAGTCAACTGTGCTGTTTTATTACGAAACACGTTGAGGAACTGACCTGGGTCAAAACTACATAGCACAAAAGTAGAGGTGTGGTTTTGTCTGCGTTGACTCCGATGGTGTCTCTGACACTGTTTCCTGTGCAGTTGCCCAGTCAGTAATTCCAGAGTTGAGGGGATGAGGTGCTAAAGCTGCAAGAGGTGCAATTAAGGGCTGTCACCAGGAGCAGTTCTCCTGAAGGAACAGTCTCACCAAGTCTGAAGCTTTCTCTGTCTTCTGTGAACGTGACTTCTTGCGTGCCAGCACAACTGCAGTGTTCCTTCCCTATGCCCTTGCAGCGCTTTCCCTGTGTATGTGGGACACAGATCTGAGTTTCCCTCAGTTATCAGAGGGGGAATTAATGAAGCTTTTATGCTGCATGAAATTGAACAGGATGTTTCTCTGAGATTTTGCAGCATACTGAAGTGCTAGCGTGAATGGCTTCTGCCCGAAATAAGCTAAGCTAGAATAAGCAAATTTAAGAAGTGTGGAGAACAACTTCAGTGAAGACACTTAAATACTTTGAAAATTCTGCCTTTAAAAATATGAAGTTATTTTCTAACTTCTTTGAAGTATTAAAAACTTTCTTTGAAGGTCAGAGTTTTAATGTCCATGTACGTTAAGTGGACTTTGAAATAACTTAAGAGTTTCTAATATTGTTTTATGTTTATGATTTTATTTTTAGAGAGCAGCAGTCTGCTATACCAGTGATCTACAATGAATGCCAAATCTGCAATCAGCAAAGAGATTTTTGCCCCACATGATGAAAGGATGCTGGGAGCTGTTCAAGTGAAAAGAAGAACAAAAAAAAAGATTCCTTTTCTAGCTACTGGAGGTCAGGGTGAATATTTAACATACATCTGCCTGTCAGGTAAGTTTAATGACTTTTGACATCCAGTTATTTGTTTAGGCTTATCTTTGATTAACTGATTAGTTGTTGTCTGTAGCCATAAGGAGCTGGGTGATTCCAATCTTCATAATGTAATTGGAGAATTATAGCACTTATATATTTTGTCTTGAGGAACCACGTGCTCTAGGCTATTTATATTCATACAGTATAATAAATTGAACAGGTGGTTTCATTGTTTATAAAACCACTAGGTGTTCTTTCACAGCACAGCTGCAGAGTATGGACAAGTACAGTAGTTGGTAACAGTCTTTCCTTAGTCAGATTAAGGTATTTCTTAGAAGGATGAATTTTTCAGGACATTAAAATGATACACAATGTAATTTTTTGTGCCTTGTTTCAATGTCTGCCAACTGAGTGTGTGTGAATACCTTTGGTATTTTAGGGTGATTTAGTCACTTAGGTTTTTAGGCGTATCAGTTGCTCCCTTTGAATGTGCGCATCTTGCTGGAAGTACAACTAGTGGCCAGTAGAAATGTTCTATGACTCTCAGAAAAGTCCAATTATTTTTAGACTAAATGAGAGAGCTTCATGGATTCTTTCAAATTGTGGTGGTTTTTTTTTTTTAAATAGTGTTTAAACAGTGTTAAGACTTTCAAAGCGTAGGAGGTAAAACTCAGTGACTCTACTACTGTTCTAGCACATCACACATCTGCCCAGAAAATGTCCATTTACTGAATGTTATTGGATGAGATGTTATTTGGATACGTATATACAAATACTTATGTTAAAATACAAGCTGCAGAGGGATATGCACACACATAGTGAGGTCACTGAGACAAAGCGGAAGACCTTTCAGTTACAGCTGAGTATTCTGCTTGTCATTATAGGATCACAGAATATCCCCAGCTGGAAGTGACCCACAAGGATCATGGAGGCCAACTCCTGGCCTTGCGTTTTGGTAACCCCAAAAATGGCACCATGTGTCTGAAAGCATTTCCAAGCACTTTGTGAAGTCCGCCAGGCTTGGTGCTGTGATGAATTTCCTGGGGTGCCTGTTCAAGGGTTTGAACACCCTCTGAATAAAGAACCATTTTCTGATACCCAGCCTAAGCCTTCCCTTACAGAGTTTCATGCTGTTCCCTCAGGTCCTATCAGTGGTCATGAGAGTGAAGAGATGAATGTGTGACCCTCTGCTTCCCCTTGTGAGGAAGCTGTAGACCACAATGAGGTCTTCCATGAGTCACCTATTTTCTAGGCTGAACAAGCTGTGATCTCAGCCATTCTCCCCACATACAGAGCTTCAAGGAAGGATTTAAAAATTGATTCACCTAGGCTGTTCCCTAGACTTGTGGTTGGGATACTCTGTTTGGATGTAAGAATTGCAGGTTTCAGTCTTCTCAGGGTGTAGAGGAAACTAATCTAGGCCTCCCATATCTTAAAGAAATGTTCAAATCACTAATGTTTTTATGCAAAGCTAAACTCTTCTTCTTTTGGCAGTCATATTTTTTGAATGTCAGTCCAATTGTTTTTCTAAGTCTTCTCCTTGTAAGGAGCAATCATGTTCTAGGTCTGTGCAGTAAGTTTTGGAATACACAGGTGTTTGATACCCATGTTCATGATTAAAAGTTAGAGATGTGATCTATGCTTACAATTTTCTGTTGGCTAACTATTCAATAGGTGGATTTTTTTGTTGTTGTTTTTGGAGGTTTTTTTTGGTTTTTGTATTTTGGGGGGTTTTTTTGTTTTGTTTTAAATTGCCATTCTGGAAAACTTTGCCCTCCTTCAGCTCCCCCACCCCATATTCCTGTGTATCAGTCAAGATGGATTTTAAGACAGTGAATGGTCTTGAATGCATTTATTGTTTTTCTGCCACAGCATATTACGAGTAAGGAAGAAATAGCAGATGTCTTGACTTGAGCAGAGTTTGTCACTTATGGTAAGGAGAAGCATTCAGGATCTAAGTAAAATTACTTTGTGGCAGACACTGCAAAGCTGCATATTGATATGGCGAGAACCCTCACGTGTGGCTCACTATGCGTGGGGTTTTGCACAGGTCTGAGACCAGGTTTTCTCATATACATTTATAGTTTATATTATGAAAGTACAGTATGATTGGTAATTCCAGTAGGCAATAGTGTGACTAGGGAGAGGACTGCCTGGCTGTGTTTGATGTCACGTTCCAAACAGTCTGATCAGAAAGATTATGCAATTCAGTAGGGTCAAGTGCAATTATTTATTTAGTCGGGAATGATCAAAGGCATAAAACCAAGCATTGAGGAGCGACTGTTTCTGCCACTGTTTATAAAACAAATTGTGGCGAGGATAAACTGTAATTTTTGCCCATTTGTGATGACAGTGAAGCAGTAGAAATGGTTTTCGTTTCAGCAAGAAGTTGTTACAGAAAAAGTTTCAGTTTAGTAAGGCTAAGTTAATATGGGCATGGCAATTTAGCTGTGCCCCAAACTGTCCAAGATGGACTTTATCTTGAGATAACAAAATATACTTGATGACCTTCCTTTTTTGATGTAGTTGTGTACAGTGAAGCAGAAACAATGGTGGCTAGCTCTGGATTTGTGTTTACATTTCAAGCAACACGTGCTTTAGTGCTGAATGTTGCAACGTCTTCCATGGAAATGCCTTTATCAGCCTTTGACTCTTGTGCCATTTTTGCCGGGTTTGCAATATATTAGGTAAACAAAGTGACTGGAATATCTGTGTTCATAATTTTCTTGGACTAATTCAGTTTGGCCTTTGTTGAAAGGAATTTGATAATTTACTCTTTAGAACAGAATTTGTCAATTGAAAGAATAGAAACTGACTCCTTATATCCTTAAGAGATGTAAATATTTGGGAATAAAAAATATCTTGTCTAGTTGTAGTTTTATCCAAGGTATGGTACAGAAAATGAAACATCAGCCACTGTGACAGCTACTTCTATTTACTGCTCAGTTTGTAACTAAGAAATTACACAAATTGTTGTAATCAGAGTTAAATGTTTTCCTTTCAGTGTTGAATTGAAGTTCGGTGTTGAAAATACATTCTATCATAGTTGTTGTTTATTTGAATTTCTGAAAGCATGGATAGAGATGCTGAGCAGGGAGAATGCCCTTAGGCCTCAGAGATGGGATAGTGAACCATTGAAAGAATCAAATATTGAGCAGAGTGAGATGGGAGAGTAAGGGGATTCTTCCTTAATATTGATATTTGAAGTATGTACTGGGGTTTTTTTTATTTTATGATATTGAATACTGAGTTGGTTAGAAATAAACATTTATGCTCCAAAGAGGTAACCTAAGCCCTCTAGTCTGAAACTGGAGACAGATTTAAGTTAAGGAAGCTGTAGCAATGCTGCTTGACAGCCTGGTGGGAACCAAGCAGCTGGGTTACCTGCAGCTTTCTAGCCTAGTGTTGGAGCTAGCCAAGTTAAACTGGCAAACAGAGCCAAGACAGATCTTTAAGGAGTTATTTAGCTGAAGAACAACAAGAAAAGAGTAGACAGATGGGAAACACAGAGGTGGGGTGGCTGTAGGCAGAACAGAGAAAATGAAAACTAGGATTTTTTGTGATGTATAAGAGGATTTAACACAGAGAAAAGGCAAGAAATTCAAAGCTGAAAGTGGATATTTATCACCTCCTCCACACTAGCAGACCTAGTGATAGTTATTGGATCAGATCTTAAGTTTTAATTTTGTCCCCATTGTCTTATATAATTGAAACATAATTGTTTAAAATAGTTCTTAGCCTTATTTAGAATTCTGAATTAAGTATAAAATACTTGAAAGGTCACTTCAGAAATATAGGTCATTGACCTACTTGCTTGTGCAGAGTTCTGTGTGTGTTATTTCTTTGACACTATCATTACATTTTTAAAATAACTTCTGTTATTTAAAAAGACTTTTAATGTCATAATGCATTGGAAATGTTCCAGTTTGTATGTATGGATGTTGCATTGACCTTTCAGGGTTAAATATGTATTGCAGTTGTGGTGAACTGAATGAACCTGGTGGTTCCTTTTGAACTTGAATTCTTGTGTGTCATAACACTCAGTTTAGTTGCACCAATGTTTCTGGTCCTTCTGCTGAAAACCTTGGGTTTAGCGTGTAAAGCCAGAGTTCTTTAAAACCCAGAGTGAGACATTTTCCCCCTGTGATTATGACTTTTAATAGTGTTCTTTCTTTGCTGTCTCCAAATTAAATTAACTTTGTTAGTTCAGGGCTTTTTTTGAATGGCTTTAATGCAGAAGTACAATCTATCAAGAATGGTGCTAGAAAAGCCAAAAGGAAATGCAAGGAAATCATAAGAAATAATACACAAAAATAAGATGCACATGCAGAGGTAGAGCATATTGGGCTTTTTCCCTTCTTTAAAAGTTAACCTTATTGACCATGTCACAGACTTGTTAAAAAGATAGGCAGTCAATAACTTAGGTTTTTGCATTTACCACAATAAGCTCTTGGCTTTTGGGGTTTTTTTACTTCTTTTTCTAAGTATACAGATAGACAGAGACTTGGTTTATGAGCTTAAATAGTTCTGTGGATATCCTTATTTTGTACGCTTACAGCTGATGCCTAACCACACCGCTCAGTTACACTTGCAACATGAGTTTTTGTGCTTTGATATCTTGGCTGTAGGGCCATGGTGTCATGAAATTGTTTTTTCAATTACAAATTAGTTGTTCCTCCCATAGTGGCTGCTCATGGAATAGAATGTTACCCAGGAATGACCTATATCTCTTGCTCCTTTTAAGGTCACTTGATGTGGCTGCCAGAAACTGGCCATAATTTTGTGGGGAGTTCAAGGACAAGTTAAGTGCAATTGAGTTTTCAGCATGGTGGCGGAACTGAAAATTGGGAAGTAATGAGAAGGACCTTGTTATCAAAAGAATTCAGTTTTCTCCTAATGTGTTCTTATTTTCCATTTGAGTTTTACTGAAGTGACAATGTCACAGTTTTTTTCAGAATTTTCTTGTTGACGAAAACATCCCATTTTCAGGAGCTTAGAGTGCAGAGGATTCTCATGTTTCCTTCTTAGGACATGAGACACCAAGTAAATGTCATTTTCCACTGACTTTCCAGGAGAATGTTCTGTTTGTCTGCCCATAGGGTGTATTGATTTATTAGTGAGTATTTTGTGGGGTGGGGATAGAGGGTGGTGGTGGTATTTTCCCTCTGTTTAAATGTTGTGAAAATGTTACTTCAGTGTTCATCATATTCACTTTCAATCCGACCCACTTGGATGTCAGACTCTAGTGAATATTTGATCATTTATACAAAATAGGTCATGACTGACATAAGAGATTTGGTCAGTCCAGAAGAGCACACCAGCCAAATGGTGGTCCAGTCTTCTGCAAGCTCTGACCTGGACAGCTGTTTGCAGACAGCTGCAGGCCAGTTGTGGTGCTTTGCCCAGCCCCACGGACCCAGCCAGAGTGGACCACGGCTGAACATCTGAGCACAGACTGGGATGTTCAGCAAGGGCTGCTTGTTGCAGATGTTGGCTTAAAGACTCATGTTCTGTCCCTCAGAGAAGACAGAGGTTAAGTGTTCCATGTTTTGGATGAGTTTCTTGAATATTAACCATTGGTATAAAAAGTGTGGCTGCCGTCCCTAATTCTCTGCCGAACACGTTAGCATTTTATCTGAAAATACCTGATAAAACTTCCTGATTGCTGATGGAGAAACTATTCCATAATTCAGTGGAGAGGACTCTACACTGCAGAAAACGTAGAAAATAAATGTACTATTCCTTCTTTATTAGCTTTTTTAGTGTCAAAGTACAGACATGTTAGATACTTTCTTCAGTTGGCTGCTGATTCTGTAAAACTTTCTTGTGCAGAGTCATTGGCTCCTTTTGCTTCAAGTTACCCAAGGATAAAACCTACGCAGATACTGTGCAAAGTTTGCTTTCATGTTGACTAAGTCAAAGTCATACAATTTGCTAGTGTGGGTGGAGTTAGATTGATGTGGTTTTCACATACATGTAATTAGATTCCAGTCTCATGGCAACTTCTCTGTGTTTATTCCTGGACTTCCATGGACTGATGCCTCTGACTGCCTTCTAAGTGCTCTGTGAAATTTTTTACCATTGCTTGTGCAGCTGGTCTGGTGCAAATGTGTGCACTAGAATCTCTGGCTGTGAGAAACGGGAACCACTTCAGTTGACTATTATTCGTATGAAACCATTACAACTAGCATTACAGTTGTAAAAAATAAAGTACAGTAATGAAGATGCTATGAGGAGAGCCTGTTTTTTTACTGGTAAAAATAACAAGTCATTGCTGTAGGTAGCTCTGAAAAGTTACATAGTTTGCCATTTGGGAAGAAGCTATGGAAGTGTGCCAGGAATGGCATTTAAGGTGACTGGTTTTGCCTTTAGGATAACAAGATGCCCTAAGAGATCACTTTGCTTTACTTGTAGAGCTATAGATAGTTTTTTTTTTTTTTTTTAAATACAGTATTACATAGGTTAATTTTTTTCAGAGTGTCTTCAGCACAGAGGGAAAACGATCAACAATATATTTTCTGATGAATAAGCTACAATTCTTTTTTTCTCCATTTTACTGCTAGGTGTCTTTAGATATGCTTATGTATAAGTGTGTTAGTATATACCTGTGTGAAGTGTAATCATACTAAATTCTTTAATTTTTGTTTAGTCTTCATACAGTAACTGTTTTTACTATTAGTAAGTAATTATACAGAAGTGTTGTCAGCCTTCCTATGCTATTCCATGTCTGCTTTACCTTTTTTCCCATGTTTTTTCCAAATATATTTTTTTGTATTTTTCAATTTGAAAAGCTGGGAAACAATTTTCTGGGTGTGTACAGTGCACCACTTGTATAAAACTTAGTTGATAATTGGAGCTCACAGAAGCCATTTGAATCCTCAGTTCTTCTAGCCATGGTTGAAAAATCAGCTTTCCTCCTCTGGAATGCTTTTTGCCTGGAAACTTTTCAATGTCTAGATGGTGGAATAGGTTTCATTCCACTTTGTTTTTTGCTTTGCTCCATTAATTTAGAAAAAAAATTATTTTATCATTGCAGTGCTTATCTGTTATATTTCTGAATGAGATAATGCCTTCTTGGGAATGTGTATGTGGCAGGTTACTCTATTTTCTTTACCACTGAGTGTGTTTTAGTGTGGTGCTCACATTTGTTGCTAGCAAAGTTATTTCCAGTGATGATATTAAAATCAAAAGTTTTATGAAATGCTAGGCAAAAAACCTACAGTGTTTACTGATTGTAAGGAATAGTATAAAGGCAATTTCTGTACAATGTAAATGCTCACTTGGAAAATGGGTTTACAACATCAAATACACAATGATTATGACCTTTCATGAATGGGTACAGTTGTCCCTTTATTAGTATTGCTTCAGAAGTCAGTCTGAGTGGAGTTAAAATTCTATCTAAAAGAATAGGACTGAAGCACACGGGTCTCTTGAGCACCCCTTCCTTGTCTTTACCAGGGTTTCTTTGAACCATAATTAAATATCATAGAAGCTTGGAGGAGTTTTCTGATGCTTCCTCTGCCTTCACTTCTCCTTTTGGAATAGCTGTCTAAAAAATTAATTAAAAGCCTTTAGTTAAAACTTTCAAAGTTACTTAAATTTTGTTCAGTTATTTTAAAAATACGGAATAGGCTCCTCTTGCTGTATGCTCATTGGCCTATATTTACTGCTCCAAACTAGCCATAAGTTGGATAATGGAAAGCACTGATGTTTTTTGAATTGTTGCATAGCATGGTTACATTCATGTAGTGTATTCCGTCTGTCTAAATAAATATATATTAAATGTACACATACAGCATATAGCTTCTAGTGCTAATATTAAGCTGTCAAAACATAATTGCCTTCATCTACTTATGATAAATGATTGTGATACTGAATATAGTTCTTAACCAAGACTCTTTTCCTTTCTTTGTCAGAACATACTTTGTCTTTGTTAGGTACTTCTGGTATTTTTATTCCAGGGTTCCTAAAAGGAGTTTTATAAGGTCAAATATCAGTTGCTCATAATGATAATAAATTTCAAATTCCATTTTATAAAGGAAATTTTAAAGTTTTATGTTAAAGGTCTTTGAAAAACAAAACTGGTGCATTTTGAGTGGAAGCCAGATTAACCGTCTCTTCTTCGTTATTGATCTTTCTGTATTTATTGAAATAGAAGAGGGAAAATGACGAACTGCTTTGGAGAGTAGGCCACATTTACTGACTGTATGCCTAATATGTCTTAGTGCTCTAATCCCTCCTGATTCTGAGTGGTCCAACGTAATGCAACCAATCCTTTTCCACAAGAATTTCGTGTAGGAGGGCATCTTGTTACAGCAAGGCTACAGAATTATGTATGTGAAAGCATTTAGTCTTAAGATTGGTGTGTTTCTTTTTGCCTTTTTTTTTTTTCTCTTCTTAAGGTGGAGGAGGAATGTGTGTGTGCTCCTGTGCATCCTCCCAATATGCTACTTGATCTAATTCACGTGCAGGAAATATTTTCTAAATTGTGAGCTGAAGGTGTGCAGTTATGTGTCTGCTGTTTAGCTCTTTTTTTTTTTTTTTAAATCCTTCAGAATAGAATTGTAGCAGATTGCTAAAGCTTAACAGTTTACCGTGCATCAATGGTGTTCACCAGAGCTCAGTGTTGCACCCTGTCCTGATTAATATCTTTATTTATCATCTGGATAAGGGAATCAGGTGCATCCTCAGACAGATTACAGACAACACCAAGTTGAGCAGGAGTGTTGATCACCTGGAGGGCAGGAAGGCTCTGCAGGGGGATCTGGACAGGCTGGATCAATGGGCCAAGGCCAGCGGTATGAGATTCAACAAAGCCGAGTGCCAGGTCCTGCACTTGGAGCACAACATCCTCAGGCAGCGCTACCAGCTGGGGACAGAGTGGCTGGGAAGATGTCTGATGGAAAAGGATCTAGGAGTGCTGGTCAACAGCTGGATGAACATGTTTCAGTGTGTGGCCAAGGAAAGCCAATGGTATCCAGGTCTGTATCACCAATAGTGTGGGCAGCAGGACAAGGGCAGTGACTGTCCCTCTGTACTCAGCATTCATGAGGCTGCCCCTTAAGTCCTGTGTTCAGTTCTGGGCGTGTCACTGCAAGGAAGACGTTGAGGTGCCTGGAGCATCTCCAGAGAAGGGCAATGAAGCTGGTGATTCCTATGAGAAGCAGCTGAGGGAATTGGGGTTGTTTAACCTGGAGAAGAAGATGCTCAGGGAAGAGGCTACCCCTCTTTAGGNGGAGTGCTGGTCAACAGCTGGATGAACATGTTTCAGTGTGTGGCCAAGGAAAGCCAATGGTATCCAGGTCTGTATCACCAATAGTGTGGGCAGCAGGACAAGGGCAGTGACTGTCCCTCTGTACTCAGCATTTGTGAGGCTGCCCCTTAAGTCCTGTGTTCAGTTCTGGGCCTGTCACTGCANGTGTTCAGTTCTGGGCGTGTCACTGCAAGGAAGACGTTGAGGTGCCTGGAGCATCTCCAGAGAAGGGCAATGAAGCTGGTGATTCCTATGAGAAGCAGCTGAGGGAATTGGTGTTGTTTAACCTGGAGAAGAAGATGCTCAGGGAAGAGGCTACCCCTCTTTAGGACTGCCTGAAAGGAGGTTGTAACAAGGTAGGGGGCGGCCTCTTCTCCCAGGCAACCAGTGATAAGACAAGAAAATGGCCTCAAGCTACACCAGGGAGGTTCAGGCTGGACATCAGGAGGAACGTCTTCACAGAGGGGGTGCTTAAACACTGGAATGGACTGCTCAGGGTGGTGGTGGAGTTACCATCCCTGGAGGTCTTCAAGAGAAATGGATGTGGCGCTTAGTGCCATGGACTAGCNGAAGAAGATGCTCAGGGAAGAGGCTACCCCTCTTTAGGACTGCCTGAAAGGAGGTTGTAACAAGGTAGGGGGCGGCCTCTTCTCCCAGGCAACCAGTGATAAGACAAGAAAATGGCCTTAAGCTACACCTGGGAGGTTCAGGCTGGACATCAGGAGGAACGTCTTCACAGAGGGGGTGCTTAAACACTGGAATGGACTGCTCAGGGTGGTGGTGGAGTTACCATCCCTGGAGGTCTTCAAGAGAAATGGATGTGGCGCTTAGTGCCATGGACTAGCTGACATGGTGATGTTCAGTCAAAGGTGGGCTTAATGATCTGAGGTCTTCTCCAATTTAAATTATTCTGTGACTCTGTGAGCACTTTCAGGTTTTTAAAATGATGTGTCAATACACAGAACTTCTGTCACTAATGTTGCCTTCAATTTTATTCAGACTTGATCTCTTGGAATTGCTTTTCCCTCCACCTCAACCAGGCATAAACTCCTTGGAAAGATTTCTAAAGTCTCAAATGAGATATCTTGGAAAAATAAGAAAGTAAAAAGTGTGAGCAAAACAAAGGCATAGAAAACTTGATGGGAAATATGAGGCATCAGATCTGTTTATTCAGTTATATGTAAATTTGCAGTAATTAAAAGGAATAAATTGAATATTCATAAATACAAAGCCGGTTTTGATGCAGCAAGTTTTTATGCATAAAACAAATTGGTTGCAAAACTGTGGACTGGAAGTTGTACACTGGGAGCTGCTCATTGCCCCATTCATCATAAAGGAAGCTTGATGAGATTAGTAGTTGGACTTTGTAGCCTTTTTCATGGAGGTATGCAAAAATTACTGTGAAAATTACTACACAGAGTAGTTACGTTGCAGACCCCCTCGCTCCCTGTGGAAGAGTGGCTGCATGAACGCGGCCACGGGTCCACAGAGCTGTTGTATAGCACAAAACTGTAGCACAAGCAACCCTGCTTATTGTCTTAGAGAAGCATAATAGCGTTTGAGAAAGCAGCCTTTGTATAAGCAAAAGAATATTGTGTTAACTACAATGCAGAAATTACAGCAAGATGCTGAACAGTACACAATAGATGCGCCTTATGCTTGCTGTACTTTCCCAGTAGATATACCTTCCCAGACCTTGTGCTTGCTGTACTTTCCCAGTAGATATGCCTTGTGCTTGCTGAATTTTCCCAGCTGATGTGCTCTTTGAAAGGTATATAAGGAGATGCTGTAAATCAATAAAGTGAAGCTTGCTCTATCAACCACATTGGCTGGCTCGCATGCTTCCCCTGCCCACGTGAACATCAACAGCTCCCCTTCATGTTCAGGAGAGAGTGGGGGCTCTGTGGAGGTTTATCCATTTATTGTAATTACTTATGCTGGGTAGGTTTGTATTCCTCGGGAGCTGGCAGCGCCTTACTTCAGTGGTGATGAGGTATTTCAGTGCCATGTTTTGCCCAGAACATGGCAGATGCTTGCATCAAGTTTAATGCCAGGTTAAAATGTTTGAATGTCATGATGTCTTTGGAAACAGTTTGTTCATTCTTTGTCCAAGTGAGGCTTTTGGCAGGGTTTGTTGCTATCTTGTATGTGATAAAAATGCAGAGCTATAAGTAAAGCTCTACTTAACAAATTTCCATGGTAGCTCTCTCTTCAAGTTGGAGTACAGCAACCATGCACATAAGACCTGTGTGAGTATCCCCTGATTGCTAGCTTTGGCAGAAACTATTCTTGTGGTACCATAACAGTTAAAACCTCTACGTTTTGCTTTGCAATAGGATTCATTCTGAACAGTTTTCTTAGTCTTCGTGGTGCTGGAGTGTAGTATGTATAATACGCTGACTCACTGCATCATGGATTGTTGAACTTGAATCATATTGGGTAGAAAACATCTGGAATGTTCCCTTGACATTGCATTTCAGAAAACATTTCTGTTGATTGCTGTATGTTTCTGCTCTTAGAAGTAATACCATCTTGTGAACAAAAGCAGTTCTTTCTCCCTGACCAGTGCTTACTGTATTACAGACTCTTTTAGCAGATAAACATCAGATTAAAATCTTATCCTTTTATAGTACTCCAAGCTATGTGAGTCAAATCCTGGAAGTTCTCAACATACATCTGGCCTTTAAATACTGTACTGTCAAATAATTTTCAGTGCAGAGCAGCACATAAAAAGTACTTAACAAAGGAACTGCTAAGCTGATTAGAATACTACATCAAGCTTCTCTATCGTTAGGTAGGTTTTATTGTTGCCTTGACAAAGAAAAAGATGAATAATGCAGTTCTGATGTCTAAATATTTTCTGTTTGGGACTTTAATCTGTAAATAATCCTTTTAAAGCAAGTTAAATAGAAAAATAACAGATCAGAACTGATGCTTGATTTTCTGATGTGTTTTGCCTGTATCCCTGAGTTTATGCAAATTGTTGCCACAGGCACTCAGATACCAATCAAGTAGCAAGACATCTGTAAAACACAGTAGGGAGGGAATTAATTAATGAACTAAGTCTGTCCGATCTTCCCTCACTGTTATAATATCTGAACATTTCAGACTGTTGCTATAAAAACAAGCTCATGTTCTTGTGTATGCATGTTTATGTGCTACTGTGAACAAGTGCTCTGCATTTACAGCAGGCATTGTTTTTCCTCCAGCCTACTTACATTTAGATTTTTAGTAACTTGGTTTTGTACTGTGATTATGCATATCCTAACAAGAAGGAAAAAACAACATATGAAGGGTGGGGAGGCTGAGAGAATATAAACTATGCAAAGTTTTGTTGGGCTCGTATCAGGGAGGAGCCTACCCATTTGTCCAACTTAAAACAATCTCTAGTAACTGTGTTTAGCTGGAACAACTTCATAGAGAAAGTCTGGCACACCCAGTCAGCTGCTTTTCTGTTCATTAGAGCTCAGCAGCACACAGTAACTCTAATTAGCCTTAGGGAATGACGAAGTTAAAACCATATAAATTCTCTAGTGTTACTGCTTTAAAGAAAACTATTTGGGTGAAATTGTTAGGGACTGAGTCAGAAAACTTATAACATTGTGGAGCATACTTGTCAGGCAGTGAAGTTCCTTGGGCATTTTTAGCCCCTAATTCTAAATAGTTACTGGAAAATTATTTAAAGCATTTAGTTCTCCTTTCATATTATTCACTTAGACATGTCTTCAGAGGACAGGCTCAGCTGGAAGGGAAGCTGCAATGTAAACATCTTGCTGGATGAAATAACTAGTAAATGCTTTTCATGGGTAATATGATACCAGCCCCTGCTGCGATAGTTTTCTTAAATCTGTGCCTCATGTCAGTCTGTGGAACACGGTAGTAATGGCAAGAGCAGTTTTCTGTGACTGGATCAATGACTTGGAAGAAAAGAGAACTGTTAAAAGGACATTCTCTTACTTCTAGCAGGAGAAGTGTTTAAAACTTGTATTTAAAGCATTTATATAATGTATGCTTTTTCTGAGTGAGGCAAAAAATTGGAGGCAGAAATAAACAAAAACTTTCAACCTCCAGTCATTGTATTTATTCACTTGCATTAATGTCAGATTGCTAAAGAAATCTTGGCTGTTTAAGTGTCTGGGAATATCTAAAGTTGTCTAAAGTACTATCTGAGAAGATTTTAGGCAGCTGAAATTTGTTGAATTTGCTTTGAAAGAAAACAACATCCAGGTAGACAACTCTTTTAAAAGTTCTGGAATAGTTTCTGTTCTGCTTTATTTTTGTACTGACATATCATGGTTTCTTTTAAGAATAGTGTTTTTCAGGTTTAGCACACGTAAGTTTGCCATACAAATACACAAACGATCCTTCAGCTGTACCATTTGAGGGAATGCTGCTTTTTTGCCCAGTGTTCAATCTGTAATGAAAAGTGATTGAGAAACAAAAGAACAAAAATTGTCTTTAACTATGGGGAAGATAAAATTGGTTGAGGAAACGCTTTGAAATTTGCTAGGAACTGGAAAAAGGGAGGGTTTTTCAGTGGCATTAGGAAGAGTCTAAACTGATAAACCACTGTATGTATTGACTGATAAAACTGTTCATGTTTTATTCTTTTGGACTCCTAAATCAATTTTTTTTTTAAATTTAAATTTAAAAATATGTTTTCATGTCGTCTCCTGTTTTCCCCTGACCACCCAGAGATAAAAAAACGTAAGCGAGTTTGCCTTTGGATGCGTTGTACTTAGGTTGGAAAAGATCTCTATGATCATTGAGTCCAACTTTGACCAGTCATCACCTTGTCAGCTAAATTGTAGCGCTAAGTACCATGTCCGGTCATTTTTAACACCTCCAGGGATGCGTTCTGTGATCTGTGTTCGTATTATTTTCAACCAAAAGTGAGGTTTGTTTGTGTTCTAGCTAGAACCTGGTGTAGCCTAATAAAATATTTTTGTGCTTAGGTCAAATAGCTTTTGTTCTGGCCAGAGAGAAGCGTCAGGAGAGGAAGAGCAGAACAGAAAGTTCAACGCGTGCAACTACACAAGCTGGTTGAACCACATACTTCTCTGGCCTTTAATGATGTATTGGAGCATGATGTTGCCATTTTGCAAGTTAGGGCTTTCAGTCTGTCCTGAGCTACTCTGAGGAGTAAAGCACGTAATGGCTGTTAGGGTTTGTGATCCAGATGATGAGAAACAACTTTTCATTACAGGCTCTAATTGCCTTTTCAATGTGATAAAAACGTTTCCTTGTTTAATCGTTTTTCAGTCCTTACGTTACACCAATCACAGAATGGCAGAACAGCCCAGGTGGAAAGGAGCCTTGAAATGATCATCTGGTCCAGCCTTTACTTGTTAAATAATATACTAAAAAAATAGTGTGTAGTGAAGGTACTGGTGTCGTTCAGTCTGCTGAAATTGTCCAGAGCAGCAGCCTAAAGAAATAGAAATGTTGTCAAGAATAGTTTTAAGCATTCATTTAGGTAGGTAGCACAGTCTTAAAGACTTGAATGACCAGAGGTGTACTACTGCTGTGGACTCAAAATTTAATGATATGTAGAAAATCTTGTAAGAATTACATCTGTGACTTTCTACAGCTCTGCTTTTTCTGTTGTGTTTATCCGTAACCTGTGGTTTCTCACTGTTTCAGCTCAATCTTAGTCACTTCTTTAAAGGATTTCATATGGTTCTCACGTCTGCTTAATGTGGACCTATTCAAACGTTATTTCTTTTTTTCCATTTACTTTTGTCTCTCTTTAAAACACACCTGCATAAGTTAGGGCAATCAACTTGGTTTCATGATGTCTTTCCCCTTTTTGCATATCTGTAATGCCTTTAGAAGATGGGAAAAATGTTTGAAATTCCCTCTTTCTGTGAGTAGCTCCTATTCTAAAACAAATCAGTTGTGGACAACTTCTTTTAGTCTTCTGATTTGTGGAAGTTCTACTTTGGCAAGGTTTCTGTTTGTTACTTCTACTTCTAAAATATTCCTTTTTCTTTATGGTTAATTAATTGTATTATTTAGCCATGGCTATTGCTCCTTGGAGAAGTTTCAGTCACTAAACATAGTTGCTTCACTTCAAGTTAATTCTTGTTTTAATTTTGCGCACTTCCTTCCTGAATGTGAATATTCACTAGTAACAAGCCATTGTCCACTTGGCGCTATTTCTGCTTAACTCAATCTCCAGCTGTCCAGCTCTGTGCAAGAATCTATCCTTTTCTGAAACAAATAAAACATAACACTAACCCTCATTTGCTTATGCCAACTTCTTCTGTTCCTAACACACACTACTAATGTTACTGATTATTAACCTCATGTGATTCTTTCATCCCCTTTTATCTTCTTGCTCTTTTTAAGGAATCCATTTTCTGGGTTTTCCATCTTGCAGTCAAGCTCTTAATTTTCAATACCTTATCTGCTCTTTTGGACCCTATTTTTGTTTTTCTTTGTTTTTCCTTTTGTTTCTAGAATCCTGCTGCAGCTGTAAACCCAGGCTTCCGCTATGCCATTTCCGTGAAAATTTGATATCCTATCACTTGGCTTCATTCCAGGTTCGGAAGGAATCACTTGGAGTGCATAATTCCTATTTCTTATTCTCCCTGAACACTTTGTCTGCACTTCAGTTGGATGTTTGATATTTCTGGCAGTTTTTGTGAACTCCATGCTTTATCAGTGATTGTCTATTAGGAGATCAAAAGGTATTCAATTGAGTTGTGTAATATTTGATTAAAGCAGTCCTATCAGTTGCTTGTCAGCTCTGTGCAGGAAGCTTCTGCACATAACAGAAGGGCAGAGAAACTGTTCCTAAAAAATGGTTGGATTTTTTTTGGCCTCAGAGCTTGGTTTTAAAACTATTTGAAAAAAGTAAGAAGCTCACAGAATAGCGAAGAAATAATGATCACTAGAGCAGCCTTGTAGAGCTGTATTTTTGTCCGTTAATGAGTGTTCATTAGGACACATTTGTAGGGATGGAGCACTGGAAACAACTGTGTTGCATTCTTTTAAGTGTTTGGGATTCAGCTGTAAACTCCTGTGGTAGCTAGCTGTGCTCTGGCTTCCTTTCCACCTGTTCAAGTGTATTACTCCTTCCCCCTAGGAAAGCTTTTTGGCTTTACTGTTGTTCATGCTTCATTCTCTTTTGCCTGTTAATCTCAATGAAAAGAGAATTTACAGCCTCTTCAGCTTTTTTTGTCCTCCACAAATACTGTCACATAAACATAAAACAAATAGTTTATTACATTTTCCGTGTGTTGAGGCTTAAGTAAACATGGGAGAGAGGAATACAAATTGATATCAACACATACACCTTCATATGTTTTAAAATTCACTTTAGACCTAGTTTCTCTATATGTTATGTTTTCTCACAGCATTTCTTGCAAAAGAGTACAGATAAAAATTCAGTAATATGGTGACTTCATTTTTTCTCATAAAATACTTTATTTCTGATAGTGTGACATGTTAATAACATGGTTTTTCAAATATCTGCATCTATATAGGAAATAGAAGAAATAAAAATTCTTTGAGCCTTAAAGTGCTGCCTAAACAGATGATTTAATTTAAATCATAACAGGAATGCATCAGTTTGAGGGCTGATATTAAAATTGTTTTCCTAACTATAGAAATTGTTTTTTTAAAGCATGGGGTTTGTTTCATTTTGAGCATTTTACAAATATCTCAAGAATTGGATGGCATTGATATTCAAAAAATTCTGAAAGCTTAATATATGCACATGCAGCTTTGTCAAGCTATTTCGTGACTATGTGCTTTATCTGTCAAAGCAATCTGACTCAGAGTACACATAGAATTTCCTAGAATAGGAGTAACTTGACTGACATGTCCTTTATTTTAAGATGTTATTTTTACTGAATCAGTAGTTTCATAATCTAGTTATCAATATTCTTGAAACAAAGGCAGTTACCACCAAGTTGCTAAGTGACTATAAGCTTGCATGAGAGGTAATTAGTACTATAAAGAAAAGGGGTAGACTGCACATTTCTGATGTTTCTAGTATAAATCTAAGAATTCTTGTCTGACTTTTCAGGTTCATTCTTTGACACTGATGTGGCTGCAATTTGTACAGAATTTAGTTTTATCTTAGTGGATAGTGAGTACCAAAAGATACGTTATAAGAACCCTCAAATCATAATGTACCTGATTGTAGGATTGCCTTTCCACAAGGTATGGTACCTCCTTATTGCACTAAATGTTGGCTAGTGCTTAGTTTCATTTTTTTAAAGCAAGTGAAAGCAGGACCTTTATGAGGTTCAGATGTCTGGAAGTTTCTTTTTATTTCAGCTGTTGCCATACTGTGCAAGGTGTGCTCAGAAGAATGTGCAGCCTCCATCATAAGGGTGCAACTGTGTAACTCTTCTGCTCACACCTGCTCTCTGGCCACATCTTTTTAAGTGTGGTATCATTAGCCTCAAGTGAGTGAGGCTCAGAACCTTTGGGGCACGTGTTCATAGATTTGGTATTTTAGCTATTGGTAGTCATAGTTACTATATTGAAATGGAATCTGGATTAAGGGAATAACCAGCATAAATTAGAATGTGCCACAAAGAAAATCATTCGCTGGGAATGATAATGGCTGCAGAACATCTAAAATGTGATTAAACAAGGTGTCAAGATACTATTTCTGGATATTTCAAATGCCATGAGGATCTGCAGGATTTTGTTCCCCACTATAATACAGTATGAAAAGAGTGAACAGTAGAAGTAGTAGCAGTAATAAATGAGCTTGCATTCCTTTTGGTGTTGACAGTAATGAATTGAACAAGCAAACTGAGGCATGCAAAAGGAGGTTGATGTACTAAACTGATGTTTACCAGTAGTTGCAAACCATGTGTTAGTAAGGCTTAGAATCTGGAAGGAGTCATAATATTTGAGTGGGAAAAGATGTTTCTTATGGACATCTCTAAAAAATTGGATATACTTTGAAAGGAAATGCAGAGTGATGTCATATGTTAGCCGTATTCATAGGTGCACCTTTGGGATTGTTTTGTTGCTCTGAAGTGCAGAGAATGTTCCAAAATTACTTTGTTGTCTTCCCCATCTTATGGGTTGTACCAGTAAATGCTTGATGTACAGTTGATTACACTTGTGTAATCTGTAAAACCTCAGTCTATGGATTAGCATTGTCATAATGCAGTAATAAAATTTAATAGGTTTCTGCTTATGCATTGCTGGGTTTTTTTAACTCTGCAGGGTCATTCATATGATAATCAGTCTTGGCTGTGTCTTGTTCGTATTGCATATTCTATAAGATCTCTGTGGGTAGCATTTGTGTAACCTTTCAAGGTGCAGCTGCTGCTTATGTTATTGAATCTTTTTCATTATGTATTCATTACAGAAGGATAAATAAAAATAGGTTTAATAACAATGGCAAGAGAAACCTACTGCAATCTGGGATATACAAATGCAATTTGTATAGTCTTGTGCTTTATTCTGTGTTCAGTTCTAAAGTTCATAATCATTGATATACCAAGAATCTGCTATGAATTTGCTGTATGGTTTCTTAAATGAAATTTAAGGCTGACCTTCATAGGATGAAAGAATAAATTAGTAAAGTCTGGGATTCCTATTAAAGCTAACTGATAAGTATATTATATTGGTAAAGGCAAGCCCTGAAAGAGATATTAATCTGAGAGCAATGGTAGTACGTACAGTATAAGATTCTGATTTGAAAATAATCTGTTAAAAAATCTAATTATCTTTTCTATTTAGGGTATTAGGATTTCTTGCTTGTTCATGGAAAATCTTATAAATAGAAGAGCTACCCCTCCTGCAAAACACTGCCTATAATACTGTACGTTTTATCATTTCTCAAGATACAACCCTTTCTGAGACTTGTTCAGCACAGAAGTTGGTCTGAACTGTGTATGTGGAAGGGTAAGGAATTACAGGAACTTTAAGTAGTTGTTGAGATGGTTGATTTCCTCGAACAGCTACAAACAGGGATGGAGAATAACTCAGCTAAGTATCAGTATGTTTCTACTCCAGGCACTTGAACTAGCTAATGTTATTCCAGGCCTTGGGCTTTTGTATCCGTGTTTACTTGCTTCATTGAGAGAAGTACATGCAACTCTGATAGTTATTTCTCCTTCTCAGTGAAGTAGTACTTGAGTGAGATTTTTGTAGTATTGAAGAGGACTCCAGGCATTCTTAAGCAGAATTTTTGTGTTTATGCATGGAATTTCTAGACAAGTACTTACGAACGAGCACACATTGGTGTTTCTCAGGATCCTGGTATGTTGCTCGAACTCGTAGTCTCACCAGTGCAACAAATTGTATGGGGAAACCTGCAAATGTTAGAAGTCTTAATTTTATGTTTAGGAAAGACTTCGAGGTGGAAAAAGGGAAGGATGTATCTGAGGAAACCTGAACACAGGGCAGGTCTGTTTTTAGATTTATTGTCAGCTTTCTGGAAATTGACTTGGTTTATGGAGAAAATCCTGAAATAATAGCCTTGTTTGATAATTTTAAGATAATTGATCTGCAATAGATCACAGATACTTAGGTAGAATTTTTAAAAAGTATACTCATATATTGTGTGTTAGGATTTGGGTGTCCAGAGAAGTTGTGCATACCCCATCCCTGGAAGTGTTCAAGACTGATTTGGATGGGACTTTGGACAAGCTGGTCTAGCCTGCCCATAGCAGAGGGAGATGGAACTAGATGATCTTTATGGTCTCTTACAATCCAAACCATTCTAAAATTCTGTGAACTAAGTGTGAATGTATTTGTGTTTTACTTTGATTTTCCAGATTAGAGTGCTTTATCTTCTTACCCCAATTTGTAATTAAATGCATATGGTGGATCCCCTTTAGGCATATGTGAAATACAGTATCTTAAGCAGCTTCATTAAACCATGTAGTTCCCATTCCTGTCTGAACAGCAATATCTCTAGCAGTAACCCAGAGAACTTGCCTCAGCATTAATATAGGTACATTGGGTGAGTTTAGTAATATATCCAGTGGTGCTTATTGTACTGGTAGTTGTAAGGTTTTAATTATCTATTTCATTCTGTCTTATTTTTGTAACAGTTATAACCAAGTTCTAATTGGCAGTGGTGCCATGGGAAAGTGTGCTTAGTGCTCTATTGTCAGTGGTTTTGTTAGGGAGAGAAGTGTCTGGCTAATCCAGCAGTAAAAGATAGGTTAGATGTAAAACATGAACAAAATTCACATGCTATGTATTTTAATGGTATCACATTGTGCTGTGTTGTTTGGTGAACTGGAAAGTGGATAGGGTCTTAAGGCAGGAAGAGTTATTCTGCAATTGCATTTATAAAAATGAAGGAATTGAATTGCTTGATGATAGCTTCATATTTAAATATTTGCTGAAAGATATAGACCCCTTCTTTTAATCTCATATATCAAGCTGTTGTAATTTCAGATAATGTCATTTGGTAAAATATTTAAATTAATTAAATGTCAGAAGATAGAGTTCAAGTCATATACAGTATCTTGGAAAGTATAATAGGAAACACAGGTCAAGAAACAGTTTTAAGCTAGTCAGTATGGTCTGATTTCTTTGAAAGTGACTTACTTGGTATAACTTTTGACGACTTCATAGCTTCTCGCTCAAGCTGCTGAGTATTGGTTATTTTTACTTTTTGTCTCTTGAAATAGTTTTAAGTCAAGTGTTAATCAACAGCTAGATCACACCTTGAACCAGAATTTACAAAACATTAGATTAGAACAAAGTCTGTCCACCTAAGTCATGTTTAACTGATATTTAGTCAGCTCTTACCTGGCCTAGTGGGGGACTTACACAGTCCAAGTCATGAAGGACAAGGGATTAGCTCAGTAATTCGCTGGGGGATGTGTCAGAATGAAAAAATAAACAGAAGAAAACAAACAAAAACCACACAAAGTAAAAACAAGAAATACAAGTCTGAAAGGAGTCTGCAAAGCAAGTCCTTCAGCATATGTCTTTATTGTTTTGGTGGCTCTTTAGGGAGTTGCCATTCTCTCCCTCTCCAATGGCACTGCAGTTAGTGCAGTCATATTACTGACCCAGGTCAGGAACTGATTCAACTGAAAAATATTTTTCTTTTCCTGTGTTCTTTTTCATCCTGCTCACTCTGCAGTCTGGTTCTGCCTGTGACTGAAAGCCATGTCATGGGACAGAGTGAAAGCCAAGGCAATGGGAGGAGGCACCTGACAGCAGTACCTGATTTATGCCATTGAGGTACCAAACTTCTGACCATGACCTCTGCTGCCTCTGCACTGTCACTCTTGTTTGGTGCTGGTACAAATCCTTAACAAACCCAATTCCATGCATTTGTCCAAAGCTGTATTTGAATTTATTGAGACCGAATGGTGTCTTCATAAACAAGTTATGCATTTATTAAAAGTAAAATAAAAATATTGTGTGTTAATAATCAAAACAGGAACGAAGTGAAATTCACAAGGCTGATGTACTATGCAAAGGCTTTCCTAAGCAGCAACTAGTGGTGTTACCTTACTGCTTACTTCAAATGTTCTTCCCCCCCAATACTAGAATAGTAATTTCCATAGGCTCCCCTTGATGAATTAGTTATATATACCAGGATATACACTCAGAGGAAGCTCAGTTACATGACAGCCCATTACATGAAGGATATGTTCACAAGGAGCACCACATTCTCAGCAAGAGAATTAACAGCTCACAAGCCAAGTAAGTGTTCTGGTTCAGCCACCTAAGCCTCAGAGATGGCTAGCCCATTGTAAAGAGGATATCTGACTTAAGGCATTTATTTATAATCGATTTATGTGAAATATGTCATTTATTTCCTCAAACTACTGTACTTCATGTGTCAGTGATCAAATTTACCAAATATCAACATTGTTGATAGTCTCAAATCCTCATTTTGCTATGCATTGCAATGAAGTAATGTAATATTTTATGTATTGCAAAAATAGATGTATAATATATCCTTTTCTTTCTAAGGGGAAATGTTGATTCTAAATGGCAGCATCAGGTGAGTTGGGGAGAACATATGGAATTATTTTTCTTGTCAAATTCTAATCCATGTGAGTATCTCATGGTGGGATATAAGTAAAGGGCTGCTTCTTTCTGAAGCAGAAGTATTGCATCAGATAGCACCCCTTTTCTTGGAAGTATGATGCTAATGTGTGTGTTCCCTTGGGTGGGAAGATGCATGGGTGACCTTTCTGCAAGGTCTCTTTAAAATGAAATGAATAACTGTTGTGTCTGGGTAATTTGACCAACACAGAAGGGTGGAAGTGTTTTTGCCCCTTTTTTAGATCCCTTCTTAAATGCCTGGTATGTGGGGATGTTGTAGCTGTGAAACATCACTTGGCTGATGATGCATTTCAGCTCTCTTTAAGATAAATTGATGTGGTTTAATTATTTGCTTTAAAGTAATTTGATCCTAGTTATATTCTTATAGTTTTGCTAGTCATATTCAATACCTGTTAATCAGGGACTGTTCCAGCCTGACTTGGCACATGAAATACAACTGAAGCGGACGTCCCTTTAAAATATAATTAAAACCTAGAGACCTTACTATTCCCATGGTATTGTCCAGTAATCCTTGAGGATTTGTAAGCTATTGAGATGCTTCTTTTAAAAGTCTGTTCATCATTACTGTATTTCTTGTGCATCATGCTGCTGAATTTGACTAGGGAGAACAAGACATTAAGACAAAAACCTTCAGATGGGATAAGGCTGCTCTGCTCCCTTCCCCTGTAATTTTAGTCCTTGTATCCTTTTAGTCCAAATGCCTTTGCTTTCTTTCCCTGATGTTGTAGTTTCTATAGCTATATTCTGGATCACATTCAACTTCTTGTGTTGGCAGTCTTTGCAATTATATCCCATTCAGTAAATCTCTGACAAGGCTAAATTGACTTCCAAAGAGCCTTTCAAAGGCCTCATTACCTTCATTTTCTGTCCTGACATCCTAATAGGGACACACCCCTGCACTTCTAGCAGTGCCAAATTATTAAGTACTTGAATACCTGTCCCTATAGCATCTTAATTTTCTAGGGTAGTGCTAATTTCTTTTAGTATCAAATAGAATATTCTTTATAGCTGTGATAGAGTCAGTCTGTGGAAACCGAGATGCAGATGTGTTCACTTAAGAACTGTTAAACCAGCTGATGCAGCGATGTACTGCTTGTGCATAGCTGTCTCTAACAGACGAAACCTTTTTTAGATTCATAGGTAATCTTGTGGATTTAAGATTTTAGTTCATGTGAGAACAAAACATTTCAGTTTTCTCAAGCTTGGGAGGACAGAAGGGTTCAGTGAGCATCTCTTGCTGCTGCCACGGGAAATGTTGCAGCAAGTGTTATGAACAGCTCTTGCAGTAGTTAGGCAAATCAAATGATAGGTACTAATTACTGTGTCCCAGTGGTTCTCAGGTGTTCTCATGTCCCATTTACTGTTTCGTGAACAGAGACATAAGTTTTGAAAGACAAGTTGTTGCTTCTTGAAAAGCCAGTGACAGAAAAAGTGCCAGGTAAGAGAGAACTCAAATAGGAATGCCGTAATTGTTTTAATACGTTATTTTAATTAACTCTCTCGAGTTCTCAAACAATCATGTGAAAAGATGGAATGGGGAAGTAAACCCCTTAAAGCAAGGGGTCCTATTCTTGATCTTTTATTTATGTATTTCAGGGTAAAGCACAATAACTTTGGTTTTAGTAGAGCATCTTACCTAGCAGCAGAATGCTGTTCTGAGTGAGTGTAGGCTGAAACGGCTGTATTTGCAACGGGTCGCTAACTGGGAATAACTACCAGATGGAGAAGGTAGTGGAAATTAATGTTTGTGAAACAATGTAAAGTTTCTCATTAGGAGAATTAGCCTGTAGGGTGGGCTGTGGGGTTTTTTCTCCCTTCCCCCATCTCCCCCTTTTTAAGGTGGTTACGTCTAACTGCTACTATTAATGTGTACTTAGGTAAGTAAGCTGTTGAATACTGGTAATTTTTTAAAACTTGTGTTTCTAGGAAATTTCTCTTAAATTTCACTCCAGAGCAACTTATATGATGTGATAGCTTTATTGCTACAGTCTTGGGATTTGGAAATATCCAACTGATTTTCCAACTTTCACTGGGAGACAGGGTCAGACCTGCAGAAATTATGATAGCTGTTGGCAGTATGCTCTTATTGTAAATTCTTCAAAGCTGTGAAAGCAAGTCTTTATAGTGTGAAGCAAACCCTCAATTTATCGTCCTCAATTTATACAAACAAAAAATATTAGCCTTAGGCCATGTGTATAAGACAGTGGCCTGGAGCTGTTTTCTCCTGAAACACTGGACAGAGACATGAAGCTCTGATCCAGTTCTCTCTTGATGTCTGGTCCTGGCTGGCTGGGAAATGGCACGGAAGAGAACCATCAGGAGAAAATAGATTGTGGCAAAGCTCCCTGTCTGTTCTCTTTTTATCTTGACTTAAGAAGACTGTCATACTGTTGTCGCAGTGCTCTTATAGGAAAGAGAAGTGTTACAAGTCTGAACTGTACAGACAGTAGTGGTGTGTAATACAAATGCGTGGCTCTAAGCATTGAGAAATAGTGATAGATGGGCTGTCTATGTCATGGGCTGCAGTCCTGAATCTACCAGCCCCACTTCCTGCAACTGTGTAGAGCTGAGTCCAGCAGAGTAAATAACCTTTGATTTGGAATGAGACTTTCACTTGCTTATACCAGTATGCTTTAGACTTTTACAGTGTTCTGTTCACTGCTCAGCATTTTCTTTTAGCCATGTTGAGTCCATCTTTGTCAGATAATGATTATCTAATCTTCTCTCCATTTTATATTTCTTTCCTTTTTAGTATTGGATAATGAAATGGTCAGTGATTCCTTTTTAAATTGATGATAGCACAGTCTTTACAAACCTTTTGATTCATTTATTGGGTTTAGTATTTCTGGTTTTGCTTCTAAGCTTGAACTTTTTAAGTGGAGTTATATGGATTTGTTGCTGTGGTACCAATAATGCCTTGTTCATAAAAGATTCAGCAGTATAGATAGCTTCCAGGCTAGAGTAGTCAGTCTTAAGTCTGTAAAATTCTCTGCATGAGAAAAAGGTACTATACAAGAATATTAGTTAAAGGGGTTTTTTTCTTATGTAGATGGTAGTGGTCTTAATGCAGTTGCACTGAGAAAAAAAAGCCTCTGATTGTGGCTATGCAGTCCTAGTAAGTTCTTTAACCATGGCAGGAGGATGAGAGGAGCAGGGGGCAAAGGAATCACAGATAATTAAGTGTTAAATTCTCTATATTCAGAAAGAACTTAAAAGGATGTTATACTTAGAATATAGATGATGATGTTTTCAATAAGATAAGATATGTGTTTTGCCTAATTTTTGGCATAACTTCAGAAATACATATCCTGGCTAAAATGCAAAAAAATCAAACCCATCTACCCCCCATGGTTGGGGTAACAGGCAGAGAACAGTCTAAAACCTGTTTACTAGAAATAGCCATTCTTTGGCTTTCACATAAATTCACTATTCTCTGAAGTAAGTCCTGGTTCAACTCGTCAGATGGCATTTAGGCATTAAAAACTAGAACTAGATTGCTTCTAATGCTTACATTTATTTAGTAACTGTCCTGTGACACTGTTCTCTAGGACCTTTTCTTTTAAAAAATTTGAGGATTCTCAATAAATCTTAAACAACACCAACTGGAACTGCTAATGACACTGAAGTTACTTCTCTTTTTGCTTTGGCTGAACTTGGTTGTTCCACTTCTTAAATCTGTAAAACATCCGATCTTAAGTCCTCAGTATAGACAGTCCTAAAAGGGTTGGTATTGATTGCATCAGTTGATGAGTGGATATAAAGGCCATGTGTGTAAATTAGAATTGGACTGGAACTTATACCTCTTGATGGCCTGTTGACCAGCTGGACAGACTGCATAGTATATCACAGTCTGTGGAGAAGGACTTCATGTCTTCTGTCTTCAGTAGATAAAATTCTCAGTAAAATAGGGTGTCTTCTGTTAAGTCAGTTTTGCTTTTAATACATTGATAGTGATGCACCAGAAACTTAAAATTTCACAGTATTTTATTTTTTTTAATCTGAGTCAACACTGTCATATTTTTTTTGTGGAATTATAAAAGAGTTATTCACTAAAATGAATACTTTTGAGGGATCAATTTTGTAATGTCAATCACTGGGCAAAGCTGTTGAAGCTTAACCTAATTGACAAAACCTGCAACTTTAAGAGAAAGTTACTTTCTCCAGGAAGTTTTGACCCTTTTTTTGTTGGTCAGCTCTCATCATATGATTTTTGAATGTTAAGTTAAAAAAGTAGCTGTCTGTCATTGATCTATACCATTTTCTTTCTTAATGCTTTTAAGCTCAGAAGTCAATACTTGTAAGTTACATTCTGAATTTTATGACTTTAGTTCTTAGTTCACTGTTTGATCACATGGCAAATGTAATTTCAAAGGATGTTGGGCAGTAAACTTTTTTTCTTACCTTGACTTAACATCTGTATCATTAATTGATTTACCAGGAAATTGTTACTAATCTGCAGTGAAAATACATGGTATTAGTAATAGGAGGTGAAGAAAGTAGTGTCATTTTACTTTGATGGTGTCATTGGAAAGGCTATTTTTTAGACTATTGGAAGAATATAAAAATCTGGGACAATAATTAACTTTATACATTTGTACACTTGCAAATATTACGCTAGTATCGATGTTGACAACGAAGAGGCATAGAATGTGGTAAAATCTCGAAGTATCTTCTGAAATATATCCTTAATTCACGTAAGATAAGCAGAAGTAGTTCGTGGAATATCTTAGGGGAAATGCTTTGATGTAACTTCTGATCAGTGTTCAGAATTTACTTTCTGAATTGCCAAAGCTGAATATTAGTGCATGTGTTGCAGTGATTCTGATTTGGTTTGCAAAGGTATCACAGTCCTATTTTTCATCTGTAGCTATTAATAATTTAAGTAATGCAGCTGTGTTTTTATTAAATTTTTTATAATTTTATATTGGACTTTTTTATTTTGAAAAGGCCAGTTATTGTCTTTTGAGGAAAACATGGCTAGGTGCTGGTCTCAGTAGCTACTACTATAAAGGTTTAATGTGTTCAAGACTTTTGGCAAGCTTTGAAAGAATTTTATATCACAAAGGGTAAAGGCTTAAGGAAACTGAAAAACCTATAGAGTTATTATTGCCACTACTGTAGCTCAAGTTCAAGCCATTCTGTTCATGTCTTAGTTCCAAGGCCTTGGAAAACACGTTGATATGTTTAAACTAAGCCATTTACAGTAAAGAGAACAGATTTTGTTCTTTGCTGCACCATTTGTGTGATTTTATCAATGAGTATTTATGGATGACTCTTAACAGGTTAATTATAGGACGGTCTTTGTGGACTAGGCAGCAGACAAGCCAACACTCATGGTGATTCTTGGCTGTAACTGTGCAGTGGGAAGAAGCTATTAACATCAAATTTACAAGCAATGAGGCTTAGAATAATAGATTATATTAATACTGTGTATTAGAGAACAGCAAAATCAAGCAAATGCTCTACTATACATAAAACATCAGATGAGACAGAGGAGCTTTTCTTTCAGAATGGGAATTTTCTGTATTAGGGGTATGTAAAGCAGAGAATACGAATAAACTCCCGGGAAGTCATAACCAACTGACAAAAAAACCCCTGCTTACAAAGGCAACTGCAAATATAAAAATGCATGTAAGTTGCATAGTAATAAATTTCATACAAGAAAAATAGCTGTTGTTTTGTTGAAAATCCAGTTGTTAGTCCTGGTGTTTGGAGATTCTTTTGTTTCTTGATACGAGTTTAATTTTGAATGAAGGGAAAAAATATATAATCTGGTAGAAATACTGTGTATTTACTGTGTTTATTCTTTTACTTTATTCTCCTACTTTAAAGTGCTTGCAGTTTTTACAGAGTGGTCAGCACAGTAAAAATGACTGACATAAATGTTAAGAATATAGAATTTGATCAGAAGTAAATGCTGACACCAAGTAAGAGGGCAGTTAATTTGAAAAACAGAATTATTTCTGAGTGGTATGTAATTTCTATGTATTTTTAGAGTCCATTCAAGCTCTCACTATAAGCTTATGGAAAAATTACTTAAATTGAAGATTGCAAATCAAATTTAATTTGCACATCTGCTTGGTGCTAGGCCCTTAAACACTATGTTTGGCATTAGAGAATTGGTCTGATTTTAAGTGTTAGACCCTGAGCTTGCAATAATTAAGTAATGCTAAAGTAAAATATTGGTGAGGGTAAAAATTACGTATTATGTAAAACTGACACTAAAAGACAGAATATCTGTAGCTCACTGTTCTACATTACAGCAGTAAATTGATGCTTGTAAAGGAATTTATGAATACCCAAGTAGATCTAATATCACTCACTTACATGGGAATAGAGTCATGTAGCAGTGTAGCACAACTTTCACTGTCCTTGTAGGCAGATAGGGTAATCTGGATAGGAGAGGTGGACTGCTTGGTGAGGGGAAGAGCTGAGAGGACCATGGGGCTCAACGATGTGATTCTGTGTCTCCTCAGTGGTTCAGTGGCTGGCTGGATAGCTGCTGGTGGCATGGTGGGTGTGGAAGCTGATCCAGGAGCCAGCCCTAGTTCATGTCCTCTTGCATTACTAGGATAACAGAATGTGCTGTGCGTCCCTCAGGTTTGCAGGTGATACCACACTGGAGGGAGGTAGGACTTCTAATAAGCTGACTCTAGATGTGAGAATAGGGCAACAGGAAGGGACTTCCTGATGTTTGGCTGAGACAAGCATGAAATCCTGCACCTGGGCTGGAATAATCCACTGCTTGGCGTGGAGGACTGCCTGGTTAAAACTAACTTGGTTTTATACTTGCTCCTGACAGGTATTGCCAAAAGTATCTCTGCTCAATTGTAAATTAGTTGGTTATCTTTTCCAAAATTTAGCAGTGTAGTATGGTAAGATTGGAACAATATTATGCTGTGAGAGAAATTGCATTTGATTTTAACTTTCCAGAGTAATCTCCCTCGTAAGGAAATCCAACAGTCAAGTCTTACTTATTAAAGTAGGTATTTGAAGCTTTCTTTGCTTTTCAGTGGTGGCTGTTACATGTTAATTCTGGAACTATTGGATGGATGTGGTTTTATTTGGTGTGTTTCTGTATCCTGCTGTAGAATGAGTGGACCTGATGTGTTGTGCTTTAGGTTAAGTGTGGCAACAGATGTGTGAAACTGAACACAAATTACCCATTTTCTCATGATTCAGGCAGCAAGCGTGCTGAGCCTTCTCAACAGATTACGGTAGATACAAGAAGTAGCCTCGTTTAGGGTCTTCCATTTTAAACAAATCAGAATATTTATTTTCATCTGGTCTTGTCTGAACCTTCTAGTGTCTGACTGGGAGAAATCAAATGCATTTTCCATATCAAGTGTGTTTTCCTTGTAAAACATGTAGTGTGGTATGTTATCCACTCTGTTACCTCCAGTGCACTGCAAAGGACTGAAAAAAGTCAGTCACGAGATGATAAAATGTCATGAGACAAAAAAGCTGCGATGTCAGATTTCATTTTTCAGGTTGTGCGTGTCTTTAGATCTGCTTGTGTTTAGTCATAAATTCAAATACATAGTTTTAGAAAACCTGCCGATATTTTTTTGTGGGTTTTTTCACATTTTAACAGTCTTGCCAGGTACCAAATTTGCCTTATCGTATGCTGGTCTGCACCTCAGTTACTACTACAGGAAAGCTGAAAATCAGTTAGAAGAGTTAAGTACAGGGAGATGTAATGAGCTGTTCATCCACTTTAAAATACATGCCTCTCATTGTATTTTGCAGTGAATACGTAGTGACAGTAGCAAGACAAACCTTCAAGGTGTTATAGTGCTGCTTGTAGTATCAGTTCTCTCTATGTTCTGATTGTTGGGGATTTTTCAGCATCTCTTCATATCCAGGCTGTTCTTGGTGTCTTTTTCTTCTTTTTTTTCACCCCTTCTCTCTTTAAAGTGATCTTTAAAAATTTATTTCTCCTAGTTTGGAGAATTGTCTGTCCTCCAGACACTAAAATGGTTTAGGGCTTTTTTGCACTATTGTAACATTGTATTTTTCCACTCCTGATATATGGAAGAGTTTTTTTTAAATTCTATCTCAGCAGTACTAATGTTTTCTGTAGAACCGCCCACCAAGGCAACTCCATCCCTTATAGCTCTTGTACCAACATTCCCAGCATGGCTGGAAGCTAAGGGGGCACTCCTGATGTCTCACATTCAAACTGCTGAGTGTCCTAGATAGTGAAACTGCTTTAAATATTTGAGATTATAGATCTCTCTGATCCAAACTTTCTGTATGTTTCATGCCTGTTCTTTGGGCAGTTTTTCTCCTTGCACAGTCGTTCAAACTGTTGCATTTATCTGCTTCAGAATATCTTTAATCTTAACCTTTTGAATGTAGGAGAAATCCAGATCTGAGGAACAACTCTTCTTTTTTCATTCCACTTGTTTTTAATTTGGCTATAAATATAAATGTATTACTAATACACAAAATCTGCAAAAGAAAATCATTGTTTTTTCCACACTCAAAGGCTGTTATTAGTGTACTGTGTCTAGGAACACCATGGATATTGCTTTAAAAAAAGTATTCTTCCCTCAGTGTGAGTTTCCTTTACCTTATCCTTTGTGAACTGTCAGCTCATTTATACTTTCGCTGGCTGTTTTCTGGTAGGAAATTGGTCCAGTACAGTCAGGCAAAACACACACTTTCAGCCGAATAATTCATACTTAACTACTTGGGTAGATAAAACCCTATTGTTCAGATACTTCAAAACAAAAAAACTAGCAGTAGTGCTTTTAACAGACATGGGTTTATTTCTGGCTTCATGGCAGTTTTTTGTTTCTGATTGGGTTTTTCTGATAATTGGTACTTGGTAGAGCGAAATTGGAATGTACATCTGTAGTAGGAGCTTCTATTGTTGGCATTTACAGATGATGGACAAAATTAGTTCAGTCTACACAGACTTGTTAAATAACACTTCAGTATTGACTTGGAACCCAAAATAAAACTTGAAAATGTTTCCAAACTGAAATTTATTTTCTCTTTTGGCTCCATATCATGTTTCAGCTGTACCTTTAGGTCTTGCTTCTTAACGTTTGACTTAGTGTGTCAAAAGTCTTTCGTGTAGTGAAAGAGCCCATGCCATTGGATCTGTTAGTTTTCCTTCTTTGCACTGTATCCATTTTGGTAAGATGACAGTGTTTAGAAAGCTTTAGCAAGTGTCTGTTAATCTGAAAACTACTTTCATTACAAGCCAAGCTAAAGAGGAGAAAAGGATTGTGGGCTGGTATTTGCTTATGTGTTTTTGGTTGGTTATTTTGGTTTTTTGGAGGTCTTGGGGATATTTTTGTTTTTTTTGTACAAAGGGGAGCAACATGGGGACAGTAGTATGTAAAATAACAAAAATACAAGAGGCTTCTTAAAAATCTTTTTAGGTGGTCTTTGTACTTTAGCCAGTGGGCTATTTCCTTGTTTTCTTTGGAAACAGTTGACCCCTCAGGCAGGTCAAACACAGACATACCCTAGTTGAACTGTTGACAGACTTAATCTGCTGAGGAGCAAAAAGTGAATCCTGTCAAATGTAGAATATAAAAATACTAATGTGAAACATGCATTGCATGGCTTTTAGGATTGTTCTTTCTTGATAAAAATGTGAAGGCAGTCATGATCTTAATGTTTTGTAAAGATAATGCTAGTGCTTATTGCAATTACTAGAAACAGTTTTTTCCAGTTGTCTGCCTCCATTTCAGCGAGGCTTTTGACATTGTCTCCCATGTCATCCTGTTAGGTAAGCTCAGGAAATGCGTATTGGATGAATGAAGGGTGAGGTGTATCAAGAACTGGCTGAATGGCGGAGCTCAGATGGTTGTGGTCAGCAGAGTAGAATCCAGTTGGAGGCCTATAGTGTGTGGTGTTCCATGGGTACAGTCTTAATCAACTTGTTTATCACTGACCTGGACAAAGGAATAGAGTGTACCCTCTGCAATATGAAACTGGGAGAGTGGCTGATACACCTGAAGGCCGTGCTGCCTGTCAGCATGACCTTTGTAGTCTAGAGAGTAGGGAAGGGAGAAACCTAATGAGGTTCAACAAAGGCAGGTGCAGGGTCCTGCACCTGAGAGAACTTGTTTATCACTGACCTGGACAAAGGAATAGAGTGTACCCTCTGCAATATGAAACTGGGGGAGTGGCTGATACACCTGAAGGCCGTGCTGCCTGTCAGCAAGACCTTTGTAGGCTAGAGAGTAGGGAAGGGAGAAACCTAATGAGGTTCAACAAAGGCAGGTGCAGGGTCCTGCACCTGAGAGGGAGTAACCCCAAGTACCAGCACAGGTTGGGGGTTGACCTACTGGAGAGCAGTTCTGTGGAGAAGGACCTGGGAGTCTTGGTGGGTGACAAGTTGACCGTGAGCCAGCAGTGTGTCCTTGCTGCCAGGAGAGCCAGTGATATCCTGGGATGCATCAGGACGAGTGTGGCCAGCAGGTCAGGGAAGGTGATCCTGCCCTTCTACTCGGCCCTAGGGAGGCCACATCTGGAGTGCTGTGTCTAGTTCTGGGCTCCTCAGTGGAGGACCACAAAGATGATTTGGGATCTGGAGCGTCTCTTGTGAGGAGAGACTGCAGGAGTTGGCCTATTTAGTCTAGAGAAGAGACAACTGAGAGGGGGTCTCATTAACATATGTAACTATTTCAGAGGCGGATGCCAAGAGGACGGTGCCAGACTCTTTTCACTAGTGCCCAGTGGCAGGACAAGGAGCAATGGTCACAAACTAAAACACAGGAAGTTCCACCTCAGCATGGCGAAGAACTTCTTTTCGTTGATGGTGGCAGAGCACTGGAACAGGCTACCCAGAGAGGTCATGGAGTCTTCTTCTCTGGAAACGTTCAAAACCCACCTGCACAAGTTCGTGTGCCTCCTGCTCTAGGTGATCCTGCTTTGGTGGGGGGATTGGACTGAATGATCTCCAGAAGTTCCTTCCAACTCTGATGATCCTGTGATTCATAGCTTCACAGCTGATAGATTAAATCTGAAGCCAAATTTAATTTAAATTGAGAATACAGAGGATAGCATACCATCCCACATTACTTGGCAGAAAATTTAGTGTCTAAAAGGACTAAATGGAGTATATTCCTGCAAGAAATATGCCTACAAAATAGTAATAAGTAATCCTGTAAAACAAGGAGCTATATGTTTCTATTCACAAATCAGTAGGCCTCCTTCAAATGAAAAATAAGTTAAACTGAAAAAAAAGGCTGCTGGCATGCACTTGAAATGTTTAGTCTTAAATCTAGGAAATTTAATGAACCTGCTGAAAATCTTTGAAGTCAGTAAAATTGTTGGGAAAGAACTGTAAACAGTTTTTCTGATGTTGTTTCTTACAATTAATTCTGTGGAAGCTCTAATACAGACAATTTTAAAAATGTGTGTTGTGATTGACTTGCTGAGATTTCATGGACGAAAGCTGCAGAGAGCCATGCATTTGCCACAGTAGCTTTGGGCTTTTCTGACAACATACTGGATATTTCCACTTAATTAATTTTATTGTGATATCTTGGATCTATGATTTTAGATATTCGTGTTTTGTTCAGTTGAACAGTCTGAGAATGTACATTTTTGAAATATTTTGTTATTTAAGTACCTCATCATAAATCACTTCTGTGTGTAACTTTGGAAAGTTAGCATTTTGTGTAAAGTTTTGAATAAGTGTGTGTGGGGGTTGTAAACTTGCAGTTTACAGAGGTGACCTTCACCTTAAATTTGTACTAGTTATATAGTCTGTGTTCTGGGATACATAAGCTGTTAGGAAAGTCCTTCAGCTGTCCCCTAATTGCCTATCAAAGTGAGACTTACCCATAATTCTCTTTCACCACAAAATGTTCCTTGATGGACCTTTCTTTTGTGGAGTAGCTTTTAAAATTACTGTTCAAGGAGGTTTTTCGTTCCTTAATTGCTTTGTATGAAATACAAAAAAAAAAATTACTCTCTGAACTGCTGCTGGATGCCTGGGATAGAGATGAGACCTGCTGATATGTAAAATACTGCATTCGTGCAAGACTCATAACACAAGCTTTCTCCCAGATCTAGTAGTAATAGGACTGCTGGTCATATTTTTATGTACTTAATTCAAGTTTTTAAAAAAAAGAGAGAATATACATACTTTAGTGATTTTTTTTTTCTGCTTTTATATCTTACACTAAGTGCAACCTGAAATGCATGTGTTGTAGCTGTATTTTATCGTAGTTGTTTATTTATAAAAAATAATTCAGACAGCAAAAACCATCATCATGTAAAAATGTTCCTTCATAGTAATTATTACACTTGCAGCAATAAGACGCAAGAAAAGATGGACATGTGGCTTCTGCTAAGTAAATGCATTGTGGGTTATATACTGTGGGTAGAGTATTTCATAGGCTGAGGTACTGGTTTTTGTTGTTGTTGAACGGATGGGATTTAAATAACCGGCTTTAGCTAAAATTTGCCTTCCTTCTTGACTTCTCCTGTAGTCAGCCCTTGTACCTCCCCACTGATATGTTTCTGGGGAGTTTATTGGTTTGGGGATGTGTGTATGTGTGTGTTTTAATTTCTTCATGGCCTTAAGTGGTCAAAGTCTACCAGACTTTTTTAGTTGCTTATGTTGAGATTTAGATGTTATCATACCACATGTGTATGTGAAGGATTCTCTAGAATTCTCTCTGACAGTCTGAGTTATACGTGTATGGAATAATTTGCCCACTGCTGTTCTGACTGAGGCTGTTGTGTAGTAAAAGCTGGGGATTTTGTCTTGAATGGCTGTTATAGTCCTTTCTTGCACCTCCTGCATGGAAAATATTTTCTTTAGTAGCAGTCTCATCTGCTGTATTTTAGGTCATTAATTCAGAGCAAAATCAAGAAAACACAGTTTTCTAAGTAACTTCAAAAGCTCCAGTAAACTCTCTACCCCGTTACTACAAGATTCTCTTAGAATGTAGGATCTTAAAAGTCGTTGGCCAATTTGTTTCAGAACCTGAAGCCTCTCAAGTTACCTAAGCAAGCTTAGAAATGGAGCACTGTTTGTTAAATAACATGGTCTTTGTATGAGTTACTGAGTAACGAAGTCAGGGTTTAATTTTCCAGAGCCTCTTCCTGGCTCTCAGGACACTCGCTGTGCAGTTCAAACATTGTTTTGAGGCTGGTGAGGTAATTCCTAGTGTACTCTCTGCTGCGGATGCACATCTGTTCACTTGTACGGGAATTATGCCAAATTCCACTTAAGTTCACAAGTACTTTTGTGGTATTGATTTTAATTGGTTCCTCACAGTTACAGGTGCTGAAGTGACCAGAATGTGTTAAAAGACAACCCACACACATATTTACTGTGGTCCGTATCTTGAGCCTTGATTTCTAAGCCAAATTGAAGTGAGATTTTCTGCAGTGTGCATAAATGCTTACAAGGTGATTTTAAAGTATCCTGTTCAGCAAAGTCTGTGTAGGATGCTGCCTTCCTTTTAAGGAAAAGAAAGCAAAGAATATTGAAGGTATAGATGATCCAGACAAATAGAGTGAATTGAAATTCTCAATCACCAAATACACTCTAATTAAGAGAGAGGCTCTACCATGCCAGAACAAGGTGAACTACTAATATAAAAAGCTCTAGGTCAGGATCAGCAGGAGCTCTACATTAATTGAGAGGACTCTGATGAAGATTTTGGTGTCTGGGTTGTGAGAAATTTATCCTTCTTCCCTGGGACATGGCTGGAATACCTATTATCTTTCCCTACAGTAACTCTGCTTTGGTAGGTCTGTCTGAGCACCATCCTGTCCTCTCAACTAGTTTTTAACTAAAAACATATACACAATAAATCTACTGGTTTTGACTAGAAATATCTAAAGAGTCCTCGAATGCAGCTGACTGTGTGCAGGAAAAAGGAGGTGGGAAAAATCTGAAAGTTGGCTGCTTTGCAATATAAAGTAGTAAAAGGCAATTCAAACAAAACCTGGAAGTTCAGTCATCATTCTGGAAGTGAAAATGTGTTTAATAAGATTCCTTTCCAGATATTCGCAGTTAAGCAGAATACTTCTCTCTGGCAACAAAATAAAGTCTGCCATTCTTGCCACTGTTACCTACATCTGTCTATATAACTGCCACTACAAAAAGCAGTTGCCTTGATATCAGTAACTTAAACTATATTGCTGTAGTATTTGAAGAATAATTTAAGCAAGTTATTAAGTTTAAACTGAAAAATGTCTATATTTCTAGCTTTAAAATTTTGATAGAAATGAAAGATGAGTCTTCTGTACCATATATGGATGATGGGGGCTTCAGGTATTTGGACAGTCATAAAGTCTGTTTTTAAGGACAAGTTTACATGCTTCTGTGAAAATTAAGTATCACTAGGTGAAAAGACAAAAGGCAAGGCACTCTGCCTGTAAGCAGCAATATGTTATTAATGCAGTCATGTTGGAAAGCGTACAGGCTCTCACTTCGGGCTTACAACAATTTATGGTGTCATACACATGAACAAAAAGAAGTATTTTTTCATTGCAGCTCAAAACAGGTTGGTTTTTTTGGGTTTTTTTTTAAAGGCACCCGAAAACTCTTTTGTCTAGTCCTATATCTTGGGAAGATACAGCACATGTCTTAACCTGAATTTCCAGGATAAGTGATTTTTTTTAATACTTGATATTTCTTTTACTATTCAGCAGATAAAGATAACTTGTATGTAGAAATAAAATTTGTTACTTACATAAAACTACATTTTGACCAATGTATGAATATACGTTAATTAAGAGATAGGTATCTCATACATTTTTATCCTGAAGCATGAGGCTGGCAACTTGTTAGAGGCAGTGATGCAGTAGAGCTAAATTAAGCAGACAGATGATGCATATTGTTATCTGAACTATTGGGAAGGGCTGTGGGAAGACCGGTATGTGTTTAGACTTAGAAGTAGTTTGCCTCTTTTGTATCTGAAAGCTTCTCTTTTTTCCAGTTTGATGTCAAAACATTATGCTGTGCCTAAAGAAACAGAAGGAATTAATGTTTGGTTACACTGCTATGTATTTAGGGCCACTTACATCCTCATGTCCTATTTGGCAAGTGGAGAAGGTGGGACTGTGCTGCTTGTCCCTGCTTTCAGCTCCTTAGATCCCAGATGGTGAGAAAGCAGCACTGTCAAATGAAAAAAAGAGGAAATATGGGCAAAAATAGGAGATGCCATTCTGAGAAGTCAAGCCTCAAATTATGAACATTTCAACACCTGGCAAGACTTGACCAGCAAGCGGGAATTTAAACCTGCCCCAGTTTTAGCTGTTTTTGTTTATTTTCAGTGAGGCTAGCTGTCATTTGCTGCAAATATATCCTTTCTTTTCTCTGTACCTAAAAAAAAAAAATTAATCTTGGAAGTCGCAGCAGAAGTCTGAGTTCTTTTTACGACTGTCTTCTCAGAGCATCCCTTTGAATTATAGATAGTTGATGTCTAAGAGGTGTGGTGGGTGTGCAGGCGGTAATAGTTTGACACTCACAGTGGGAAGGCTCAAAGTTCTGGAATTAATTCAGACTGCACAATAAATCAGTATTAGTTGAAACTGTTCTGAGAAAACATGAAATACTGCAAGTTTTGGTGTTCAAATTCAAAGCTAGATTTGATAGGTAGCAAAGCTCACAACCATCATGTAAAGCAGACTGGAAATAGTTTTCCTAAAATTCATATGGTATACTAAGACAGTTTCATGTATCTGGATCTTATTCCTCACTACCTAAATAAGTCAGAATGCACCTGTTTGCTCCATCTTAATTCTCAGCTTCATTTTTCTGATTGTCGGAAAGTTATTGTAGGAAATTCTAGAAGTTACTTGCCAGGACCGTACTTTGGGGACCGTGTGACCTGAACAGTGGCAGTTTGAACTATCTTGGAGCCTTGCAGAACAGAGTAATACAAACTTCTACTATCATAAGGGTTAAGGGAATGTGTTATTTAGTGTCCTTTCCCCTGCCTAGTCCTCATTTCTTTGCTTTGGGAAGAAAATAGGGAGGGTAAGATTTTGAAATGGGGGGGAAAGCAATTGTAAGGTTGTCTTAGTGACAGAAGGAAGAGCTTCTCATGTTGGAGGAATATAGGTCATCTTTTCTTGCCTTTTGCTTTGGAGTTACATAGGTGAGACTAGCAAACGGGGATCAGTCCTCATAGATATCTTAATGTTGTCTTTTCTTTGAGCCTTTATACTTTGACATTGGAAAGAAAACCCAAGAAATATTTCTTTCTCAAATTTCTGGGGCATTTCCATGAGATGCTTGTGCTTTGTCCTCTGAATCAAAAAGTCCAACATTGCAGAATTGAGTAGCAACTGGACAAAGATACAAAAAAGTCACCAAACCTCACAATGTCTTCCATCTTAAATTGCTGTAGTTGATTTCTCACACATTTTCATACTTCACCAATAACTGTATATTGCTTAAAAAGAAGAAATCTTACTTCCATCTATGACACACAGAAATGCCATATGAACCTACTGTTTATTGATGGGTTCCAAATAAATGTATTTTGTCCACACTGCTACAGCTTCTTATTTTAAAGGTATAGTGTTACAATTTTTAAAAAAGGCAAAGCAAACAAAAAACCCACTTAAAATTGAAGCATAACTTAAATATTGCCTTATATTAAGGTAGATAATGATTGTGTAAGATCTTAGCAAAAATACCTAAATGATTTGTCAGAGAGGGAATGTGTCTAAGTGTAAGTAATTGCTTCCACATTTTTTCATTTTTTAGAAAATACTTTTTACATGTTTGCAGGGTAACTCCCACTCAGTGGCTGATGAAGTGCTCTAGTTTTTTAAGCAACATAATGAGCAGCTAGAGAGGATGGTTTTCCCGGCTGCCAAAGGGTTTCTCAGAGTTGCAGTGACTGCCATATTACTGTCAAACTGTCATGGACTAAGTGATGGTTTTAAAGAGTGTTTGGTGGGTTTGTGGGTAGCTGGTTTTTTGAATGCTGTAGAAATGGTAACTGTTTCCTGAAATACTAAGACACAAAAGGTGAAATGCAACTAGACCTGTTTGGCTGTGCACAATAATCATGAGTGTGAGATTAAAAGGAGGAATTGTCGTTTTCCCAAGAGGATTGCCTCGTTTAGCTTAAGACTGAATTTCTGCCTAAGATGACTGACATACTCAAGATCCTTGCAAGTTCCTCCGTAGAAGAGTAGTCCTCTTGGCCTCTCCCAGAGTTATGTTGTGGATGATATAGAAACAATCATCTAATCAAGATGCTTTTATAGTTCATCACTAATAGGCATTTTTGGGAGGTGGTGGAGTTTGGAAATGTAATGTGAATCTTTCACTGCAGTACAGAGCACTAATAGCTCCAAATGAAGACAAAGCTGCTGTTCATTGATTATTAAAAGTGCTATATCGAGAAGTTTGGAAAAGTAGATTTTGGATATGTCAAACAAACCAGTTTCTGGAGATGCTGAGATTACACATTTAGTGTTTAACTATTATCTGTAAAATTTGATATTCTCACCTCGAAAGATGTAATGCCCTCTGTTTTCAAGAGCACTGGAATGTAGGTCATGTAGAAGCCTTCAGAATAATGAGAAGTTTGCTGTATTAAAGTTTAAGGCTATACATTTTGTAATGGATTATCCATGAGATTCTGAAGAGGAAAAGCAAGTGTTTGATCACACAATCATTCTGTCTAGTGCTTCCTAGTATTGAACCCTTTGTTTTGCAGTGCTGCTGGTGTTAATTATATATGTGACTTACATATAGTATGCACTATTTTTTCTTTTTAACACGTGGCTCATTTCGCAGTAGATCATTGCCCATTTTGCATGGAAAGAGGATAATCCACAGGCCATAAAAGTTGAACCACTGTTAAATAGCCTTTAATTAGTACTGCTTTGTAGAAGATATGTGAAACTTGGTCTAGTAGAATGCTATAAAGTGTTTCAAAGTGATCGCTGGAGTTGACAAAAACGACGTGAATACATACAAAGAGGAAATTTAGAGAAGATAGGCACATAAGCTTGTACAGCTTTTGTGTTTGTTTCTCACTCAGTGCTGTGTAGACTTGCAGTAGAAACAGAACCTGTATATAGCCCTGTAGGTATAGATAGGTTTCCTGACACCCCTGCTTTTTTGAGATTGTTACGTTTGGATGCATGGGCCATGGAGCAAGCAAGGAACCTTTAATACTAATCTCCCTTCTTAGTAATAGCAGCCTTTGCATGACAGTAGTCGTTCTGGTCTCATTTTGCTGCTACCTTTCTGATACTGCATTGATCTTCTGTGTTCTGTACCATTTGATGTAAGATTTTAAATCACATACTGCACCATGCACCAGTTTGGCTCCCAGTGCTTCCCCTGTCAATGAGGAGATTTCTGGCAATCTGTTTACTACATTCTTGTCAATACTCGGATCATTATAGTGAGTCCAGCTGTGCTTTCTATTCCAAGGCAGCTTCTTAAAAACAATTATCTCCCTTGTGGAATGCTAGTATCTCTTTTTTTTTTCTTTTTTTTTTTCTTCTTTTTCTTTTTCACCTACTAAAATTTCTTTGGAAATGAATTTTCTGTTTGTCAAGTTTAGTTCTCATAAGAGTGTTTGGACTTTCACAGACACACATACAGAGCTGAAAACATCCAAATCTGAGATATTGAAAAGAGCTTTTCATATTAATCTGCTTTTGCTAATCTATTCCAAAGTACATTTAACATCAAGACACTGATCTGTGCATTTTAAAATTTTCATCCTAAGAACCAATATTAACTTTTTAACTTCATGGAATAATACGGTGTTACATCAGTATTTGCTTACTGTTTAACTGTGTCCCTGGGTGCAGAAGTGCATTTTCAGAGTGGGAAGCCTCTTACTTCTCCTGGTTATTTGGGCAAATGAGGTGCACAAAAATAAGCAATCTTGCTGTTTAAGTCTTGATTATTTTAGAAGCTTTCTTTAACTGCTAACATCTAAAAGCAGAGAAAAGCGAATTTTCCAATAATACTCTCATTTGGCGGACCATATGGATAAAATTATTTTTGGAAAGAGTTTAAGTGGGAAAAAAATAGATGACACATCAGCTTTAGTAGATTATGCAATACAATGATTATACAAATTATTTCTTAGCAGAAAGTGGAAATGTGTTTGGGAGTGACTTAACATACAGCAACAGATAAGTAACATGTAAATAAAATACACATTTGACTACAGAAAGTGTCTAAAGTTTCTTATAGAACTTTCATGGAGGTGTACCGATTAAAAGAATGTTTGTTTAGAGAAAACATCTAATGCAGGAAGTCAATTTTCCTGCTGTTGAAAAGTAAGCCTTATTAAGTAGTCTTTGAAAACCCGATTCTGACTTAATGATACACTGATTTGAGCATTGTATTGCCTTTTTTATTCTTTTCCAGAATCAGAGCTGTCTTCTTTCTTTGTGGTTTTTAACATACATTTTGTTTATAATATCATTCTTATTCATGGTTGTTGTTTGTGGTACCTAATATTTGGAAGGGGAGGTGTCAAGCATACTTTAGTTCCTTAATTCTTATACCTGTGTTTTTCACAGACTATTGTCTGACTTGATGGATTTACAGTGTAGTAAGTGCGTATACCTATGTCTCTTGACTGGCAATCAAACGTCACAAATGTTGGTGGTGTTATACAAGCATGACCTACATGTGCCATGTTGTGAAAAGACTGGAAAAACATTTTGTTTTTTTCAATCAGCAACATGAAATTCAGTCTAGAGTAACAGGTTTTTTTAATAAGTTGCATATACTTACATAGTTGTATCATTGGGGGTTTTTTTCCATCTCTGTTTCCTAAATTGAGAAGCTGAGAAAGAAATTATTAATACTCAGTGCTGAATATGAGAAACTTAAGCAAATTACCATGGAGAAAAGAGAACGGTAAGGTAATTGATGGTGCACCTCTCCTATGAGGAAAATCTGAGAGAATTGGGTTTGTTCAGCCTGAAGAAGAGAACGCTTTGGGATGATCTAATTGCGGCCTTCCAGTACCTGAGAGCCTACAAGAAATCTGGAGAGGGACTTTTTACAAGAGCATGTAGTGACAGGACAAGGGGAAATGTCTTCACACTGAAAGAGAGTAGGTTTAGGTTAGATGTTAGGAAAAGAAAGTCTCTACTGGGAGAGCGGTGAGGCACTGGGGCAGGTTCCCAGAGAGATGGTGGATGCCCCGTCACTGGAGGTGTTTAGGACAGACTGGATGGAGCTCTGAGCAACCTGGTCTAGTGACAGATGTCCCTGACCATGGCAGGGAGATTGGAACGGGATGATCTTTAAGGTTCCTTCCAACCCAGGCCATTCTGTGATTCTTATACATGTAAGAATGAAATGGAAAGATCTGTGTTGTAATTCTGGGATTTTTTACAGGATGTTGGTAACTTGGGTTGATAATGGCTACAATATATCCAATTTTGAGTAGTAGACAGCTTGTTTGGCATCATACCACCATTCTGACAATAAGGAATATGCTTTTCAGTATGTTACCCTGGAAAGAGAATGCATTCAACTGTCAGAATCGGTGACGTGTATTTGTTTCGTGGGACAACGTAGAAAATACACCAGCAAAACACCTACTCATAAGCGAAGTAAACAGCACGTTCCTGAATCACGAAACCCATTTCAGTTGTATGTTTTTCTATATGTTCAGTGACGAACAAGAAACCAGCTCAAGCATCTATTACGAAGGTGAAGCAATTTGAAGGCTCTACGTCATTTGTCAGGAGAACGCAGTGGATGCTCGAGCAGCTTCGCCAGGTCAATGGTATAGACCCTAATCGGGTGAGTTTGAACCGTTCTACAAAATGAAAATTGAGCTTTTATGTAACTGATTTGTGACCAGGCATTTTTTTCTATTCAAAAGGCATCTGGAAATGTAAGATACAGGTTTATGTGCAAATTCTCAAAAAATAAATAACTCAGTGGAATATGTGAAGTAAATTTTAATGGGAAACATGGGAGGAGGCTAAAATTCAGTCATACGGTTTTTTTTCTTCTCGTCCTTCCATACTTTTCTTACTACTTTCTATTTTCTTTGTAAAGAGCAAAGAGCCTTGTTTGCTTCAGCTGTAAGCCTCTTGGGTTCTACTTTGGCATGCAGCTGTGCTGTGAGGTAGAGCAATAGGTAGAAGTAAGAACAGAAGAGGTTGCTGAGGTTCAAGTTTATGAAATCTTGTGAATCCTGCATTTTTTTCTAGGACAGTCCTCTCCTCAGATATTTCAGCATTGCTTATCTTATGCTAGAAAGTGTGGTAGTGTCCTTTAGCTGCAAATGGCAAGTGAACACTGATTTAAAAAAAAACTACCAAAAATAAAATAAAACAAATCAACCCTATATTAAATAGTTGTGAAATTATTCCTTTAATTTGGACTATACAGCCTGCCTTGAACTATCTCAAGACAAAGTTGTACTAATATGTATTAGGCTTATGAATACAATTCTCCAGTAGTAAAACAACATATTTAGAAGTTAAAAATGTGTCTCATATTATGTGCTCATGAAGTGATTTAGTGTGCTTTTTATAACAAAATATTTTTGTGACTAGCTGCCTTGGTTTCTTCAAAGTTGTGCTCTGATCAGCCACCTAAGCATCTTAACTATGGTGCACCAAATTCTGTTACTACGTAAGTCTTGGTTAGTACCTCAGTGCCTAGTACCAAGTCTAGTTACTACCTAAAGTCTCGGTACAAAAAAGAAGCCCTTGGCCACTGTCCTATGAAATGCAAGGAGTGGAATTGTATTTTCTCTGGGTAAAGGAACTGAAAACAAGCAAAATGACAAATAGATAAGGGTATGAGTTTTAGGCCCTTTTACAGCATCTGCTATGCAGCTATGTACATAACAGATTAAAAGTCCTACCAAGCTCTTAAGCTTAGAAATGTTCTTTCAAACTCATCTCCCTGTGAATTCCTAGTGTCATCAGCTGGAAAAGAACATTTACTAGATTAGATTACGAAACAATTTTTAGCAAATATCGCTAAATATATAGCACTACTTCTTGCATAAAATCCTTCTATTTTGGCAGCTGATGCTGGTATAGGCTGCACTTTGATTTGTTCTGGGAGTGATCTTTTGTTCATGTTATCCTGAGTCCTTTGCAACACTTTATGAAAATGCATTAAATACAATAACTAGGACTTGCTGTTTGCTTAGCTTATTTGTTTGGCTGAGCGTGGAGAGCAGAGCCACATCTTGTATAGTATAGTGTGACCGTAGATTTTGTGTTGAGAGGCATAAATGCCTGCATAATATAGAAGACAGAAGTAACTATACATCTGTAGATAGCAAGGGTTTCTTATGAGAATTTGACTTTTAATGTTTTGATCTAAATTATTTTTGTTTTCAGATACTTTTGTCATAGCTGACTATTCTTCATTAAAAATAACAGTTAGAAAAAAACTTCCTGCCTGTTCGGTCTTTTTCATTCAAAAATATGCGGTAATATCACAATGGTTATTAGTTGCATGATCTTTCTGCTTTTTGCAACACAGTACATATAAAAAATACCTTTCGCCGAATCATTTCTAAAACTGGAATAATAGCAGTGTGGTTTTTTTTTTTTTTCTTCTAGGATTCCCCAGAATTTGATTTACTATTTGAAAATGCATTTGACCAGTGGGTAGCAAACACAGCTTCAGAAAAATGCACGTTCTTTCAGGTTCTACATCACACTTGTCAGCGATACCTTACAGACAAGAAGCCAGAATTTATCAACTGCCAATCTAAAATTATGGGAGGTAAGTGAATCAAAGCTTAATACTTTGCAACTGGACATAAAATAATTTGTATGTGATTTATTCTGTGTTCAGATAAGCTTGCAGCCTATTGACATCTTGAAATCATGGGTCTGAACATGCTAGCTTAGCAGTAAACTACTAGGCTTCAGCATTTCTCCATCAAGCACCACTTCACACTCTTCTGTTACCTTTTCATTCCTCTCATTTTAGCTACTGAAACTGATTACAGATTCAGATAACGTTGTCAATCAATAGTTTTCTTTTAGTATCTTCTCAGACTAAGAAAAAATGTGCAAAATTTCTTGGGTCTTTTCTTATTCTTTCCTTTTCCACATTAATAGGATTTCCTTTGTTTTCTTTTTGGTGTGGTGGTGAGAAGGGAGCTGCACTAATGGGTGAAGATATACTCTACAATTTTTCTATTTCATATGCGAAGTCTTACATTGGTTGTCTGTTTACTAATGAGTCTCACTTCCATCCTTCCTACAAATAAGTTGTTATTAATAAACCACCACACATTTTGCCTTTGAATTTGTATTATTCTCCTGAGTCCGAAACTGAGTTCCTGATTCAACTGACCCAGTTATTAACTTTATCCTAAAACAAGTGTCATCACAGTGGAAAAAAAATTGCCACTGATGTTCATAAATATATGCTTAACTTCTAGTTTTTCGACACACACTAGACCCTACCATGTCCCATGAGGCAAACCCACATTCTCCCTTTGACAACTTCCTAGATAAAGTGGGAGTATTCAGTAATCCTCTTGATAGCAGATGGTGACCATTGCCATATTCGTTACATGTCATTCTGACTGGGCACAAATATGGTCTGCGTGTATACACACACAGTGCCGCATATAGACATTGTACAGGGACTAATAAATCTTCTCATGGGTACAGTGCTTCTGCTGTTCTTCACACTATCAACTTTTTCCTCACACTGAGTGATACACTCCCTGTAGGTAGGATTAAATGTGAAAGAAACTGTAAGAACTGTATACCAGGTAATAAGTTGACCCTAGATTTCAGTGATTTGCTGTGTGTCAGCCTCACTGAGCCAGCTGTGTGTATCAAAACCCACTTAGTCCAAAACCTGAAGTACCAAGAGGTATTTTCTGGAAAATATGTAGAAATGTGTTGTCCATCTCAAATTCATCCTGACTAGAGAAAGTAAGGTCCAAATGTAGCTAAGCAAACCAAAGAACATACACCTGAGAATGTATCTTGAAATTTGTTACATCCAGCAGAGAATTTACCGCTTGGATTTTTTTGTTGTTACTGTTATGTTGGTGTATTTTGCTGACTAGTCAAAGCAGTATATTCAAATCATACTTAAATGTTAGTGCAGTCAGATTTCAGATGAGGCTTGTCACTTCATCCCCTCAGCCAAGGTAGCATAACATTTTAAGTGATATTCTTGTGAACTTTCTGGGGATGTCAAAAGTAATACTTTTTCTTTTGGATGGTTAGCCAGTTTAACTTCAAATACTCTACAACATTTTCTAAAAATAAATTATTAGAATATATATATGCATACATGCACGTGCTTTTTTAAGTCGTTATATAGATATGCACATCATATGTGTAATGTATATCTTGTGGCTAATGCATATTTTCAAAAATAAAAAAAAATTGCCACTAAAGAACACTTTTTCCCAAGTGAAACTGAAGATGAAAGAACTTGAAGGGCCTGTTTACAAGCCTACTTATCTTATTGAACCTTATTCCTTCCTAAAGGATAAGAGTGAAGAAAGTGAAATTCATGCTGCTCATGTTTCTGCAGGAAGTGCTTAGGAGCTTAGCTTTAAGTAAATAAGGGTGTTCCTGTGGAACTCCAGACCCTCTTCATGGCCTTCCTCCTTTTACCTCTTTTCTGTCTCACAGACACATACACACTTCTCCCTGTATACCAAAGGCCTGTCACTGACTCTTCTGCAGATTCATTTTTTGCCTTTTTTTCATTTGAGTGTCATGTAAGTGTAGTCTGCAGAGTTAAATAGGCTACACTGTTTTCTGTAACTTGATTAATGACAACAGTACTTGCAGCAATAATGAGAACAGACTGAAGATGTGGGTGCTAATTGTGAGAACAAAGAACAAAATCAAGTTTAGGCAGACTGTAACAAGATTGATCCTACTAGTGTCTTATACTAAATATTTCAAGTTTGTCTTTTGTTTAGAATTTAGGTGAGCACTCTCCATAGCTTACGTGCATTCTGGATGTTATGGTGGAGAAGAAAGGCAGGCTTTGGGGCTAGAGGGCTTTTTTTGGCTGAGGTAGGAAATATTTTCCCCTTATGTACCTTTATAACATACAGGTTCTGATACTGCAATGTGTCTAATTTGGAGTATCTTTGTGTTATGTTGTTATTTGGTGGCCATGTTAGCCAGGTTGTATTTTAACATCAGTTAATATAGAAAGCAAAGTTGGAGATGGCTGGTGTACAGAAATTTCGTCATGTTGCGTTCATTAGAACAGCTTGATTCTTGACATAACATTAAACTGACATCGAGGATACTTTTGACTCGTTTCTGGATAGAACCTTGAGATACAGCATTTGAAGCTCTTAAAATTTTAACTCTGGGCCTATCATAACAAACAAACATTTGCTGCCACCTTTAGATGCATATTAGAAATGCATTTGGTTTTAAGCTTTGTCCTACCTATATGCGTTGGTATTTAACAGTTGTTCTGCTGAATTAATAAAAATATTCTTGGAAACACAAAATAATGACATCTTTACCTTTGTAACCTTCTCTGTGGGACACCTCACAGGAGTTATTAATGAATCATTATTTTTCCTCCAAGAATAAAATGCCAGTGTGAGAATGGCAATGAGTACTTTTTCCATACAATGTTACTCATCTTGGCTTACCACATTTGAGACCTGCTAAGCATATAGTGGTGTTTACCATACTGAGCAAGATTAATGGCTGACTAAAGGAGATGAACGAAAGCTTGTGTTAGGAATTGCCCTGAGCATCCTGATCTAGTGGGTGCCATCCCTGTCCATGGTGGGGGTTTGGAAACAGATGATCTTTGAGGTCCCTTCCAGCCCAGGCCATTTTATGATTCTGTGAATTAGGATGGGAAAAAAAGATAATTGTTGCCTTCCCTCTTGTCAAACATCTGGTAGTTTGTTTGTTTCAGTTCTTACCTGATAGACATTGAAAAAAGTGTGTATTGGGACATACTGTTCTTGCAGATGTTCACTTGTAAATTAATTCTGCTGAAAATTAATTTGACCCAAAATAATAATAATAAAAAAAAATTATCTGCAATACCTGTTATTTTGGTGTATTGCTGATGTAAAATGACCAATCAGATTTAGCCATGTTCCCGTACAGAAACAACAGGTTTTTTGCAGTTTATTTAGGTATTTCTTGCCAATGTATACCAAATACTTGGTTATTGTCATTCTAGAGATTAAAATACTGGAAACTAATTTTCTGCTGCCAAAGACCATTTCAGATGCTTGCTTTTATGCCTTGCATATTCATGTCAATATTAATTCTGCTTTGAAATTTTACTTAACTGGATATATTTTAGTGATCTTAAGCATAAAAGCCATGTGTTGAGATTAGAATGGATAAGAATAATTGAGATCTTTTTCCATAGAAATTTGGCATATAATCAGAGCTCTAAATTAACTTTCTAAAAGGGGACTCTTGTAAAAAAAAAAAAAAAAAAAGTACATTATGTCCTTGCGAAATCTGTAGGGATACATAAATTGAGAAGGGACATTTATCATTATAAAGGTTGGTTCCTTTTTCTGATCTGTAGAACTCTGAGACAAGGTAATGTAGAAAGCATTAAGCAACATATTGATTTTACTTTCTGAAGATTGAAGGTCTAAGTAAGGTGTTATCTTCAAGATGCAGAATATTACTGTTTGCCTTAGAAATAAGATTCTTTTCTTTTTGTATCAAGTTGTTAGGGTTTTATGTTTACAGAGCCAGATTGGTATTCTGTGCTTTGTTATAGTTACTGATTCTGGAAGTTTCTGGTTGGTTAGACTGTTATTTAGTATAAATATTAATTATTATTGAAAATACTGCTCACTTAAGTTAGCATTCATTTTATAAATGTATTAGATTAGAATTTAAAGTTTTCAACTTTAAATGCATTTTTTAGTTTGGAAAGCAGGTAACGGTTCTGTTAATATGAAATCGATCCTAGTTAGGTATTTTCTTAATTTGTAACCAGTTCACATTGTACAGTAACAGCCTATCCTGGCATCAATGCCACTATTTAAGAACATTAACAGGAGAAGATAAGTTTTTCTGAAAGGCATTTGTGACCTATCCATTCAGCTCTTAATCCTCGTTCCGTATATTCTCCAGAACTGCTAGAGATGTAAAACAGAATTGCTTTTCTGTTTCTTTTAAAGAAGGTAAAAAAGGAGTCCTGAGTGACAGACAACTGAAATCTGTAAAAGGGTAAATTAATTCCTAATTTCAGTAATTTGACTAAACTTTAAATTTTAATACTGTATTGATGTAGGAAGGTGGAGACATCAAATTCTGTGGTGATGCTGAACCCTAGAAGAATCCCAGAGTGTGCAAAATAAGTTGGCTTGGAAAACTATAAATAACACTCTTTTTTTTT
>VZTF01000894.1:685210-855797 GCA_013397755.1 Cnemophilus loriae | reverse complement strand
TAAAAAAAAAAAAAAAGAAAAGAAAAAAGCCCTTATCTATGAAAATCCTTGCTTCAATGGGTTGCTTTGGTAAAAAATCTATTTAAAATATTAGCTGTGTAAAGGTACGAATATAATAAGGTTTTTTAATAAGCAAAGATTGGAAGTAGTCGGTTATTCTCTTGTCTTTCTGATAAGCAAAATAGAAGTTAGAGGCTTAGAGGATGACTTTGTGTAGTTACTCTAGTTTGCCTGCTGCAGTTTTAAGTCCCTCTGAGAAGGTGTTAATGCATACACCTACACAGACCCCTAGTCTAATCCCTTTTTATTCCTGTTTATTTTTTTTTAGTCCTGTTTATTTCTCGCCTCTATAAATAAGATACAATTGGTTTATAATGCAGTTCTGCTGAATTGCTGTCCTATTGGTGGTGTATTCCAGTACCTTCAAACCATGCACTTCTGTGGGTTTTGTTTCACTGCGTGCCTGTCACGGTAAATATTTTCCTAGCAAATTGCATTTAAACTGAATGTATTGTTTATTGTGGCTTGAAAGTTACTGCCCTGTCAGGCTTGGTGCATTAAAGTTTTGTTTGAAGAAGTGTTTTTGTGGATGAAAATGAACAGTCTGTAAAAACAAACTTGATAGAGAAGTCAGTTTCTGCATGCGAGCAATGTCAGGAACCTGATTCCGGGAGAAAGCACAGTGTCACAGTGCTACCTACAACAAGGAAAACTAGCCTGGCTCCCATGTTGCATTACAGGGAATGAACACTAGAGATCACATCCTCCAGCTATACAGCTAAGATGAAATACAACTGCCTGGACTCATAAACTAATGATGATATTGATAAAAAGTTTGCAACGTTTCAAATGCTCACTGCAGGTAGCTGGTAGTTGCTGTGCTTTCCTATAGAAAGTTGCTGATAAGTAAGCTGAAGTTTGATGTTTTTCTTGTTTACTCATCGAATGGTCTTAGCACACCTGCGTTATGACATACTCAGTTTGTCAGTCCTGTCAGCCCACCTCAAGGACATGTTGAGGCGCTTCATATCCCAAAGTGAAATTTATCTTGAATGTAATTTATGATCATAGCGGCAGAGCTATTCGCTGCCAGTTTTACCCTGATTTCTTTTACTGAGATATCTTTTACTTTTTTGCCTTGCCTAGCTTCATTAGTTTAGTGTTTTTAATAGATTTTGAAGGTACAAGTATGGTTTACACATACTCAGTATATTTATACTTACATGGACACGTTTGTGTATGAATAAAACATAGGCTTGGGTTTGAATATATGTTTTACAGGGTTTTGGAATTCATCAGTTCTTGCTTAAAATGAGGTGGATGCCAGTTCTGTTTTGTGCTGCTGCACATTACTTGATTGGTGAAAGCTGTCTTCTGGTCACCTTTGTGTGTAACCAAGCGAGACCAGGCAGAGTTTCTTCATCCTATATAAAACTTCCTTTGATCTAGCTGATCTCTGATGTGGAAAGATGATTGTCCATGTTCATAATGACTTCAGAACTATTAGAAATGTAAAATAGATACCACCTGGATGCCCAGCTGTTTCAAAAACTAAGATCTTCCTTTTCTGTTCCTGCAACCTGGTATTTCTTATGTTTCCTCATTAGTTCACTGTTATGTCATTTAATGCAGCATTTTTCCCAGTCTGGAAAGTGAATGCAAGTGGTGCATCAGTAGTAACAACTATTCAAAATACGTCTGCGGAACATACATTGTTGAATGAACCCAGATCCATTTCTCAATATTTCTGAGCTTGTTAGACCCTTGAGAACAAATTTTGCATAAATTCTCAGGTTATTTGAGACCAGAAAACTCAAAAGAAGCATTAAATAACAGCTTTTTTCTTAATGACAGTGCTCTGAATATTTGACCTTGTCTTGTTTGTAAATCGCACAGCCGCCAGCTCATTTGAAATGCACAGAGCTATATGGTGCTTAATGAATTGCTGTATATTTGCTGCAGAGTTATCCTTTTGTTATCTTTTTGAATTTTGATTCTTTCCAGTGTCTATCAGAAAGGATACGACTTGATCTGTCTAAAGAATCACTTGATCTTCTGGATGAAAATCCAGTATACCATGTTTTTCATTATCAGTCCCTATGAAAGTCATAAGGCAATGGCATTACTATACATCGGAACAAAGTCAATAGGAAGTGTGAGTTATCTTGTACTTGTTTTCCAGCATTGTCTCCATTCCAAAAATCATTCCAAACTTAGTACATTGTAGCCCATCATGACTAGCAGGAATTCATTAGTGTGGACATTTTCAGTCTTCTGAACTTCTGTTGACACAGATAGGATCAGTTCAGTATATATAATGGCAATCTTTCTACTTTGATAAAATAGGTCATTTCTCTTCTGAAGCATTTTAGCATTTTCTTTATCTTTCACAGTTCCCATATTGACATAAAAAAGTAGAAGACCTTGTTTGGATAGCCTTACTTACTAATATTATTTTTTTTTTCCTGACTGTTCAGATGTAATGTTTATTTGATAGCTGTGTTTTAATTTGTAGTATGTGTAGCATAAAGGGTGCAGTTTTTTGCTGTTTTTCATTTGTTTGTATTTTTGGGTTCTTTATTGCTTTATTTTAAACCTGGTATCTTGCTTTGTTGCTTGCTAATGAAGATGCTGAACAGTCAGGATTATCGTTTTGCCTCCTACATCCTCTGTGATTGGTAGGACCTTTTTAAAAGTATAATGTTACGATACACTAGGTGTTGTTTGTTATTGTTAGAAATAAGTTGCAAGCATCTGTTTAACTCCCAGGGTTATAGGTATTATTTAACTACTAGCAGGAATAAAATATGCTTTTTCTTCATATAAGAGTTGAGATAAATTTGCCCTCTTTTGGCCTTAAAAGTACAACATTTCAGATACACAAAAATAAATCATGTGCAGATGTAAATAGCGTTCAGAAGCAATGAAGTGACAAACTAGGATTATATTAGAACATGCTACAATATAAAATATTCTATATTACTATGACTGATATTATAGGCTTTATTTCACGTGTTGCAAATCAGGAAGACTGAAAAGTATGGGGTCAAATCTGAATAGTTTTATTGAGGTTTAAAGAATGATTATAATATACTGGGGTTTTTTTCCTTTTTCTGTCTTACGTGCTTTGGACAAAGTACCAGATTAGAGGAATTTTTAATCTAAAAGTCTCTTTGCAGCAACATAATATACAATATTTGCCCACCTTTTTATGTTTACATCTGTTCTTGGCCACTTTTGTTATTGATGGATATTAAAAGATCCAGATGTGTCAGAAGAAATTGCCTAGCTCACATGAAAACAGGGGGAAGTACTGTAACCAGTTTAAATTTGAGATCACTTTTTACTCTGAAACCTGTATTACTTTTCAGGGCAGGATAAGGTGGATAATATTTTGCTAAGGTGGAACCACTGATTGTGTCCCTTGGGAGTACAATGACTTTTAATGTTCCGTGACTGGTAAAGGCTAAATTAAGTGCAGAATATGTACCACTTATATCAAAATAGTTACCAGACTTGGTAACTAATGCTTTTTGAAGGCCATAAACTTTCCAGATTCAGGTACAAAGACCTACAGAAGTGTTTTGTTTACTTTCAAAGAAGGTGAAAGTCCATGGAAATCCTCCTGTCCAGGCTGAGCTGTGAGACTTCTAGATTTTATGGGTCAAATATAAGCTGGGAAGTAAGTTATCGTGGAAAGATAAATTGAGAAGTTGATGTTCAGATTTAAGGTCAGATTCAAGTTTTCAAAGCCATAAATCCAGTGAAGATTCTATTTTTAATGAATGTTCTGTCTTTCAGATCACTTAGTCGTGATCTAAAATTATCATCCTTTCTGGATGATAATTTAAATATTGAAATTATCTAGATAACATTATATTAATGTGATACAGGAATTCATTAAGTTGTAAGAGTGTAATATCCTACAGGATTACAATCACAGAAGTATTGTTTCTGTAATCTCTTACTTATTAGCTCAAGCTGTTTAATAAGGCTTTCATATGGCTGTTTAAGAGAGGTCAGAAATGTTTTTCTGTCTGAGTCTTTTTAGTAGCTCTTTCCTCTTTTATTCAAAAGAGCTCTTAACCAAGGCTGTCAGGACAGCACCAATATACATAAAAGGATGTGTAAGAGTTGGCAGGGAGGTGACAGGGATGAAGAAGGAGGGGAAGAACGTGTTTGTGCTGTGGACCTTTATAATCAGCAGTTGTGTTACAGATGTGATGGAAAGCCTTGGTTTAGTGTTAGTCTAGGAAATGTAATGATCTTAACAAAACAAATGTGCTCAGCAAGGTGATGAGCTAATGGATGTGTGAAGTGCCACCATCGGTTGAAACTTCATCAGTCTAAATACATTGATTTTGGAATACTGTAGCTTCCTGAGTTAGATGCCTAGAGTTCGCTTAGTCGTTATAATTATTGTGGTGTTTCTTGAGGATCATTCCAGACAAAGTTGTTTCTTATTGTGAGGAGTCTCATGACAATTTTAGCAGTGGAAGACATTTGCCTTCATGTCTTCAGTGCTGTGTTGCAGTAATGAGCAGCTCTTAACTTATTTTTTGTGGCATAATTCTTTCTTCCAGCAAAATGTATGGTTTTGATTGGCGAATATAGCTAATATGTGTGAGTCACCTGAACCTTGACAGACTAGAAGAAACTTTAAGATTAGCAAAACTTGTCATTTCCTCTTGAGCTTCCTGTGGTCACTTGGTTCATTCTAAAGTGTTGTTTCCAGTGATTCAGTACAGTTTGGAGGGTGGAAGGAGAGATGGGGTTTTTGTAAAATGCTGTCTGTAAGAGCAACATTCAAGCTGGTTTTTATTAACGGTGGTTGATTGAAACAGCTGAGAGTAATGTACATAATTAGCAGAGAAAACTATTCAGGAATAAACATAGTCATGATTCGGATGGTGCTAAAATATTGCCCTTAAATGTGCAGTTCCTGGATTACCCTGAGGACAGGGCTGGCACAGTCAGTCACTCCCAGGTCAGATGCTGCATTTTTCATTTGATGTTTTCCAACCATTGCTTTTGACTGATTTCATCCTCACCATGACCAGTTCTTACTCATGAGCCATAACTTTATTGTCAGTTTATGTGGTAACAGAGGTTGGTGATTTTGAATATGCTGCTTAAATAGCAAACACAGAATTTTCGAAGTCACTTACCTGATGAAGAAATAGGAATTTGTTGACAAATACACTGTGTTCCGTGCCTCCATTGTAGCAGGTTAATGCTTTATGTTTCTCAGTAATAATTAACAATACTTAAGCAGAGGCTCAATCAGTAGTATCGACACAATGTCTGCAAGAAATACCTTTGTTTAGAAAAATCCTGTGGTTCATCTTCAGGGCATGTTGCTTATCTAAATTTCCCACCCACCCTAAAAGAAATGTCAATACTTTGGTGAATTCAGTTTGAAACAAAACAACGAAATTGCATCAGGAGACGTGTTAACACTTTGGATTGCCTTGACAGGGAAAAGGTGTATTAGGCTTTGTGTTGGTTTGGGCTGGTTTGGAGCTTATTTTTCTTCATAACAGCCAGTACAGTGTTGTGTTTTAGATTTGTGACCAAAACTGTGTTGGTAACACACCGTGTTTCAGGTGAGGTGTGCTTACACAGTGTTGAGACCTTCATGGTCTCCTCATTCTGCCTGCCCCCAGCGAATGGCCTGGGAGGGGACGCAAACAGAGAAGCTGACCAAAAGTGACCAAGGAGACATTCCATGCCGTGTAAGACATACTCAGCAATAAAACTAAAGGGGAAACTGCCTTTTCCCAAGGTAGCCATTGCTCAGGGACTAGCTGAGCATTAGGCCAGTGGTGAGTGTTGGGTGATGACTGATTCTTTTTGCATCATTTGTACTATAGGCGTTCATTAAAAATAGATTTTTTTTTTCTTTTAAATATTAAATATAACTCTTCATAGTAGTCACTGGTTGGGGGATTTTCTTATCCTATATGAAATCTGTTTCATCCTTCTGAATATTCCCTATAGAAGAATACTCTGATTTTGAATCGAGTATGTTTGAATATTTCAGCTTGTGGTCATGAAGAAATGTAGTAAGTACAGCATTTCACTACTGGCAGAAATGGCTGAAAGGATTTAACCAAAAAAAAACGCATACTTTTTCTTTATAGGATGACATCAATGTCAATAAAAATTGATGTGGGAGTTTCCAGTTCTTTTACCTGTCAGCTGATCAAAATCAGCAAAGCTTGCAAGTCTTTTCAGTGTTCACAACTCTCACAGCTCTCACTTGTGACCCCAGGGGAGCAGCATTTAAGATTAATATTTAAATTTGTCAGCTCATTCTCAAACAGAAGCTTGCCATGGTGCACAGCTGCTGTTCTTTGTTTTAATTACACGTTCTGCTTCTTGTCAGGTTGGCTGTAGTAGTGGTATTGCTTGAGATCCTGCTGAGTTCCAGAACTTCTCCAGAGTAAGCCTCTTTAACTCACAGTTGTCATAATGGGTAAATGCCACTGCACAGTAAGATTTTTGGACATTATTGGTGTTACACTCTCCAAGAAAATTACCCTTTCTAGAGAACAAATTGGGCTTTCTTCCTGCAGGGTTTTCAAAGTTATTACATACAAAGTTTTTCCCGATTTGGATCTTCAGAGATGAAGTTTTTCCAAAAGGTGTAAATTTATGTGAACTTAATAATCTTGACTGTAATGGTTTGTCATTAATATAAGCACTAATCACAGAATTATTAGGGTTGGAAGGGACCTCTGGAGATCATCTAGCCCAGTATCCCCATTTAATATTAACCAACACCATTGAATGTAATTTAATACTGATTTTAATTTGGTGGGATTTATCTATAAGAAGATACTTGCTTAAAAAGAATAAATTTGCTGAAAATGCAGTAAAAGGAACAGCATAATCCACAGCCCTCACCCCCCCCACCAAGATTAACAACGTTTTGACCAGAGTAATGATCAGAGACAAATTCCTATAATGAAATGAAGCAAAGATATGCTAAAGTAAATTTTCTGATTCTACTGCTTGAAATTTGAATCTCTAATTAGTTAAGCTGTTCAAAAGTACGAACAATTCACTTGATGTCATTGCTGTGGAGTACTGAATAAAAGAAAATCTCAGTAGAGCAGGAGGTATTCGCGTTATCAAGATACCTCATCAATGAAGAAAATGTTTTTCGTTTTACTCTAATGGCCCCTATGTTATTTAATATCACTATTTAAAATAAAATGGCACTAGCATTAGAGATAAAACTTCCTTTTTCTTACAACCGTAGCAAGAAAGTTTGTCCTACTTAACTGCCCATAGAAGAGATTTTTATAGTGCCTTACAGAACCATAACAAGGGTTGTTTTTTTGTAATACAGCTGTTTCAAGATCTAAGATTTTGCAAGCCACACTGAGAAATGTGAATACACTGTGTTTGCTAAGAAATAAAAATACTGAACTGTTGAACCCTTAAGATTATTAAGGTAATTTATTTTGTCGTGTTTTTGGGGTTTGTTTTTTATTTTTTAAGACCTCATCTTCATGACTTAATTAAATTTTATTTCCTATGGTCTGCAGAAGTCATTCTGTTTATGTGCTGCTTTCAGCTTTCCATCAGCTAATTGTCTGTTGTGTTTCAGGCTACACTGATTTTCTTTCATTTCTGTGTTTCTGGTTTGCATAAATTGAAATATAGGCATTAAAACAGCAGAAATCATCCAGATGTATTTGATATGTTGGAGAAGATACTGTTTCAGCTACAAGTAGGGGTGGTTCTTTTTTTAGAGAAGTTTATGGAAATAATTTAGTCAAGATATATGCAAAGATACTCTTTGACTCAAGAAAACCCCAAGGCCACGAATAGTTGTAGACTTGGAAAATATACTAGATAAGTATCATTATATATTTACTTTGCTCTAAGACTTTATTGAAAACATCTGCTGATTCTTACATTTTTGTAATTTTCATAATTGTCCATTGATTTTTGTTAACATCTTCAGAAGTTTTCTTGAAACATAATGAACATTCACATCAGATCAGTGCAAAATGTATTTAGTCTTGTGTTTTGTCTTTTATAGCAACATTGTGGTTTAGGAATGGTATTCCCCACTCTAGTGCTCCAACCAAAACTTCAACAGCACTCACTTCCCCTCCCCGTCCAGCTGAAAGCACAAAAGGCAAAGATCATGGGTTGAGATAAGAAAAATTTACCGAAAACAGCAATAAGATAAGAAAACGAAGAGTAGCAGCAAGAATACTAATAATAAAAGTGTACAAAGAGAGGGTGGTTTACGTGCAAAATGCTCACCAAGCTTGGGACGATGAAAAACAGTGGTGGACAGACCGTCTGTGCACCACGCTTTTTCCACAAGTGCAAAGGAAGGCTCTTCTTACCATGAAGTAAAAAAGCCCCTTTCCCCCAGCCCTGGAAATTACCTAAGATGATAGCAATTACCATTGATCTTGGCCATGCTCACACTGCTCTGGACTCTACCCTCCCACAGCTACTGTGAAAAATTAACCCTGTCCTTGGCCAAAACCAGAGCAACCAGTGGTCACTCTACTTCAGTATTTGCTGAACAAAATTGCCAACTCCCTAAATGAAACATTTGTACCATTTAACAGTTTGAAATGTGATTGTCTGAAGGAGATCAAGCATCTGGCTTCAGTATAGTTTCTACCTGGAGATTGATTGATTAAACGTGGATAGTAATAACAATATGATTTTCCATACATTCAGTGCAAGTGTTGCTATTCCTGCAGTGATACTAATACAAAGATGAGGCATAGTCAGTCATACCAGCAACCACCTACACATGCTCTGGAAATACACTGATGAAATTCCATAGACTACTGATATGTAGGTTTCTGAGTTGTTCATAGATGAGAGCAGATTTTTTTTTATTATTATTGTTTTACGGACATTGCATTGGTAGAGATATTCCAAAAGTAGTTCTTCGGAACAGTCTCAGAATAGTAGTTTCTCTTCAAGTCACTGCCCGTGAGAAAATACAGCAGATCTTACCTGGAGAGAACACAATATTGTGTTAGCTAGAGGGAAAAACAGTTACTATCATTGTGCCAAACTTTCAAGTTCATTCTGCTTTGCTGAAAATAATGTGGACAAATAGATACTAATCTTTGGCCACAAATCTACAAATATTTTTAGGAGTATAGAAAATGAAAAATATTTTTGTTCCGTAGTTTTCTATTGACATGACAGAAGGTCAGCAATATGTTAAATTCTGCTCCCCAGCACATTTTAAGGCTTTGGAAGATGCTTAGGTTTATAAGGTTATCCATGTAGCCTGCTTCCCTTGAATTCAGCAGAGGCTTTGTGATCTTGTAAGCAACAGATTTAATTCAGTGTTGGAAGCTTTTAAAACTCTTATCCTAGAAAACTGACACTGTACAAGAGGCTGAAGCCATTAGATCACACCACCAAAAAGGAAAACTATTTCCAGTGCAGTGTTGCTCAGTACGTGTGTTTATTGGAAAAGGTACCCGAACAGAAGCCAAAATAATAATCTCCTTTAAAAAATTATGAACAAAATAGCAATTGACTGAAAAATTTTGAAGTAAGAAAGTGTGCAATATGTAAAGTTGTTTGGTTTTACAATCAAACTCCTCAGTGTCTGGAGGGAGACGACTTGAAAAGATTAATTTCTGTCTCTGCAAACTTCCAGCTCACGGTATTGTTAGATTTTAATCTCTTCAACAAGTATGCCAGCTGTTACATTCCTTTTCTAAATGCAACAATAGAAAAAAACCCCAAACCTGTAGCACTTCCACATCCTATACATCCATTTTTTTAACTCCTGATGTGGAAAATGTAACAGTATTGATATACAGGAGGCCAGGGTGCTCTTTTATTGGCATTTCTCATATTGACTCATCATCTGTGAGTCACTGTGTGTAGGTTCTTAAGACTCTCCCTCACCTGCATGGTTTATACTAGTTGTGTTTTAGTTTAATAAATTTGTAAGGCAGTTTTCTTTATCTCAGGAATTCCTGCATATTCAGCTTGTACTGTGCTCCACAGGCTACTCAGGGCAGCCTTTAGTTTCACTATTCATTGTTTGTTTGGTCTTTCTAAGGAAAGAATTATTATTTGAAAACTGGGTCTGAAAGGGTGGTTTGTTCTTCTTTTTTCTAATGAAACTGTGTGCTAGTTTCAGCTGTGTTAATTTTTTCACAGTGCCTGGTACAGGGCAGTGTTTTAGATTTATGCTGAACACGGGGTTGATAATATGGAGATGTTTTTGTTATAGCTGAGCTGGGCTTGCACAGAACCAAGGCCTTTTCTGCTTTTTGTACTGGCCATGCTAGCGAGGAAGTTGGGCCTGCATGGGAGGTTGAGAGGAGGGAGACACAGCTTGGACAACTGACCAAAGGGATATTCCAGACCATATGAAATCATGCTCAGTACAAAAAGTGGGAGGAAGGGGAGGAAGTTTGAGATAATGACATTTGTCTTCATGAGGAACTGTTACTGTGTGATGAGTGCCTGCTCTCCTGGAGATGGCTGCACCCCTGCCTGCCCATGGGAAGCAGTGAGTTAATTCCTTGTTTTACTTTACTTTAGTGCATACCTTTTGCTTTCCCTATTAAGCTGTCTGTATCTCACCCTATCGGTTTTCTAATTTTTACCTTTCCAGTTCTCTCCCCAGTCCTACTGGTGGGAGAGTGAGCAAGTGGCTGTGTGGTGCCTGGTTGCTGGCTGGGGCTAAACTACAACAAACTAGTAGCAAAATAGGCTTTCAAATTAATGTTTGGATTTGATTCTTTAACCCGAGAATATTTTTGAAGTAGATACGCTTCTCAGATTAATGATAAAAGCACTGTGTTTGTGTCTGTTTTCACTTGTCTTTGTATGTCAGTAAGAACAGCAGACTTTAACAGCAGATTTGCTGTAGTGCTCGCTTCTACTGTGTTGAATTTGTTTCATACCTTTACTAGAATGATTCATTTAAAAGCATCATGTATTTGGTTTTAATGCTGTGGAAAAAATGAGGACAGCCAGGACAACAGCCAGGCGATCAAGCCCAACCAACATGGATTTATGAAAGGAAGGTGCTGCTTGACTCCCCTGATGTCCTTCTATGACAAAGTGACTTGCTCAGTAGATGAGGGGAAGGCTGTGGATGTTGTTTATCTAGATTTCAGTAAAGTGCTTGACACCATCTCCCACAGCATCCTCCTAGATCAGCTGGCTACTCGCGGCTTGGATGTGTGAACTCTTCAATGGATAAAAATCTGGCTGGATGTTCAGGCCCAGACTTGTGGTGAATAGAACTAAATCCGGTTGGCAACCTGTCGCTAGCAGTGCTCCAGGGCTCAGTTTTGAGGCCAGTCCTGTTTAACATCTTTACTGATGATGTGGATGTGGGGATTGAGGGCACCCTCAGTAGATTTGCAGATGATGCTAAGATGGGTGGGAGTGTTGATTTCTCGAGGCAAGGAAGGCTCTACAGAGGAGTCTGGACAGACTCAGTCAATGGGCGAAGGACAACAGCATGAGGTTCAGTAAGGCAAAGTGCCACGTCCTGCACTTGGGTCACAGCAATCCCAGGCAGCGCCGCAGGCTGGGGCAAGAGTGGCTGTCCAGCAGAAAGGGACTTGGGGGTGCTGGTCGACAGCAGGCTCAGTGTGAGCCAGCAGTGGCCCAGGTGGCCAAGAAGGCCAGTGGCATCTTGGCCTGTATTCAAAATAGTGTGGCCAGCAGGACTAGGGAAGTGACCATCCCTCTGTACTCAGCATTGGTGAGGCCACACCTTGAGAACTATGTTGAGTTTTGGGCCCCTCACTTTAAAAAGGCCATTGAAGTACTGGAGTGTGTCCAGTGAAGGGCAGCAAAGCTTGTGAGAGGTCTAGAGAATTTGTCTTATGAGGGAGAAGCAGCTGAGGGAGCGGGGTTTGTTTAGTCTCAAGGAGGCTCGGAGGGGATCTCATCACTCTCTACAACCGCCTGAAGAGAGGTTGTAGTGAAATGAGGCCAGTCCAGATAGCACATCAGCTCTAGAACATTATAAATTAAATTAATTGTATTTAATACAAAGCATGTATATACTTGAGTGCTCTAATGGCTTCTTTTGGTGTTGCAGGAAACAGCATACTCCATTCAGCAGCAGACAGTGTGACAAGCGCAGTACAGAAGGCAAGTCAGGCCTTGAATGAGCGTGGTGAAAGGCTAGGTCGTGCAGAAGAAAAGACAGAGGAGCTGAAAAACAGTGCTCAGCAGTTTGCAGAAACTGCACATAAGGTAAGATTTCGGCAGGGTAAGACTCAGTAGGTTAAAGTCACACATTTGGCTGTCAGTGTTTGTTGAATGAAAGCATGTATCTACACTTAGTTGTATAAAGGCATGAACGTAGCTCAGGGTATGTATCAAATCCTCCTTTTGACACTTTATTCACCTTCTTTGCTTCCAAAAAATCCCTTCCGTTTGTTGGTAACTGCACAGGATCTCAAAGTTGTAAATTATGTATAGTAAAAACTTCTCAGAGTTGCCTGCCAAAGACACATTCTTAAAAAAAAAAGAAAATTGCTGTTTGAAGAAAGAAAGGTGTTGGTTTAAGTTCTTTCCTGCTGAAATGCATTTCTAGTATATCCCTACAAATATTAATTTTTTAAAAAAGCATATTTGTAACCAAGTCCTTGAGTATCAAAGGCTTATGTCAGTTTAGTTTGAGTCATTTATTGGTTATCATTTCACCGGTAGCAAATGAGTGAATTTTAACTTTGCCTACCAGTTCTGTTTTCTAGGTAATTTCCCAGAGAGTTCACTAACTCAGCTTTGTTAGCATGCTATTATCTACTGCTAGCAATTTTTTATTATATGGAACCTAACCCTAAGCTCTCTGCTTGGTTTGCAAAGTTAGTTTGTCTACACATTTCATACAGATTTTAACTCACTTCATCTCTTTCTTCTCCCTTCTCATTCCCAGTTAAGTCCATTTTTGAATTATTTGAAATGGAAATAATCGGTAATCACAGAGGTGGAAAGGCAATCAGTCCTTTATTTTTCATCATTATGTAGTGCAATTCCCTGAATAGGAATTTTAAATTACTCCTGAATAGGTGTTTTAGATTACTTGTCTAGAATTTCTGATTGTAGTTAACAATCAGAATCATTGGGTCAAAATTACTATTCCTTTAAGCATGTCTTTGTTTCTGGTGTCTTGCTCTAGCCTTCCTCACAGATAGCAAAATAGTGGAACATTGGGAAACAGAGCTGGGAAAGCAGATAAATCCTGCCTCCTCGGCATGGCAATGAGAGGCTTTGCCTGTGTGTCCCAGGAAAGGGTGTGACCACGTATCTGTATGCAAAGAAATTAATGGATTTCAGGCATCTTCTGGAGAATTTGTCTTACAAACTCTTCTTATCCAGACTAACCACATTAGGTTGATACAGCTGTCGTTATAGGTGATGTCTCTTTAATTAATTATTTTCTTTGTTTTTCAGCTTGCCATGAAGCACAAATGCTGAGATACTGCCCAAAGTTGAAATCTTCTCAAGAGAAGCTGAAAAGGCTACAATCAGCAACTTCTACAGGAGAGTCAGCCTTCTGTGTGCTTTTTCCTTCCCGTTCAGTGGAGATGCATTCTTTCAGTTTCTGTGCAGGAAAAAGTGTTGCATTTCTACTTTTCTGACTTACTTTTGTTCCTCTTTTTTAATATTGCTACACAGTCCTGCGGTACTTTCTACCTGTATTTCAGTTGTTACAGGAGTGAAAGCAAACATTGAAAAAGGACCAAATGACAAGCTGATAGGATTAAAATAGTAATATTCTTCCGTGGTTGTACAAAATAAAGATTGAACTGATTGTGGACATGTGTGTGGAAATAAAATCCAAAGAAGGGGTATAATTTTCTTCATTTAATGTAGCATCAGCAGAATGTGAATGAATGTTAGAATTAAACATCTGGTGTTGTAGCTATAGTGGAGGACAAACTGCTTTGTCCTGGGAAACAGAAAAAGTTGTTTCTTCTAACTAATGTAGGAAGCGTTGCATGTGCACCAGCATTCAGAAGTGCATATCTCAGTTTCATTCATATCAGTGTTTTACGTGTTTCTATTTTCACTTTCAGACTGATTATTTGAATAGTATGCTGAAGCCTAGAGAATGTATACTTGAGGTTTCAAAATTGAGGAAGAAAGTAATTTTTACATCTATACGCACATAGCTGTGCCTCAAACACAATCTACAATTTAGCAATCTGATATAAAATAACATTTCTTTTTACCTGTGATTGTGTGGCTAAAGGCCAATGAAAATAAGAATGCAAAGGCCTGGGAAGATGGGAGTGCACCATTTTCAAGACATCTGTTTTTCATAAATTCTACAGTAAGAGTTTTTTGGAACACTTCAGAAATTTGTCTGATTTTAATGACTTTTGTGTTAGCAAGTTGTCTGATTTTTAATACAGAGGCTTTCAAAAAGCATGTCTCTTCGTACACTAGAGTCAACTTCTAGTTTGAGTCTCAGCTTTCAGTATGTTATCACTGCAAGGGTGACTCTACTTCATCTGTACTCACGGTATGCAGTATATGCACTGTATTTCTCTTACAAAAATAATTAGGTTACCTTTTTCCTTCACAGCTGTTTCCTTAACATTTTTAAGATGATCTAATATGAAGAAGAATGAAATGGAAAAAAAGAATGAAAAGGAAAAAAAAAGGAGGAAAAGATGTTGCTTTTTTCTTTTTTTAAACCAGTAAGCTGGCAAAGAAATCCTTGCAGAAGGTACAGCCTTCATCTTTTGAAAATGCCTGCTCTTCATTTTTGCCCTCACCTTACCAGAGAAAAGCTGGCATTATGTGAATGTACTGTATTCATTGTAGAATATGATTTTTTGCATTATTAATGACGCAACAGTCTAAAATCCTCAGAGCAGTGCTTATAAGAGAGATAAAAGCTACTGTAGTAATTGAGAATATTTTACTTACTGCAAGCTGAAATAACTGAAAATCTCGTGGAAGTACCCATATCATAAAAAGATGCTTGCATTTAGGAAGGTATTCTCATTTGAACTGAGGACACTTTCTAGTTAGCTGATTGCATTCAAACTTTACATCTGTTTTGTTTTTGGGGTTTTTTTCCTGTAATTTAAATGGTTTTGTATGAAGCTTTTTATTTAATTTTACACTGGGAGTTGAGAGAATGGGTCATTTGTGTAGTACCATATGATCATTTAGATCTATTTAGCGCCAGCTCCAACAGTTACCAAATCTAGCACCTACTGAAATGGAATTTGGCCACTTCTGTGATAAATCAGAACAGGTTAATTAACAACATAAGTTTTGAACACTCTGTTGAGCTATGTGTAAGTAATGCTTGCCCTGGGAATGTCTGAATGCTATTGTAATGACTATGAGTATTTCTGCAGTTAACCAGGAAAACAGTGTCTGGTTTTTAGACAGAAATTAAACTTCTGCTAGATACAAAATGTTAGACTATTTTTTTTTAAAAAAGATGGATTATAAATCAGTCAGGGAGTACATTTTTGACCACATAGCTATCTTCTTGTCATATTTTCCACTCTTTTTAACTATGTTCTGCTGTGAACCTCACAAGTCTCTCTCTTGAGAGAAGGGAGTAGATTCTGAACTGCTGCCATCTAGCCAGTCCTCTAAGCTTGCGAATAATTAGAAGAAATGTCTAAAACCCAGGTCAGATAAAACTGAAAAGAATTAGTTGTCTAAATTCAGATAAAAAGGCATAGATTTTCAAGTGTTTACATAAATACCAGCTGGACAGGACAAGATTACAATTGCACTGCTAAGTTCCAGACCTCTTGTGAGTTGAACTGTACTAAAACATTGCTTTAGTCCCACCTGAGTTTTTCAGCATTTTGGGTTGGTTTATATCTTCCAGTTAAGTGTATTGTTTTTTATCATAACTCAGGACTTTAATCCAACCATCAAAAGCCATTTACTGTGGGAACTTCAAGTAACCTAGTCGTCTGAATGAAGGAAAAGTGGTTTGTCTGTTTACTTTGTTCTTGCTATTCGTTAAACTACAAGGTTTGGTAGTTTTTAGAAAAAAAAAATCAAGGTGTATAAATGTTTATCCAAAGGTAAATCTTAGAGCATTGCAGTTTCCTTCTGGAACTTAGCTTGTAGTGTATACAACCTAGTATTATTAGATAGTCATGTACATAACATATACTATGATTCAGGTTAATGTTTCATATGAAAGAATGTATTTGTAAATTGTAACAATATTAATAGTTTCTTTATCTTTTTAAAGTTCTGAACAGAATAAAAATAATGTATTGTTAGACTTGACTGCTGTACTGCAAACTCTGTCTTAAAAGGCTACTTTTGTGTCTAGCAAAAGTTGTGCATTATGTGAAATATTAACAAAAATGTGCGCTCTTAAAATTGATCTTAAAGGTAGATAGGTTTTGCTATGATTTGCCGGAATTGTAATACTTGCTGATATCTATTGTAACCAATTCCTTGGAAGTTCTGAAAGATCTAGAAATTATTTTGTGCCATTCTGGGGAGAAAAAAAAAAGTGGGACCTGCTGTCTTGACTCAGTACTGGAAACCCTGATTTTTGTCATTAAATACTTTAACTGTGATGAAAACTGTCTTTGGATTATTCGAGTTCTCTATTCAAAATATCAATTATTTTTGAGTTAGGTTTTTATATTTCACTCTAGCAAAATTATATTGAATTCTAGCAAAACTGAATAAAAATTATTTTCTGCTATACTGATAAAAATTTTCTCTAAAATACTATAATTAAAAGAGAAGTAGTGGAAACTAGGTTAAAGCATTTCCTGTCCAAGCAGATTGCAGAAAATAATTATCATAGGTTAAGGTTAGCAACCTGCCTAAAGGCTGTGTAGGTTAAAAAGAATTCTGATCATTTACCTGCCATTCCTATGAAATGCTTATTCTCAAGTTGTTAATGTTTTCTTTTGACTGTCTAATTTTATTGATCATTTTTTATCAAAGCACAAGCAATTTTAATTACCCTGTAAGAATAAAGCTATAAAGGTAGAATTCTTCTTCACACGGAGAAGCAATCCCTTAGATTCAAATGAAGTCTGCTTGCACAAGAACCATATCCAATACGAACTGACTTTGCTGCCATCTCTCTTTTCAGGCTTAAATGTGATCCCTACGATCGTAATCTCAAAAATGTCTTGTTGGCAAATACTGTCAGCTGTTCAATTACTGTAGTTAGTAGGTATGTTTTGCTAGAATGCATGTTATCCATAGATGTTGAATACCGTACATCCCCAATGCCCAACCGCTATGAACTTTTCAGTAAAAGAAATAGATCTCTGGTGGATCAGAAGCTAATTTGTTCTGGACAGCTTTTTGTTGTAGATTGAACATAACAATTTGTCAGTTCTTTTCTATTGTTATTGTACGTTTATCCTATAAGATAGACAAAATGTTTAGTTCATTTTTGAACATTCTTTTAGATCAATTTTGCCATGTCATTTTTTTAATTGATGTTACGATTTTCATAAATCACCAACCTAATTTGTTGCTGTGAATAAATTAAGGAAAAGATGGTAGGGTTTTGTTTGTCATCTTTGAGTGGTGGAAGAAGCTCAAGCATGAATGTCTGCTGATTCAGTATGTTAGGTTTTGTAAGTAAAAGAGATGTTAGTATGTTCGTGAAGGGATAATGCTTGACTGAGAAAATCAAACTTCAGTTGCAAGTCGTGGCTTCTATGAAGATACAGATGCACACTACATCAGGTAGTGAGCAGGAGTGCTGTCCGGTACTCACAATGGATTGCAATGTCTCAGATTAAAAATGGCTTTCATTTATTTCAAAATTAGTCCCCCATTGAAGTGGTCAGCTACCACTGGGGTAATGACATGAATTTACATAAACAGTAACTTCCCTAATAATTCCAAAGCACCAACTTCCACTTCATAGCACATCATTAAAGTCTGTTTTGTGCATCACCTGGAAGCACGGAATGGTATTTGATGTCTCTTTCATTTATACTTTTTGTATTTGAGCTGTTACTGTCTTTTTGTCTGCTGTCACCTCATGCAGTCTGAATTGTGGCAACATTTTTTAGTGATGGTGGCTAGCTTTGGCAGGAGTTGACATGAGATTGCAGGCCCAAAAAGTACTTCACTATTTATTTTTACAATGACTGAATAAAAACAAACTGAATGTAAAGATCTGTTACATGGAGGCATAGTATTATGTTATATCTTTAGTGTTAAGGCCAAGTATCCAGAGTATAAAAGTAACCTTTAAAAGTTAACTAGGCAAGTCAGATGGCTTTAGAAATGTAGAAAATAGGTATCTAACAAAATACTAATTGATATTTTAAACAGTTTCAGAGGTTTCTGGTAGCTAAAAGGGTGGTAACTTATGGAGAGGACTTGAAGTCTGTATTGTGTTGAAATTCTGTTGCTGCTAAAGAGGGGGAAACAGTTTTCATCTATGTTAACTGTTTTTTTCTGGAGAGAAGAGAATGTGGTAAAAATAAATGAGAAAACATTGATAGTGTTTCATACTATATTGAGAAGGAAATCTTCAACATGTGCAATTAACAGTAATCATCATGCTGGTTTGCAGCCAAACCAGTTGGAGTTTTTTCCTATTTCAGAAAGAAAAGATATAGGAAAGCTTTCTTTGCTTTGACATGATCCTGGAACTGGGACTTCTGCAGAAAATGCCTTTACCTGTCAGAAATATTAAGATTTCAATGAGAATCCTTTCCAAAACCTTTATTGGTTTTATGAACAATAGCATTTGGAAACATTGTTTCTGTGAGAAAACACAGAATAAGGAAACATAAAAGAGAAGGCTGTTAGCTTTAACAGTGGATTGCTGCATTCATTTGAGGTTGGTAAGAGACTAGCAAAAGCATCCCACTATTACTTTTTAGGAATAAGGAAGTGTAAGTGCTGTTCATGCTGCCAATCAACAGTGCCTAAACCTGAGGGGAGGGTGTGCAAGATGAGGGACAGATCGGAGACTTCTGCATCACCAGGTAAGCAAGTCAGAGGAGGTGATGAGATAACTTCTGAGAGAGTCCCAGGGAAGAGGGGACACATGCCCATTACTTGGGAAGACACTGCCAGCACTCCCAGTGTGTGTCATCCCCCCACTTCCTTCTTCCCCCAGCTTTATATGCTGAGCACAATGGTGTACAGCATAGGATTATCCCTCTGGTCAGCTGGGATCAGGAAGCCTGCTTGTGTCCCCTCCCAGTTCCTTGTTTAACCTCAACCCCTTTGAGGGTGGTACAAGGAGCAGAAAAGGCCTTGACAGTGTGCAAGGCCTGCTCAGCAACAACTAAAACATGGCTCAATTATCAGCACTGTTTCCAGCACAGATTCAAAACACAGCCCCTTACTTGCTACTGTGAAGAAAATTGTCCCAGCCAAAACCAGCAGACCGTTTAGTGTTTTCTCACAAATGGATAGAGAACCATTTACAATTTTAGCAGCATGTTCTGGCAAAATTTCTTCAGGACAGTTCTGAGGGGTTTTACACCTACATAGAGAGAAATGTGAGTGCCTTTGGTCTTTATCTTATCTGTTCTTTTCTGGTGCTTCCCCATGTGCAGTTGTGCAACATTTGAGACAAGCTGAAAACAGGTCTGTTAAAAGTCAGAGCAATGAAACTGCATGACAGGTATTATTCTTCACTGAGGCCATGAACAATTACAGAGCTGCCAGTGTCTGACTGAAATAATAGCTGTATATATAGGATCATTTGTAGGACAGATGGCTGAGAAAGGTACCATTTATCTAGCAGGCGAGGTTTCATAGCTTTTGGCATCCATTCTAGTTGAAAGCATCATTAAATGGCTAGCTATTTGCTAATCACCTCAACTTAGAAGGTGTTAGATTAAAATCCTTTTTTTTTTTTCTTTTTTAAGTCTGTTCTATATGGCAATCTGCAATGTCACTGACAGAGGAAAAGGAGGTGGGAAGGAAGAGGTTGTGTTTATATTCATTGACGGGGTAGGCTTCATAGCATCTGTTCCGCTGTCTCTGTCTGGCACAGTACCTGTGCAAGGTTATTTATGGCTTCCTTTAATACCCCAGCTGTGCTTCCTAGTTCCCACTTTTGTATAGTCTTCAATATTCAGTGTCATGTTTTTGTCATATTGCTCACTTGAAAGTATCTCATTGTACGGGGGAGCTCCACAGCTGAGCTATCAGGATTTTTAAGGCCAACATGAAGTATAGTCTTTAGTGTTTGCTCTTTGGGGTTTGAATAGCTCCTCTTGCATAATTTATTAACTGCAGATTGTTGCTGTTTGTAGATGATGATGTACTGCACATGAAATGAGGCTACTTCACATCACAAGGGCAAATTTGTAGTGAAGGTGTTTCAGCATGTCTGAAAAGATTTAGGGTAAGTTTTCATTGTCAGAAATTCAGAGTGCTAGATCACCAACTGAGGTGTTTCTTCCTTATTCTTGCTAAAGGCTCTTCTCCAAAGTCTGTGATGAAGCTGTAATAAATAATACAAGGTATTTATCTTAAACATAGGGGGTTTCACCCTACAAGAATTCAAAGAGAAATATCAAATTTCTTTCATATAGGTATAAAATAAGCCCTGGAAGTAAGTAATTTACAGTAAATTAATGGACCAGGGTAGAATTGAGATCTGAGAATATAAACCCCAGTTTCTTCATTCCTCATAGAAATTTTCAGGATTATAATGGAAATACTTCTAGTTTCCTGATTTGTTAAAAAAATCAGATACAAAAGTATGCTTCTCTCTGTCTTGCTTTAACCCCTCTTAGCAACCAAGCACTATGCAGCCACTCAATCCTCTTCCAGTGAGATTGGGAGAGAATCTGAAGAATGAACGTTCAAAAACTGTGGGTTGAGATAGAGACAGTTTAATAGAGGAAGCAAAAACCATGCACACAAGCAAAGCAAGACAAGGAATTAATCACTCCGAATGTCACCACCTCCTCCTTCTTCCCCTGGCTTTATATGCTGAGTGTGACACCGTATGGTCTGGAATATCCCTTTGGTCAGTTGGGGTCATCTGTCCTGGCTGTGTCTCCTCCCAGCCTCCCAGGCACCCCCAGCCCCCTCGCCAGCACAGCAGTACTAAAAGCAGAAAAGGCCTTGGCTCTGTGTAAGCCCTGCTGAGCAATAACAAAAACACCTCTAAATTATCAACCCTGTGTTCAGCACAAATGCAAAACACAGCCCTATACTAACCATTGTCAAGGAAATCAACTCTACCCCAGCCAAAACCAGCACACTCACAGACATTTTTTTTCTTCCTGCTCTAGCAATATAGTATCTTTGATGGCATGCAATGTATGCTCTCTGCAAAGATCAATCTCTTGTTGCAAAACATATCTGGAGAAAGAGGGGCACTAAAGGAATGCTGTGAAAAAGCAGCAATAAAATCTCATTGCTGCTCTACTTGGATTTTGCACTGCAAGAGCAAACAGACAGCTTTCAGGCTGAATGCCTTTGTATCAATGAAAGAACCCAGTTTAAGGTATTTCAGGGAATGCTGTGTATGTATACCTCTTGTCACAGGCTTCAGCAACTGTGAGGGAAAAATGTCTGCTGCCTTGTGCTCAAGCAGTTCTCTGACATTCTCTGATTTAGTCTAAGGACAAAAGGATCTCTGTGTCAGAGACGCACAGTGCTTAGTCAGTGTCAGCTTCCTTTAAACTGCCCTTTTGAAACACATAAGCCCTCCCCCCTAAAAGCATGGAAAAAGTAATTCAAGGAAAGGAAGATACATCCTAATAAAGCATCAGAAATACTCACATTCTGCAATGATATTTGCTATAGGAATTCATACTGCAAAAAGTATTTCAGGTAGCCAAACTTGAGTAGTTTTTTCATCTCAGCAGAAGGAAATTAAAACACGCTTTACAGTATTTTCTGTCCCTTCATTTGAAATTTAGTAATTGAGCATTGATTCTGAGTCGAAGGGTATATTACAAAAGAACAGTGTGGTATAAATAGGATGAGAGTACTCATAAAACCAAGACTTACCACTACCCATGGATGTGACCCGCAGGGGAGTCATGTGGTGAACACTGGTGGCACAGAAATACTAGTCATGCTAAAGAAATGAGGATAGACTGGGCCACCTTGAACCTAAATGGGCAACAGAACTCAGCATTTCAGGATGTGAAAAGTATGTCACTTGTGGCTGTCATGAAGGGAATGATCTAGGCATTCATGTAAAATGCATGATTTTAAAGAATTTAAGAGAAGTTATGAACAGAAAAGTAGGGAGACTTTGTTTTTGAACACCAGTTTAGCTGTCTCTAATTACCAGCATAGGTAACTTCATTTTAAGATATGCTCGTGATGGCTTTAAGTCAACCATTTTCAAGTGTAATGCCCTAAGCGGTAAGCAACTTTTCCATTCCTAATCAAATGCTAATGTAATAGAGCTTAGTTTAACCCAAATGAAAAGCAAACAGATGTCCTAATTTTCCTTCTAACTGGCCATAAAATACAAGAAGCTGTTACTTGATCATCCCTTCCAAATGAAAGATCTTTGCAGTGTTGACAGTTTAATATTTCACTAGTTCTGCTAAGATTCCTTATCCTGTAGAGGGGTTAAACAAAAGCTTCTAGCATCTGCTGTCTTCACATCTGGAATTTTTCAGTTCTGAGATTTTTTTTTTTTTTAATATTAGTACTAAAATAACACAAAGTCTGTGTCTCAATTTTGTTATCATACAGCATAGTTTCTGTCTCAAATACATCATAGTGGATTTAGTGACTGACAGCTCATGCAATGAACTGCAATGACTTGTCAAACCAATGTAATGTTATCAAGTTCTAATCAAATTCTTTATACTGGCAAATATTAATTCCTCTCTTACTAGAAATGGTATTAAAAGCTGTCATACCTTTGACATTCCAAGGACTGTAAATCAACAGAGTAGCATTTTGCCAGACAGACGGTGATTCCCCAAGTTAGACTGCAAATGCAGCTTGTATCAAGGGAATTTAGAAATCTCTCCAAATAAAGTAGCTTCAGGATTTTTCTTGCTAAATCAATGTAAAACAATGATGGAAATGGTTTGGGAATGGTCGTAATAAGGTCTTTTATTTTTTTAAATTGAAGAGAAGGTTTGGCTGGAATCCCTAGAAAGCACAAGGCAGGGGCTTTCTGGGAGGTGATGATAGGTAAGGGTTGTTTGTGTAGTCATAAACTCCAATTTCTGTGCCCCAGCTTCAGCTCTGAGATTTTAATGAGTTGCAGCACAATACATTAAGGCACTTCTGAATGGGATCTACAGAAAACAGCATGCTGTCCAGGAAATCTTCCAAAGATTTCATATGAAATGTCTAAAACAAAATATGCAGACACATTGTCTTTTTATGAAGACTAGACCATGCATAGAGACCAGTATTAACAACACATTTAATGGATCAAGTTAGCAAAATCACATTGGTATATGAAAATACTTATTTGCCAGGCATACCCAGGAATAAATACTCATTATAAAAATGTTATCATGTTTGAATGAAAAAGAATATCTTCCAGTAAGAAGATGCAAGTCCAGTAGTTTTTATCCTATCAGCTCTAGCTGATCCCTAGAAAAATTTTATAGGCACATTATCAGAAGCAATTCAGATACCAGGATGTAATGAGTTCATCAGTTGCAATTTGACAATTAAATGGGTTCAGGCTTAGCCATTAGAGCAAACTTGCTTAAATTACTTTAATGGACATCAAGCCTTTGTGCTTTAAGCAAGCATGGTTTATTTCACAAATATAAGTCTAAGAGAATCGACATGAGTGGGTTTTATAGCTTGACTAGTAAGCTAAGCTTGCTCAACACAGAATGGCAGGAGTCACATAGCCATCATTTAATGCTTGTCGTTTTAATTATTGCAATTAGTTTGCATTATCATTCTTTTTCTCCCTTTTCTGAATTTCTCCTTAATACAGTGTATCTGTTCTCTATAAGTGCAGATAAATTTCCTGAGTTATGTATATCATTTCTAGTCATCACTACCAGAAATTTAATGAAAATAAACATTTAGCTGCTTTTGCTGCAGTAAACTCTATTTGTAAGACCAGTATTCCTGTGGATTTTTCAAGACTCTCTCAGAAATGTTTTGAGGAATGACATTGACTTGAAAACATAGTACATACTGCCATAGTGACTTTTAATGAACATGAACAGTTCTGTAGAGGAAAAAATAATTTTTTATTGCTGGTATTGAAAGGATGTGCAACTGTACTCAAACTTTAGAGGGTGTGGGAGGGATGTTTTAGAAGTTTACAATTTATCAGAGGTTGAGAGTTATTTGAGCCAACTGCATGGTAGAATACAATTCTTTCATGTGAGAGGAGTTGCTGAAGATAAATGATTATTTTCCTGATGAAGTGTCAGGGAAAGGGAAAAACTTTGCAAGAAGTTGTATATGTTCTTTACTGCGTTTTGACTTGCATTGGGTTAAAATCCTCACTTTTTTTTATGGTATTAAGTTACCATCCCAGTATTTGTGATTATGTAACAATATATCCCATCAGGCATATGTGTGTCAGAATTACTGCAAGTTTCTTTCTTTGTGACAAACCTTACACATATTCAGATTTTTTTCAAACTCTCTTTGAAAAGCAGCATCTTAATCTCATTGCTGCTTGTGCCTGTAGGCACTCGTATTCAGAAGTCACGCTCATTTTGAGACAAATTCTCAGAAATCTTTTTATTTATTGCAGTATGTGCTTAATTGGTTGGTTTTGCTGCTGCTCTTCTCTGTGTATTAAGTATATTTTGTCAATCTTCTTCGTATGTCTTAGTAATTAAGACGTAAATAAGTGGTGCATTTAACACTAGGTCTGTCTTGAAGGACTATTTTGCTAAAGTACATGGAATTTTGTGATGGTCTTTTATGTAATGTTGCAAGTTCATTCAGTGATATAGAAAATAACTTTCAGTTTAATAATTTGGCCTCTTAAATGTTGTGAACTACAAATACAGTACAGATTCCATAGTAAAATTTATTATCGGTGTAGGTGTTCTTAGCCTGATAGTTAAAATTGACTTGTGGTCAAAAATGCCCTTGGACAGCTCTGGATTTGAGATTTCAGTTTTTGGAGTGGAACTTTAGCTTGGATGTAATCCTTGAGTTAGGTAACAAACGTTGCTTGTCCTCTTTTGCTTCTGCTTTGTTTCCCTTTGAAAGAATGGAACCTGGCTACACAGGATGGCACTGAGCCACGTATTCTGAAGCCCTTTTGAGATGCCCAAGGAAAAGAGCAAATGGGATATGTGGCACAGAACATTTTTCTTCAGTGTTGACAGAGCAGAGAGATTGAGACTCCCCTGCCCAGTATGATAAATTGTGTTATTTAGAACTTCTTTGAAAAGGTTGAAAAGTTAGTATTGTTTATGTCTCAAAGTGTGACTTACAGGAAGTAGAACCTGAGAAATAGATTACTTCTGGGATCACCATAGAATGGTTTTTGAAGCATAGGCAAGGAATGCAAGAAAGAATTAAAAAAAGGAAAAGAAAGTTGGTCTTTCTGGTCTAGGATTAAGGTTTGAAGAGTGAGGTGTTACCAAAATTGTTATGAGATAAAATGAGACTTGCCAGGCTTTCTGGAGCATCTGAGGAAGAGACATGAAGAAATCTACTTTCTTAACTGTAATGGTTGTTGAAGTTAGAATTCCAATGTCAAATTAAAATCAGAGGAGTTAAAAGTTAAATGTCTTAGTCAACATAGCTTTGGGTCACAATAGGGTTAGACATGGCAATGCATGCTCTGGATCAACTTGTTGTGATCTTTAGTCTCTGCTGGCACAGCAGTTAGTTACAATTTCCAATAAATTACATCTTTATAGATTTGCAAACAAAACAATGCTGCAACAACACTGCATTAGGGAACCTCTCTTTGGAGGTTTAGGCGTTTTTTGTTTGGATGGGTTTTTATCCCCATCTCCCTGGTTGTCTCTTCACTTTTTCAATGAAAATTACATCAGTTTTTTATGTAAACATTTATCTCTCAAGCACTGTCCCTGGAGTTTGGAATTGACTGAAAACATGTACAAGTCTCATTCATACCCAGCTAGTACTTCTTCACAGCTTTATATGGAAAGGAAAACAATTCACAAATGCGCAGAATGAGTATGTAGAATTTCTATTACATATGCACACGCAACATCAAAACCACACTCCAATACATTATATCTCTGATTTGTCTAATTTGTAACATGACTACAATGTGACTCATTTTTCATGTAAAAGTCCTCTGTTTTCCTGCGTAGTTTTGTAACCTGTATCCCAGTTTTTCGTTTGTATCTCAGTAAGATAGATGATAAGGTCACCTGAACCAGAAAACTCTCAAAAATTTAAAGATTGTCTAAGAAAATTATTTCTGAAATAGTAGGCATTTGTCTATGTGAAAATAAGTCTTTAACAGTGAACTGTGTTATTAATGTATTCATCTATTGAATCATTTTTGTTTGCCTGTTATAGTGATATTAATTTTAATTGAAAAAAGCTCTAAAATCCTTAAATGCTTTTGGATATATTGTCTTACTCTTTACATACAATATAGGAAATATTATTATACAGTTAATGCATTACCAATAAAAAAATAAGGTAGAAAAAAATAGAGGAATTTTTCCATCAGAATTTAATTTCCTATTTCAGATGTGTTTCTGAACTACAGTGTTTTATTAATTGCTCTTTAAACTGAGGTAACTGCTCAGGCTGTGTTGGAGATAATTCACTCTTTTTCATTAAATATCCTTCACAAATAATGTGCATTCTCACGTTGCTACAGTACATAACTGCTATTGATTACCTGCTCTCTGTTAAATTCAGCTTCTGTTCAGCACTGAAGGGCACATACAAGAATTCTGACAGATTGATCAGGACTTGCAGAATGACGTTTAAGGAGATGATAGCTCTGACCTTCAACCAAGAAGCCAATCCAAGCTGCTCTGTGAAGAGTGTTCTTTAATTACCCAGGTCTTTGCACTGATATTTTCTCTAGCTTTAGAAATAGATATTTATGGCATTTATGAATGTTTGTATAGAAACACACTGAACAAATGTACAAAAAAGCGTGTTAATTATGCCTGGACAAAAAGCAAAAACAAAAAAACCTCAAACAACAACAACAACCCCCCCCCAAACAAGCCCCCTTCCCTCTCAAAAAACTAACCTTAATTTGAAACTTTGAATTTTAGATTATTTTTAATAATTCGGTTCCTAGAAATAACATAGAACTACAATGCTGTTATGGTTTAACCCCAGCTGGCAGCTAAATATCACACAGCCACTCACTCACTTCCCCTTCCCTGCCACACTTGAACTTGATTTGACAGTATTGCAAATTATCTGGTAGACAAGGCAGTTCACTTACACAAATTGGTTAAGGGGAGAATAGAGTTGGTATTGAATTTTGGAAAAATGTGCAAAGTAACAAATCTCAACTTAGTGTTCAAAACTATTGATGTTAAGATTGTATGTGTGAGTGAAACAGGTTAAAAAGTGGGAACAGAAAAGAGAGATTAGGTTTTATGTATATAATGGGCACACCATGAAAAATGCGACAAAAAAATCACATTAGGAGAGTGTAGTATTTATTGAGTATTCAGTGACATCTGAATATCTCACAAAAGAAAATGAACAGGTACATAGGGATATTTAATTTGGAAGTTTGCTGCCAACCCTTAGGTGCCACGAAAATGTGGTCATTGAGAAAGAGCAATACTAGGTAAGTGGTTTAATTACCTGGATCTTGAAAATATCTTGGAAGTGTGTTTAGTCTGTATGTTGGACTTTGCAGGAAAGCCTTGAAGAAGACTGTTTGTGCTACCCTTCAGAATGCACCACGGTATCAGTGTTGTTGTACGTAGGTCATAAAATAGCGCAGATTGGTAACAGCTGGACACCTGAGGCTCCTCTAGGGAAGAAACAAAAGGAGGACTCTCTAGGATATGATGATATGTTCTCTTCTGGCTCTGTAACTTGGGAGATAGCACGTGAGTATAGCATTCCATAAAGAGTAGAGGTATAAGATAGGAGAAGGAAGAAGAAAAAAAAAAAAAGGCAAAAATCCTCTGACTCTGTCAAAACCAGACCAGGACAAGTTTTGCACAACATCTATCCATTTATTGTATGTTTTGCTAGACTTGCTATTACTGAAAAAATGCAAGATTCATAGAGGAGGATGAAGAAAAGGGTTTAACCCTTTTCTCAAGAGTCCTTGAGCTATTTTCCTGCTTATAATATGGTGTGATTGTACCCTGGACATCTAAAGATTTCAAGGTTAGGACTGGTGTGCTCAGAATTTCTATTCTGACATTGGAAGTTCAGAGAGGTTCAGAGATTGTTTTATCATTTTAACGAAGCATGGTAATAGTGTTTAACTTACACAAAGTGCTAGCATAGCAAAAAATAGGAAAAAAGTTCAGACACTGATTCCCTGATTGCTGAATCCTTATCATGAGCAAAAGATAGGAAATTGGCAAAAAAGACCTGGATACTGGTTTACTGTGTCCTAGTTTATGCTGGCTCCTCTTGTTATACATAAGCCTTAGCATGCTGGTCACCTGAATCCATTTAAGTGGCAATATCAGATGTTGTTGTTTTCACATCAGTGCTATTTGTTGTTGCCTTCAGTGTAAAATATGGTATAAATGGTGTTATGATGAGAAGAGTAATAATCACTGTAATTTTTACCCCTGTCCTTTCCAAGAAAGCAGTATCTATTATTCAGCAAAACATTCTGTTTATAGGCTGAGACTGGCTTAGATCTCATCCTCAGCTATAGCTCCCCTGCTTGCTTTAAAGGAAAGGAAGAGTTCGTCTGCGTTTTTTCCTGTTCTTTGTTGTCCATGTAGAGATATGGAAAAATTCAGATAATTTTTCTGCACTAGATCGTACTAGTCACACGAGAAACAAAGATCTACTGCAGATGAGAAAGTTTTCTTTATTCTGGTTCTCCTCTTTGATAACATATGGCTTCATTTCAAAGCTAGAAGAAGTCATTAGAGAACTCTTGGTGATGCAGGAAAAAAATGCTCTTGACTTAAGAACGTATGTTATCAAAGAGGAGAAGAACATACGAACCTAAGTTGTTGTATGCTGTAGAAAATGCACCTGAGTAAAGTAAACAAGTTGCAAACTGAAAAATGCTGCTTAAAGTAGTTGCAGAGATTTTATTCCCTGACATCATCATCAACACACTGTGACTGAAAAACCCCAACACTGTGTTAGAGTGTAGACAACCATACCCTTATGGCCTGCATAATTTTTTTTTAAATTCTTACTCCTTTTACAGTACTTTGGACACATATTTACAAGGAGGACATTTTGCTAGAGAGTGTCCAGAAAAGAAACGAAAAAGGGCAGAAAATGGAGCTGGTGAAGGGTCGGGAGCACAAGTCTGATGAGGAAGAGCTGAGGGGAGCTGGGGTTGTTTAGCCTGGACAAAAAGAGGCTCAGGGGGAACCTTATCACTCTCTACAACTGCCTGGAAGGAGGTTGTAGCCATGTGGGGGTTGGTCTTTTCTCCCAGGTAGCAAGTGACAGGACAAGAGGAAATGGACTCAGATTGCACTAGGGGAGGTTCAGATAGGATATTAGAAAAAATGTTTCATTGACAAGAATGATCAGGAATTGGAAAAGGCTGCCCAGAGAAGCGGTGGAATCGCCATCCCTGGAAGTGTTTGAAAGGTATGTGTATGTGGCACTTGGGGACATGGTTTAGTGATGAATGTGATGGTGCTGGGTTGGATTTGATGGTATTACAGGTCTTTTCCAGCCTGAACTATACTATGATTTATCAAGTGGATACCTTTCTGGTGTTGTCTGTTAAAGCAAGGCTGAGCAGCAAGAAACCTCTGTGCTTTGGTCTATTATTAGATGCCAATTACTGGCTGGTGCTGTACGGTTGGGAAAGATTATTCCTTTATCAGCAGATTGGAAGCACAGCAGCTTGGTAAATGTACAAGAGGAGGCAGGAATATTGCTGCAATAACTGTTGTCTTTATCCAGAGAAGCCTTCCTGTGCACTCAGATTGTCTGGTTTGCCCAAAAAACAAAAAGCTGGTGAAGCTGTTCAGCTTTTGCAGTTTTATTGTAGTCATGTGGAAGGACCTGGGACACTGAACAGGGAATTTTGCTCAAGATCTGGTAAGCACATCAATTCTTCAAAATAACACCTTTCTAACACTCATCCTAACATCAAATATTTTTTAAGGAGCTTGCCATGAAAGTTTGATTTTTAACAAAGCAGAGATGAGATTTGTGTTTTTAAAAGCTGCCTCATGTATTTCACCAGCAGAAGAATATATGGATAGAAAGCACCATAGTTAAAGCCTCATCATGACAAGAAATATGAAATAAAAACAATTTTGTGTATTACTTACTTTTGAACAAATCCTTTTTCTGCAGAAAGTTACAAATTTGTTCAAATAGATGCAATTTTCTCTCAAAGTACTTCTGTTGGCAATTTTTTACCTGTTTTGCTTGTTATTTTTTCTGATATCTTACCTGACCAATAATTTAGTTTTTCTGGGACAGTTTGTTTCATCCAAGTGTATGACACATTCAAACTATCAGTGCTGGAGTGTGCTGCCATTATCCTTATTACCATTTCTTTTGCTTAATACAGTTTTGGCATCCTTCAATCCCCAGCACACTTCTTTTCATCATTTCTCTTTCGCTACAAAACAAACGGTAAAGTTCCTATGGTTTAGAGATTTTTTCAATTCTTTAGTTGTCCAGGTAGAAAAACCCCAAGCAACTTCTTGTTCACAAAGTCACAAAACCTTTTTGCTACTTTTGTTTTGTAAAAGTAAAAATTATCAATATTGCTTGTGCACTCGTTCTCACTTCCACAAAAACAGGTCTGATATAAGCAAAGAGTAGCCTGGAACTGCAGGGCAACAAAAATGATCTGTAAAACGTAAGCAATGGGGGAAAGTGTGAATGCATTCTAGTCATTTAGTGTAGCAAAGAAAATCACAGATTACATGATGACTTTCAAATATATAAAAAGATAATATGAAGAACAAAGGAATAAACTGTTTCATAATAGATAGCTTTAGAAGCAATGCTATTACAATTGCAGGAAAGCAGATTTAAGTTAGACAATAGAAAATGTTTCCTAATGGTGCAAATACAGTTGAATGGGCATTACTAAGAGTTCTGAAAACCAGAAATGATGGAGCTATGATTTATTTTCTCTCGGGGCAGATAACCTCAATATCCTTTTCATCCATATCATTAATGGTTCCATGACTTCTGATCTCTTTTCTATTAACTGTTCACTTAAATAGACTCAATCAAACTGGATTTCACATCATCATTATCTTTGTACTGGCTCCCCAAATGTACTCATTACATCATGAATTAAATTAGATTGTAAGTGACCTTTCCTTGAGGACTTCTATAAAGTGTCAGCTCAGTACATGGCACAGTAGAAAAATCTATTGAAGTTACTCTGAAATACATCCCTCTCTCTCTAAGGCTCCTTGGAAATTAGGAGGAATGAAAAGTATGAAGATCAAGGATGAGAGAAAAAAAGTAAAATTGATTGGCTTGTCACACTTCTGAATAGTCTTGGACTGTGTCACTGAACATTGTAAGCAGGGTCTGAAGTCCACAGTTGCCTTTAATCAAAACTGACTTGTTAAGATCTTTGTGAGTGTAAATGAATGGCTAAGTTGTAACAGTACAAAACATGAATGTGACTCCATGTCTACAGCATTAGTATGTTATTTTTCTCTACTTTCCTTATCTCGTTCACACATCATAGTGAGCATGAATGTAAAAACTTCTGTAAAGTTAATTCAAAATTAAAGAAAATAGACAAAATTCCAAACAATACCAGCTTTATTTCTTCATTTTTTAAATATGCTTCAGATGGCTCAAATAACAAATATAATTTTTAACGAGTAGTTGTTTGTTGATTATTTTAACTAAGTCCTACAGCCATCAATCAACATCTTGTGCATTTATTTCCTACATTATTATCAAGTTTTAGAACTAGTTGATGATTGAATATATACCTCTAGTTATACATCTGTTTAAAACAGATTAACCCTGCAATGAAACGTGGTTCTGAGCTGTAATCCAATACATCATATCTTTAACTCCTGTGAATGAAAGTAAGGGGAGTTAGTGAATGCCAAAATATTAAATTAAATTGCTATTAGCTTTATTTTACAAAAACAAAAATGTTCAGAAATGAGTGAATTAGTAGCTGTGATTGGTTTCTTTTCACTTTCTGAGTGAAACAAGATTAATTGCCTGATAAGATAGTCCATTAAATAATTATTCTTAAGTTTAAATATTTGAACTCTATTCTCTTATTTTATGCATTTTTCTTAGCTATATTTTAACATAAGAATTACTTCATTATATTTTTCAGTTTTAAATAGAAGGTCATGCTTGGTAAAGGTCTACTTTAAATCACGTCCATTAAAATGACTCCTACTGTTTTACAAGTGATTGGAACAGTGGGTACTTTTGCTGAAATCTATTTTTCCTCTTTCGGTTAGAATGTATCAAAGAATCAAGAGTAAAAAAATTGTCCTTTCTACCAATGATGTTCGAATTTAACAGGATAACACTTTAAAGCTATTTTCAGAAATATGCTTAAGGGGTTACATTTCTACCTGATTCAGCTCTGTGGCTGATGGTGGGTGATTTTGTCGCATAATACTTACTGAGTTCAGGGATTCTGGATCTTTACTTGTCGTTGGTAACCTGCTGTTTTCATAAAGCAGATCCTGCTTTTTGGAGAAGGTGGTAATTCAAATCTGAAGGCATAAATCACCTTTGGATTTATAGGACTAAGCCCACACATTTTAATTAACTTTGTTCGTGATTAAAACCACTTCCATGTTATCTTCGGTGAGTGATGTGTTTGCACTAATGTTACATGAGGTGAGAATTTGGCGTAGGATATCCTGATTAACAACTTTGTCCTCCAAGATGACTACGCAGAAGCAGAAGAGAACTCTACACTTTCTTATATAAAATTGCAATTTATATAGTATAGACTAAGAAGCAAATTCTGACAGAAATAAAAGAATACATCCCTTTAAGATAGAGTTCAAATGTTAGGCATAAAAAATATGACAGGTTTTCTTGCTTGCCCTCTCAGTTTCTTTTAGGCTTTTCCCATTCAATTGCTTAAATAATTTCACTGTAGTCTTGGATATTAATGGTAAGATATGTAGGTAGCATTTAGGCAGGAGATTCAAGCTAGATTCTGACCACATTTGCTTTTTTGGGATCCCATTATGCATTTTGTAAAAGCAAGACTGTCATCTTCAACAGGCTTGATCATAATGCACAGTCACATTCTCTCTGATCAAATTCTCATTGCAATTTTAATCGAATGTGATATTTATCATCGATGTTGAAAGAGATGAAGGATACTTATACCAGTAAACAAATGGTAATTTTGTTAATACCTTTAAGTCTGTATTTTTGAGATGCTTTTGTAAGTATGAAAGTTTGATATAAATATGTAGATAATATGTACATGTGCGTATCTACATGTGTACATAGACACTAAATTTGCAAGATCAGGTTTTTGGTAGTTAGAAAGAGCCAGTCTGTTTATGTACTATCAACTTGTAACTAACTTTCTTAGGTTTATGATTCAGTATTCGCAGTCATGTCACCAACTTTTCTCCACAGATCTCTGGCTTAGTTCCGGGCATGATAGTATTGCAGATGTAACTCTGGTTAATTTTCATCCATCTTTGTGCCCTTTTAGATATAGTGGCTGAAGAATGAGAGAAGATGACTGCAGGGCTCAGGCAGGTAATGTATTCCTTGGGGAATGGGTTTCTGTCCCTATTATTTCATCTGATGTGAGTGCCATTCTGTCCCTATTTCATCCAATGCATTTCTTTCTAATGCATCAAGGTGCACTTTTCCAAGTATACACTAATACAGCTGTGCTTCAACCACAGTGGGTGTTAGAAAATGTTATGCTGCTCAAAAACTGAGGTCCCATAAATTTTCCAATTCATGAACCTAAAAGTAGTAATGCAGGGTTTTTTTAGTCTACCAATAAAGTGGGAAATAATGTTTCACACCCTAGTAAGCACTCTGAAAATCAATACTACTTGTGAAGGACTTGGACTATATTCAGGGATAAACACTACAGAGAAATTGTAGCCAAACTCATCATTCACTGTTCAGAATAGTGTTTGGATGACGGATCACATACAAAGTAGGGACTGACAGCCTAAACCTTACATTAAAAACAAAACCAAAAATTGCTGCTTTGTTGCTTCCTTACATGCAACTAAATGCCAAATAGTAAATACGCCTTATTAAAAGCATAAAATACCATAGATCTGCAAGGAAATTCTTCTTGCAGTAATACGTGGTTTCTGACAAAGTTTAGTAGCAAAAAAGTCATTTAGTTGATTCTTTTTTCTTTGGGGGTGGTTTTGGATGAAAATCTCAAGATTTGGCAATGCGTGCTCACAGCCCAGAAAGCCAACTGCATCCTGGGCTGCATCCAAAGCAGGGTGAGGGAGGGGATTCTGCTCCTCTCTCCACTCTTGTGAGATCCTATCCGGAGTGCTGCATCCAGTTCTGGAACCTCCAACATAAGAAAGACATTGACCTATTGGAGCAAGTCCAGAGAAGGGCCAACAAGTTGATCACAAGGCTGGAGCACCTCTTCCTATGAAGACAGGCTGAGAGAGCTGGGGCCGTACAACCTGCAGAAGAGAAGATTCTGGGGACAACTTATAGCAGCGTTCCAGCACCTAAAGATTGGTCCACAAGAAAGGTGGAGAGGGACTTTTCACAAGGGCATGTAGTGATAGGACAAGGGGAGTTGGCCTTAAGCTGAAGCAGGATAGGTTTGGATTGGGGATTAGGAAGAAATTCTTTTTTATAAGGGTAGTGAAGTGCTGGCACACATTGCTCGGAGAGATTGTTAACTCCCCATCCCTGGAAGTGTTCAAGACCAGGATGGATGGCACTCTGAGTAACCTGTCTAGTGAAAGTTGTCGCTGCTCAAGACAGAGGGGTTGGAACTAGATGACCTTTAAGGGTCCTTCCAACCCAAACCATTCTATGATTATTTTTTTCAGACTAGTGTTCAGCTGCCAGTACACAATCAAGTCATGTGTACAAGCTTTTCTTCAACCATGGATGTGAAGAAAGGCATGTTTCTCAAGGGAGGACAAAAGCCTATCGCAATCACAGGTCTCCAGCAACTGGAATTTTAAGAGATGCATCAAATATTTTGAAACCAGTAACATTATTTCAATAATTACTGACAATTCTTTTTCCAAAACAGTGGATGTCTATTAGATGCTGTAAGGAAATTGATGTTGTCAGACTTGGACAGCACAGCTGAATTCTGAAAAACACTTACATACATGTGCAATTCTCATGACATTCACGTGGATCAGCTTGCAGGACCTAACAAAGCATTCTTGTATACAGGCTAGCCTCTATATTATTCTATGCTGTTATTGTGTTATCCTTTAGGAGACCAGCTAAGACTGGATCTGTGACAATAAGGTCTGTGACAATAAGTATTAAAAATGTTATTTATCATTTTCATTTTGCTTTTAGAAGTTCTCACAGTGGCCAGTTAAATAAAAGAATATTCAAAAAAATTTTAATTCTTTTTAAATTTAATTTCATGTGTTTTGATTTTGCTATTCTGATAACTTTGAATTTCTTGGTTTGTAGTCTGGTTAAGCTATTTTAAAAAGAAATATATATATTTTTAAAAAAAAATTAGAGGTCAGGAAAAAAAAGTGTGGTGACCTTAAAATTCCAGTATTATAAAAAGAAAGGCAGATATTGCCTCTCACTGAAGCTGGTAGAGACACATTTGAGATTTTTCTATTCTGTTTTGGAGCTATAGTTCAGAAGCTCTGTATTTTAATACTTCATCCGAATATAATGGAAAGCAAAAGGCTAGCTGAATAAGGCTATTAATCTTTTTCTGTATGGAGAACGAGTCAACTTCTAACTGTACTTTTTCTTATAAAATACAGTCATAAGCCCTGAAGATTCTGAAATAAAGTCTATTTTGACATCCTGCTAATAGCTGTTCCGATTGAAAATTTTCTTGTGTCACCACACCACAGCCCAGCTGCTGCAAACGATAGATGCTTTCTATTTTCTTAAATTGGTTTCCAGCCTCTGGATGATTTGCTATGCAAAGGCTGCTGTCCTAGAAAGGTTCATGGCATCCTTTTAGAGACTTGATAGACTTGCTTTAGTTTCCTCCATCCTTTTTTTTGTGTATTAAGCCTGGCACAATTTTGACTGTTTGCTTTTGATTAAACATAGGTGACAAGGACTGCAGTTCATTTACTACCTCTCAAGTAACCATGTCAAAGTGCATTATAGAGCGTGATGTCTGAGGAGGTTCCTGCTATCTGCACTAAGCAGGCACATTTGCAAATTCATGAGCTATTTTTGAAATTCATGAGCCATCCTCTGCCCAGTTTTTCCTTTTGTTTTCTACAATAGGATATTCAGAAGATTTAATTTTTTTTCAGAAAGCACACTACTGCATCTTTTAAAATATAAAACCAACAATAAAAAAAAAAGATGTATATAATAAAAAGGTAAACCAAACATACATGAATTATGGTCTTCTTCCTTAGCCACATTTTTTTCTTCATTCAATGCATTTCCAGATGATATCATAGGACACATGCGATTTCCATCCATTTCATCATCTCTCATTCACCTGATTTTTTTGTTGGGTTTTTTTTTAAGAACAAATTATTGTGCTATGTAGTATGCTCCAGAGACAAAGTATTTGTCTATGCTCATACATTAGCACAGGAATTGTACCTGATTATGAATATATGATCATGAATAAAGGTGTGTGTTTTTGTTCAGTCTCATTCCAGTATCTGGGCATCTCACCCTATAAATCCCATCTGGTTTCCACACTGGAGAGTTTTCCGGGTCTTGGGAGAAGGGTATGTGGACAGCAGTAATCACCAAGTAATTTACTGGACCTTTCTAACTGTAGGACTCAGGTTTACATGGAGATTTCATGGACATCACCAAAATGCTTTTTAACCTAAGCATGTCCTATGCTACTTACATGGTTAGAAGACAAAGTCAGAAAAGCAATTATTCCCTTCCCCTGTGCAGGGCAATGTGGATAACAGAATATACACTAGGAGCTGGATGGAATTATTTGCAAATCGACACATTGCAAAATCTTTATTGATAGCTTGATGGTCTTTGTAAAACACAGTAACACATATTTGTGGAAATGAGTACTAATGCTTATAAAACGGCACTAATCTTTTATGTGGTGGTTATAAAATAGTGAGCTCCAATAAAACATCTAATTTTTCTTTTCGATTGTCACAGTTGACTGTCTTTAGTCTCACACTAAACTCGTTTTTCAGTTTCACCTAGAGAACTGTGAACTGAATAAATATAAGAGGTTATGGTAGAAACTATACGAGTTGCTCAGTTCTCTGTAACCCTGCATTAAATAAGTACAGCCACAAAATATCAAATAAAAAGAAAATGAGCAATGGGGAAGGATTTTGAAATATCATTGACGAGGAAACATGAGAAAATTACACAAAGCACCTTAAAAATAGAAATCACTAAAAAACCCAAAAAAAAAATGTCGAAAGACATATCCCTACCAGTTCCACCAATTGCAAAGGGAAGGTTGCTCTTCTAAGAGTGCAAATTTTGCATTGATGAGATTGTATGAGAAGTTGCGAAAAACCCCCCACATAGTCACTTACAGAAGAGTGATGTCCAGAGCAGAGAGATTTCCATTGCTCTGTGGCAACTTTACTGAGAAATCCATGCAGCTTGCCATTTTCATGGGCTGCTGGTTATTGAGGAAGTGATCGTTGAGGTGGATGCACAGGCTGAGGAAGGTTTTTTGTTAAACCCTATGTTTGTGAACTGCCTGTGACTGAGGCATTTTCTGCCTGTCAATTCTGAATGTACAGACCATGGCGACCTTACAATGCAAACAGCCAACCATATTGTACTTCTTTGCAAATAGATAAAGGCTGAGTGTAAGTGAACTTTCCAGAACTTTCCTACCAGTACTGCCCCATCCCTAACTTTAGTCATGGTTACCAGGAACTTCTCAGTTTGGGGAAAGAAATAGGAAACATGTCAAAAGATTTTTAGTCCTACAATAAAAAAATCGCATTTAAAACGTGTATTTTCTAATAATACTTACCCAATCAAAATACTGGATATTTCAATGTCTTTTTAAAGGATTAAAAATGAGATGTTTTACTTATCTAATAATAGGTATTTATAATATATGTGTGCAAAAAGAAGAAAATTCCACTGGCAAGAATAAGAATCAATACTTTAGAAATATGTGTTCAGCTTTTATTTTCATGCCATCTAGCTGACTGACATTTACAGTTATATTTACAGCTATATCAAGGTTTTACTACAAATATGTGAAAGATACCATTTTGTATTGAATATTTTTACACAATAAGCACAGGATAGAATATCACAGTTTTGTCTCCATTACAAATTGGGGTAGGCAGAGATAAGATAAATGCTGCTAAATTTGCATCCAGGTTCAACACAAATTACTGAAATGGAAGAAAAGCTTAGATGTGGGTCTTGATTGGGTTTTTTCTCAGCTTGAGGATAGATTTTGAAAACTTAGCAGTGATCATGTTTCCAGATTTGTCAGAAACATTTACAGTCTCACACACCAGAAATAAACCTAAGACTGAATTTAAAGCTGTTTCTTTGAAGACAAAGAAATGGAGCACTGAAAAAATTCAAATTACTCTGAATATCCCACGTGGAGACTACCAAGAGGTTTCTATATAGGAAGTTTGATCTGAAGATGACGGTTTTGTACTGTGTGGTAGATAATGTGATTAGAGTAAGGGTTCTAATTACCGATTGGGCAAAGGAATAGCCATAAAAAAATAATTCACAGTATCAAGCTTGAAAATGTTTTCAAATGAACAGCATGCAATTAATTAGTTGGAAGCACATAGAAATGAAAATATAAAGTTTCATTTAAAATACCTTATGTTTCAACTGTTGGTCGATTTATATTTCTAAGCATTCAGAGACTGATTCCTTTCATAAAGCTTAAATGGTTTTTCAGCCCAGTTTAGAAATTTCCCAGTCTCAGGGAATAAAGTAGGAAATTTAAGAGAATAGTTTTTCAGCTTCATGGTACCTAAGAATGCAAGATAGTTCTCATTTTAAGCATATCTATTTGCTGGATGATTTATTCTTTCTATTTTGCAAGATACTACAATATCAAATGAACAATATTCACTTGAGTGACTGCATCTGCCAAATTACTTTATCAGTGTGGAGAATTTATCCTCTGGAAAGGATTATATGGAAGGGAAGATTGCAATTTCAATGGTTGTTCTTGCTAAGAAACATATCTTCAAATATATTTCCAAACCTATTTTCAAATTAATGTTACTGAGGGTGTCTTGTGACTGCACTGCCTATAGTCTGTTTTTGAAAAAGAGATTAGAGACCCAAACACCTAAGAGACAGCAGAAGAAATGTAAACTTCGCTCTTCCTTCCCCCTCCTCGTTGCTCTTCTCTCTGCTGAGAGTCTGGGCACAATATTCTTTTGCTAAGGGAACATTTGAACTGAAGAGTACAAAATAATGAATGGCTTGCACAACAGTAAGAGCACTATTCTTTTTTGTCAGGATTCCACATGCAGTGCATCCTGGGAAAGACACTTAAAAGCAAATTAGTGACGTTTCATAAGTCAATTTTTTATCTTTTTCCCCCTAGCATGTCAATATTCTACACTTCCGTAATATCGGTTCCTTTAAAGGTTTTCTAATATAGAGCACTGGCGTTTTGTTTGTTTTGCACACTTATCCCTTTTGAATAACAATATTAGTGTGAGGCAGACATTTTGAGAAGATACTCCATAGGCTTTCTTTCACTGTGATTTTAGTGCACCTGTATATTGACTTGTAATATCCCAGCCACTGGCCTCAGTAGAATAGACTTTCTGACACGATGAGGAATGTTGACGGACGTGGATGACTTACACTATGGCTAAGAAGTTTACAGTGCTCTTTAATGTAATGAATTATAACAGTGCTCGAATATTGCTCTCCAGACCTGCAGCATAAACACATTTGTGGACAGTCACAGCTTTTATATGCCATAAAAGCAGACGTATTAATTATGTCACTACTACACCACAGAGGTGTTCTTAAAATGTAAAACAGAACACTGCATAGACAAGGTAGTGATAATTACATAGTTTGGTGTCTTAAGAGGCTTAAAAATGCAGTAAGACCTAAATTAATTTGTCATATTGAATCCCAGGCACAATGAAATTTCATTTCATGGCCAGGTAAGTTAAAATACTCTATATGAATATTCATCACAAATCGACTTTAAATCTCCTGAAATTACATGGGAGGAAAAACTCAATTCCAGATTCCTTAGAGTGGAGAAACACCAGTTTTTGGAAGTTCACCTGCTGCGACTGAGAGGTGACCTTGAATCATCAGAGCCAGCACTTGCTGCTGAGGCAATCATTGCCATTATCACGCTTTGGCTGCAGCTTGCAGCGGCACTGTAATACTGTCACTCCTGGCGGAGCTCCCTATATGCGTTAGTATGAAATGGTATATAAAAAGCCTATATAGTCAATAAAGATGTAAAGTCTGGAAAAATTGTGGGAAAACATGGTTAATTTGCTTAGTTCCTTGGGCTCATTAAATTGGCTTAATGACTGGATTTAAAATAGCTGAGCTGATATATCAGCCCCAAATAACATTTATGCCAGAAACAGCAGCAGTGTACTCTGTAACTCCAATGCTAGATTTCCCTGTGACATACTGCCCTCTTGTGCATCGGTAGTTTTCTTATAGAGATAATCTTAGAGCAAGACACCCATTTAATAAACAAAAGTTCTCAGACTCTCTCTTGATCTTCTTTGACATTTTTTATTTTTATCCAGAATTAATGCAAATTCTTAGGTCATGATGGAGAGGCAACACGGACTAGGCTTGTCCAGCCTGGAGAAGTGAAGACCAAGAGGAGATCCTACAGCTGTGAGGGGAAGTGGGGAGCAGACTGGACAGAGCTGAGGGAGGAGGAACTCCCTCAGGACCAGCAAGAACTGCACTGAGTTTTCCATGACCTGGGAAGCCAGTGAGTTGTCTGGAACCAGACCTGGATATTTTTAAAATTGCTTTCCCATCTTCAGTTTTATTCTGTTTAAAATGTTAAAAACTCTAATTTATATTCTATAACAGCATGAAAAATTTTGCATTTTAAATCCCTTTTGCTTATCTATGGAGAAAGCACTACAAGGAGGCTTTTGTAACCTTAGACCTTCAGCAGAGTGGTCACACTTTTAAACCTGGGATTCTGTTTCTGTGTCAGTGATATTTGTTTTGTACAAAATGGAAAGTCCTCAACCAAGAGAGATCCTTTTAGATTTTTCCTGGCAGGAAAGTCACTTTTCTACTTGAAGGCTGATGTTGAATCAAGCCTGCCCAGACAAGAGAAAAAAAAAGAGTGCTGCTGTAACTTCCCAATACAATCATTGCCCGTTAAGCTCTGGGTGAAGGAATGTTCTCTTTCACACTTACTGGACAGGTGATTCTCAGGAATGCCAAGTACCACAGATGAAATGAACGATATTTTCACCTCATAAGAGGTTAGATGGAAGTTGTAGCTGCAGTTAGTTACGTTTGGCAAGAATTTGTTGCACTGAGGCAAGCCCTGTGGCAGAAATTAGAGCACATGAAAATTACTGCATCTTAATGTAGCCTGTCAAGTTTGGCAGTAAGCACTTAAGCAGCCACATTAGATATCAACATCTTTTAGTTGATATAGCCCCTCTGTAACAGTAACATCTGGAAAAGATATTGAGGCTTTAGTGCTTTTGAAAAATGTTTTACTATCTTTGGATTAAAATTAGAAGACTACCTGGTAATTTAAAAATAAACCATATTTCCCTTACTTGTGGCAATGTTTGGCCCCTATACCTTTATGAGGAAGGAAGAAATGGTAGTGCAGCTATTCTACCATCAGTCATGTACCACACCTCTATGAAAATGCTAGGAGCTTTCAGAAACCCAACAGTTTAGATTTCTTAAATAATAATAATAATAATAAATAGTAATAATTATAGTAGTAGTAGTAATAGTAGTAGTAGGAAGAAGAAGATGATGATTTGGAGAGGAAAGAAAATATTTTTCATAAAAAGAATAATAGTTCAAAATATGCAGGAAAAAACTATCCTGCACGTTAGATATTGCATGCTATATATTTTGCAAGCTTTTTTAGCTGAAAAGGCCTGCATACATTTCATGTATCTGCCAAGTGCCAAAACATGTATAATGAAAGGTGTAAAACTGGGGATTAAGTCAGGTTGCCTGTGAGATGACTGACCCTGAACAGGAACCAGAAATTATGTGAAACCAGCATGTAGATTGTCTAGCTCAGGCTGAAGTGTGGGACAGTGTCTGGAACCTAAAGGCTGGAAGTCTTGAACTCCATCTCCCTGGTTTTATCTGCGAAGGGGTTGGACTCTGCCCGTGCAGAGTAGCAAAAAGTCTCTGAGTCCTCTAGAAGATAATTCAGAACAGAAGTATTGCTTACTACTGTCTGAAAGAATCCTAGAGACAATTGCTTTCTAATTTAAAGTTCTTTGTTAGGTGTCTAAAATTTTACAAGGTGAACTTTACCAGCATCTTAGCAAGATGAACTCTGACAGCTCACACAACATCCCCCAGCTCCTTCTTCGTTCCAGTGTAATATCATTAACATCATCAATAGCATTCATCAAGAAGGTTTGGTGGTAAGTTATATCCATTAATATAATACTGAATAATAATTTTAAATCAGTTAGTGTTATTCTCAGAAGCCATTTTAGACATAATTTTTGGTATTAGACATAAACTTCATCTCCAGTGTATTGTTCTTCTGTATGTTTAGCAGACTTGTCACAAGAAGTTCCATTCAATTTTACTCCATTTCAAGCTGTGATTAGGGGAGACCCAATGAGAAATAAAATAAAGATTGTAAGCCCAGGAGTAAGAAAATAAATCTCTGAAGTTAGTGTTAAATTCTGACATGTAAGTTGATATATGTCCAATACAACTGGAAAAAAATGAGGATGAAATATTGAACAAAACCAAATAATAAAAGAGCCTATAGTATCTTAATTTAAAACAAAAAGTGAACCAACTTAAAACTTGCCTATTTAGTTGAATCAAAACAGCAGCTCAGCTATGCTATGGTAAAATAATGACAGCAAAGCTGCCCCTATTTGTAGCTATTTTTAGTAACTTGTTTTATGCAAATAATATCCTTACTTTATGCACTGTATTTTTCCCAGCTCTGAAAAAAACTGTGTCATTGTTTAACCTTATCTTGTGTGTGTGGTTGTACTGACTGTTCTTAAGAATCAGAGCCATTGCACACAGTAGAATTTGGCTCAGTCCTGAAACTTGTCTCAGTACAATTTGGCATCCTCTTCTACTGTCACTTATCTACTATTGCACTTGTTCTGCAAAGATATTATCTGGCCTGTGGAGTGAAATCTGTCCAATAACTCTGAAGTAATTGGTAAAATCACATTTTCTTCCAACAGAACACATAGCATTTCCAATTACAGAGCTTATTTACTGTCTGCTTTCTAAGCTACTTGTATTGGCTATTAGTAATCTTGTGGTAGATACACATTTCAGTTATGCTAGGTTTCGAAAAAGTGGTGTTTATTAAAATCTACTCTAGCTGCCAAATTACAGTGGATATTTACATATCATGAAACTAACTCAATGACCTGTTGCCTGGGTCCAGATGTACAAAAAGCAGCAGCAGTCAATCTCAGAGTGCTAATATGCATGAAGAAACCCTGGGGATAAGAGGTCTACAATCCACTTATACAGTAATTATGTTTACTATCATGGGGTAAAATATCTCAATATATACTAGGAAATGTGGTGACACATGAGAGAGACCTTTGTATTTATTTTCATGCAGTGTGAGTAAAAGTTACGTAAACACATTTTAAAAAAAGAGAACGTTTCTTATTTGTAAATTAATGTGGTGCGTACAGACAGAACTTTGCAATATGAATATAACCTATATGCCTCCTGAAAATTTTTAAGTGCAATTTGCCTTATGACAAAAAATGATGATGACAATAAGTTTTTTGAAGGACTGGCCACCCTGGGGAGATGTTTTGCTTCACAGTTCACCTCTGCTGCCACAAGTGTGCACCACAGTGCCTGACTGCCCGAACCAGGCAGGGCCAAGGAGACATGGGGGACGACTCTGGGACATCTAATAAATATATTTCCTGCAAGAATCAGGAAAACTAAGCCTATGAAATGCTTTAAATTAGCCCTTTGCTTTGAAATAGTGACTATCTCAATTCTGTCACTGCTTTTAGTGGAACAGAGGAATTAGCATGGACTCGTTCCAAAACCAGGTGTGTCCTTTCTGTTGAAAGCTAGTCACGTATTTGTGTGTTGTGTAGTATACCCTTCTCATTCCAAATATGTAGATTAATAGACTGAGGTTTTATTTTCATACGAGGCTTATGTAAGAGCACAGATGTAGTTTTTGAATTTTGTTGTAAAACAGGCATCAAATATTTGTGTGCCCCAAGTTGAAATGGATATTTTACAATAAGGAAAGAAGAGACTCATGGTTGAAGGGCTCTATAGTTTGGTGAAAAGCATTGCACAGTTTTGTGGTCAACCTGAAGAACATACTGTCTATTAAATGTTCCAAACATACTGGTAAGAAACTGTATTTTCTGTGATGTTTTTCCTTCCCAAGCACTGCTTAGTGTCAGTTGATGTCAAAATTATCTTCATTTAACTGGCATCGTTACATTACTGTGATAGCAATAGGTAACATCAGTGGTGCGTGCACTTCCAGAATGGGCTGGGGTTCTTCTTTGCATGTGTAGTTCTGTCACATGTTTTGAGGCCATTTGTTGATGGCGGGATCTCTCTGGCAAAATTGTCTACTGAGTCCAAAAGAAGCAAGTATATAATAAAACCTAGTTTTGGGTTTTCTGCTGTTGCTAACATTGACAATTATATATCTTGTAAACACAGAGAGCAGAGCTTTTGATTGAAGCGCAGCTCTATTTTCCTGCTTCACATGACCATATTGTTCAGAGAGCATCGCATTTCAGTGTTTGCCAATGGGAACATTTATAATGGATGCACGGGTTTCATGCATGAAGAGGCTGTCTTTGCAGCTTTGTCAGAGAAGGACTGGAGAGATTCACAGTGGAAAGCGAGAAGGAGTAGCCAGTCAGTACATGCTGCTGCACAAACAGTGTCTTACAGCAAGTACTTCTGGAGCAAATTCAAAGAGAAAATGTTACTATTAAAAGATTACTTGCTCTGAAGGAGACTTATTTGCCAAATGGAAATGGATGATTGAACCATACCCACGTGTAGTGGTGAAGATTGCTATCACAGCTGTTGACAGTTTCATTCCTGTAATGACCAGATGCCCAAGCCAAATATCGCATAGAGACATAATTATTCTTGCAGCAATGATGTCACTTAATATTCCAGAGTGACCAGTGGTTTCATAAAGACAACCAAAAGGTGCTGACTTTTATAAAAGCTTTTGATTTTTCCAACAGTCATGGCACTGCATAAAATGTTAATTGCCATGACATTTGTTGAAAGATCAATCCTCATAATGAAACAGGAACAACTACTCAACTAATTCATAGCAGCGTGTTCCACTGCAGATCTGTTACCAGTGGTTTTAAGATATTGAAATTATAACACGAAGAATGTGTCATTTTCCAGTCAGAATGAACCACACGCAGTTTTATCTGTTTATTAAAGCACTTGAGTTGTCCTCTTCACATGTTACCTGGACCCACATCTAGTATTTATTTGTATTTCTTTCAGATCTTTTTTCTTTAGCATGTAGATGAAATTTCTTAGAATTACTTCAGTGAGGAGAGAGTTAAGAACAGACTATGCCTAACTATTCAGAAAACTCTAAAACACCTTTGTAGTTCTCAAGAGGTGTTCATCTGCTCGTCCATCTCTGAATTGCTTCTCTTTTAGTTTAGAGCAGATTCAGAAGCTCACAGTTAAGCCAAGGAGGTGACTTGCTCCACATGTTTCCCTTACTTTTAAAGGGGATAAACTGGTTTTGTGTTTCCAGGACAGGGCTCTTGAAAAATTCCCAGCACTTTATAGCTCCTTTGTCCTCCATGGAAGCTTCCCATCGAACAGCTCTCATTTGAGCTCTGAGTTGCCATTTGCTCTTCTAAAATCTAAAACCCTTGTCATAGTAAAAACCTTCAGTGTACTCATCAGGATCCCAAACTCCACAATATTGTGATCACTGCAGCCAAGACTATCAGTAACTGAGATATTAAAAAGTTTTTTTTGGTTTGTGAGTAACAAGTCCGGCAGTGCTTCCTTCCTGCTTCGCACGTGTGATGTTTGTAAGAGGAAGCAGTCCTCTGCATTCCAGAAACGTGATGGATGATGTGTGAATTGCTGTATTGTTCTTCCAACAAATGTACATTCAAGGTGCTCCATAACACAGAGTGTGAGTCCTCCTCTGCTTCTCTGCCTGTCTCTATGATATAGCCATCCATCATGATCCTTCAGCCATGTGAGTTGTTGCACCATGTTTCAGTTATTCCTATGAGATCATAACTTTCTGGCTGCATGTGGAGGTCCAGTTCCTCCTGTTTTTTCCCCAGGCTGTTATGTCATGCATGCGTACACTCCAGGTGGTTAGTCTTCTGGTTCTCATCTTGGGAGGTAGCTGAGAATATTTGTCACTGCTCTAGCTGGCCTGGTTTATCCCCTGTTTGTTTCAATGCCATGAGCATTGCCACTTTGGACCCTGTGCCCCAAGTCCTTAGGTTTAAAGCCCACCTCACCGTGTTGGCCAGTCTGCTGCCGAAGATTCCCTTGTCTCTTCTAGACAAGTGGATCCCATCCCTCTCTAACAGGCTATAGTCACCTATAAGAAGAATCTCCCATTGTCATAAAACCCAAAACCCTCATGAAGACACCAGCCACAAAGCTGGTTGTTGATTGGCATTATACATCTATTTCTGGCTGCACCCTTTTCTCTAACCAGTAAAATGAAAGAAAAGATAACCTGGGCACCAATACTTCATGCTTGCACTCCCAGGGCTTTGTCATTTTCTTTGACATTGCCCAGGTTCCAGCTTGCAACATCATTCATGCCCACATGAAAGAGGAGCAACTGAGAGTAGTCCGTGATCTTGGCAAGCAACACCTCAGCTCTGGGAAGTCAGCACACCTCTCATGACTCCCTGTCAGGCCGGCAGTTGGAGCCTCAATGCTCCTTAACAGATAATCAGCAACGGTGAGCACTTGCCTTTTTGCAGTATCCTCTGTGTCACTGGTATATTCTATAAACAAACAAACTTTTTTTAGTTTGATAGTCATTCAAAATAATACAGTTTTTCATATTTGTAACTCAAAAACATAATTAACAATGAGACAGCTCCCCAGTGAAATTTCTAAGCCTGGCATTTAATTTTATGGAGCATATCTGCCAAGGCAGGGGGCACCTGTAGGCCGAGACCATGTAGGCAGTTGCCTAAGGCAGAAAAAGAGACACGAAAATCACAGTGATAGCAAAGCAGCTCCCCCAGGCACCACCTGGTCTGTTGAGATTATACAATCTTCTCAGCCTCAATAATGAGAAAATTTATCCCACTCTCTGGCTTTGTTTTCCCTCATCCTCCTACTGGTAGACAAAGGAGGTCTGGAAAGATCCCAGCATGGAGCCGGAGAAGAACCACTCCTCCTTTCATCTCTCTTCTCTCAGGCAGTCGTGCTACATTGGGTCAGAAAGTCCAAGCAAGTGTTTGCAATTTCAACCTCATTAAATTTGAAACACTGCTGTGAAACCTTGAGTCTGCCTGTGACAAAATCATTATATTATCATATAATTGCTGTATGACTGTACTGGTTTGGGCTAACAGTTATTTTTCTTCATATTATGGAACCGTGTTTCTGGTCTGTGATGAAAACAACGTTGGTAACTCAGGAATGCTTTAGCCATTGCCGAGCAGTGCTTGCACAGCACCAAGATTTTTTCTGTTTCTCACAGCTCCTGACCAGCAAGTGGGGCTGCGGGAGTACACAAAGCTGGGAGGGGACACAGCCAGCACAGCTGACCCCAAATGATCAAAGGGATATTCCATATTGTGCAACATACTCGACAATAAAACCTGGGTGAAAGAAGAGGAAAGGGGAAACATTCCGAGATATGGTGTTTCCCCAAGCAACCATTGTGTGTGATGCGGCTCTGCTTTCCTGGGGATGGCTGAGCACCTGCCTGCCCAGGGGAAGTGGTGAATCAATTTGTATTTTACTTTTCATGCATTTCCAGCTTTTGCTTTACCTATTAAACTGTCTTTACCTCAATGCAAAATTTTTCTCACTTTTACTCTCCCAATTCTCTTTCCCATTCTTGGAAAGAATAAGTGGCTGAGTAGGGCTGAGCTGCTGGCTGGGGTTATCCCACAATGACCACACAGAATTTAGGACTGTAACCCCTGAACAGCAGTGGATTTGGTCATTCTGGTCATTCATTCGGTTATTGTTAGTGATCCTTGTAGCTTCACATATTTACTAGTATAAACAAGGCTTCGAATCAGCCTGGCAGGTTTTATTCTGACGTGTCTCAGGTTTCAGCATGCAAATGCAAAGGGAATTTACACTGGCTAGCTCCTGCTAGCCTTTCTCTCTTTCTGTCTCCCAATCTTTGTAAGATCATTGTGAGTTGCACTAGGCAGCAGGGCAGACAAAAAGAAACCAAGCACTGAAGCAGTTGGCATCCCAAACTCTTATGAGCCTTATGCATCCAGCCTCACAATCTAACAACTGTGAAAATCATGTGTTCCTGGAATCTCATTGGCTGTTAACTTTATATGAGTCTTTCATAGCTGATTTCTAAAAGCTTGAGCAGAGTTGATGTAGGGAACCATAACAAATTGTTATTAGGATTTGAAAGTATAATCTCAAGTAATTTAGCAAATAATTTCTAGCACTGGATTCCTTGAAATTTTCTCCGGAGGAGTAAGGAAAATTTTAATAAGACTGAATATATGCAAGAATTATACCAGTATTTCATTTGGAAAGTTCAAATGCTTAACTGTCATTACTCTGTGGTCTGATTTTCACATCTGTTTTTTCACAGGGGGATACTGTATATTCATATCCTTCTGAAATTAAGTATTCATAAAGAATTCTGAGGTCTGTACTTTATTCAGTTTGCCACCTCTGGATTTGTTTCAACCTTCTTTTCAATTCCCTCTTTAGCAAAGCCATGAATATTTGTTGCTGGCAGAAAGCAGTGTCATTTTTCAACCCAGCTACGTGGCAATCTGTGGTGTTTGCAGATTACTAGAATTTATCTTCTCCTATCCAGGGAATTTCTAGAGGTTTCTGAATCAGAGAATTCCCGCTTGTCAGTTCTCATTACCGTGTCCTTTCCTAAGTTGAATCTGATGTAGCAACAAAGCCAACAGCAGCTGTTTAAGTTTCAAAAGGCTTTAAATAAGGGGAGAATGCATGTATCTGGGCTTGACTTACTATGAGGTAGCTAGTTTTTTAGAAAGGTTTTATTTAAATTAGTTTTCATTTTATTGGTCATTGTTATTTAATGATGGAAAAAATATCTTAATAAGAGATCAAATTTAGAAAGATTTAGAAATCAATAAGGAATGCTGTTTCATACTATAGGAATTCTAGAGAGAAAAATTGTACAGTAATTACATTTGAAAGCAATTGCAGACTAGTACAGACTGCAAATATGAGAAAAGGCAGAGAGAAATTTCCTTTTTTTTTTTTTTTCAGAAAATCAAGATTGTAAATAGCTGCTATTTCAAGCATGAGTGCTGAATCCACACACTGCACTTCACTCAGATAAGCAGATTTAGGATAAACCAGCTCCATATCATAGGACAAAGTAAAAATTTCTCCAAATTAGCTAGCTCCAAGCTAGATAGAAGCAGTGGAGCAGAGTAAATGTAGCACATCACATTAACTGATTGATTTTTCTGAGAGATTAACCATTTCCAACCTGAAGGTAAGTTGCTCCAAGGTACAGGCTGAGTGAGACTGGAATTGTCTGCACTAGGCCATGTACACATGCAGCAGAAATATTGAAGCAAACTTCCTTAACTCTTCACAGATTTAAGTAATCTAACTTTTTGTTATGAAGGTAATTTTAATCTTAGTCTATCACTTTGTCAGTCAGCATGAACCTCCCTTCTAAAGACAGTAATTTATAAGCTTCCTTTTTATACAGGTTGCTTTCACCATTATAGTAGAGTTTCTAGGAGTTATGCAATCACTCTACAGATTTTTAATAACCCTGCTCAGAAACTTTTTGTTGATGCGAAGGCTTTTGGGTACTTGCTAATTGTTTAGGATTACAGATAACCTCACTATTTTCAGCACCTTCTCATAAACCCCACAAATGGACCAGAAAAAAATATAGTGAGGAATAGTACTTTTGCTTTCTAAAGATTTTGTGTAGGCTCACAGACTTAACGTAACTTGCAGTAGAAAATAATTTTCATCATTAAGACAGTTAAAAATGAAGATTTTGCAGTGACGAGATCTATTGCAGATCTTCACTGTATAGCTTAAAAATTATCTTGTAGTTTCACCTACTACTACTATGTACAAATGCATTCTTGCTTTCATGCATCTTGTTCTGCATAATACAGAAAGGCAATTCTATCAGTCCTAAACAAGAGCAGTGTTTCATAGGAAAGCAGTAGTTTAGTTTGTGATGTATATATGTATATATGTATATATGTATATATGTATATATGTATATATGAGGATGGTAAAACACAGAATTACCTAATCTTCGCTTCCTACCTGAGAAGAGAGGTGAGACTGAGGAAAGGCTGATATAGGAAATGCAGCAATATAACTGCATGATTTTCAAAGTATGCAAACTACTCAGTGGCTGAGGACAGATCTATAGACCTACTAATCAGCTCAGTTTGGGGAAGATCTGAAAAGAATTTTAGGGAAAAATCCAGTACATTCCCACCCTAAAGCAATAATCTAGTTTTCAAAATGAGGGATCTGAGGAGAAAGAAAGACCTATGACTCAGAAACCAATAACACATAAGATGTGATATCTAATACATTGTATTGTATATATATTAGAATTAGTCAATGTATACTGAAGTAGAAATCCAAGAACTGAGCATCAAATGAGAGCCCAATTAGTAGACTTCTTCTTTGGCTTTGCCATTTATTTGGACTTGGCATTTCACATCAAAGAAGAGTATTGCATCCTCATTGCATTCACGTTTATTCAGATATCTGAGATTAGAGTATCAGAATGTGATAAATTACTGTAAGAATTATATTAGAAGCTTCTAATTACAGAGTTCTGAATTTTCATCAATGATAAACTTTCATGCCAGCTTTGACTAAAAATTCAAGATTTCGCTTATCAGGATTTCTATACCTAAGTAACTCACTAGATGTCCCTAAAAACTACTTATAACACGGGTTAAGATGGTCACAATATAAGTCAATTTTTATGAGGCCACTAGATGGTGCCACATATATTGTTAAACACCTCAGAAAACAAAGTTCTGGGGAAAACAAAAAGAACCTACAAGCAAACAAACAAGGCATAATAACTGCTTCATGAAATAGCAAGGGTGTGTTTAGATATTATTTCCCATAGTATCTGTCCTGTCATTTCCCCCTACTACCTCAAATTGTTCGGTTCTTTCTTCTGTATATTGGGTAGGAATATACACTTCAGAGGGATCATCACAGCAGTGTCAGCTCACTTTAGTGTGTGAGATCAACAGTCTTCTATTTTGTCACTGTAAATTCCTCAGCGTTAATTTCCTTAATGTCTACAGATATTCTGAGAAAGTAACAAGTTTTTGATGTGTATCATTACTCTATAGCTGGCATGTTTTATCTACAGCGAAGTTTTCCTGATCAAATCAGCCAACATTGGCTCCTGCACAGTACTCTACCGTGTAAGGCAGCAAATCTCCTACTGTTCATATCCACTTTGGTTTTGTACTGTAAACTGACCTATTCTATGGGTTGCATAGTAAGTGCTTTTAAGAAAATAAGCCCGGTGGATTATTTTCCTTGCCTCATAGGCAGTTGTGAGAAAGTACAGAAAATCTATGGCGTTTGAATGAAACAATATGTGCTCACATAAGGCAGCCTCATGCTACAAGTCACTGGATTGTATTAAGTTGGTGTATATGTTCCTTTCAGATCTGTCAGTGTGAACTCAGAACACAGCTGCATTTGAAGAAAGGGATTACACTTGTGCATGGCACTTAATATAGCCCACAGCTCTTTGTTGTCTTGTAAAATGGAGGTGGGAGTTGCACATTGTGGCAATACTCAAGGTATATTCAGAGCTAATTCTGCAGTGAATATAAATTTCTAGTTGTTTAGTTCAGTTTTCAAGTTGACATTTCATTGTGTGGTAGTGTCTGTAAGACCTTCTGACACGTGACATCCAGCATCAGCTTGAGACTACCTGAGAATTAGCTGTATGGTTTTATTTCTGATCTAATTTTAACTTTGAAAGTTTTGTTTATTTTGTTCTATGCAAAATCTGTATTTATATGCTTATTTTGCACAATGACCAGGGAAGTCAGTGAAGCTATAAATAGAGGAAAGCAAAAGTGATCAATCAGATAAATTGCTGAATATTGAAAAGGCCAAAGCAGTAAAAAGTAGCGTCATAATTCATACAGTATGTGAGGCATTAAAAAGTCATGCAGGCTCAGATTTTGATCAAGATTTATTGCAGACAAAAATCAAATAGAACCTGGTTATTTTTTCATTACAGCTGTGGTAGAGAAGATAATAAAACTGTATAAACTTACTGTATCCTAAAAGACTTCACAAAACTAGGCTGTTCGCTTGCTGTTCTCCAACACATTCAGTCAAGGCTGGCATTTAATGGAAGACACTCTCTGTCTAAAAGAGCTGTAGAAAAGTGAGGAAGGAAGTGATCATCTAGTACTGTTATTTCTAGCCCCATCCCAATACATGCTTACACAATGTTGCCATAAGAAGTGCTTTTTGTTGGATTATTTTGATTGAGGATTACAGGCAGAGGCATTTCTTCCCAATATTTCAGCAATCGCCAACTTAAGCAGTTACATATAATTTGTATATTAATTCAATTAGTCATATTGAAGTAATGGAATAAAGTTCTATTTCACTTAGTGATGTACAAATAGGCAGAACAAGGTAGGCCTTGACTGGAAGGCCTTACTGTTTCATTTCCATCAGAAATAATTGAGTTTTACTGCAGAAAAATAGGCCACAGCATCAGATGATATTTTCCTAGCAGATATATCTAGGTGTAAATTTAGATATTTTGCCTTAGGGATGAGACAAGACAGTGAATAATGAAGTGAGGGGATATTTTCAGGAGATAAATGTACTCATAGCCCTCACCTAGACGAAATATAGGCAAGCTGCACTTTTGCCAGTGAATCATAGGACTGTAGACATATAAGTCACACCAGAAGCTCAAAGTTTCCATTCTCTGGTTTATAAATATATTGGGCATTTTCATTAAATATAGGAGACAATAAGTTGGAGCTTAAAAATATAGACAAGGAAGTTATATTTGCTGAAGCAGATAAATAGCTGTCAAGTGAAAGCTGTGAAGGATTGTACCAACAATAATTCAGAGACTGTTAATAACAGAAGGCAAAACTGAAATGGTCCTACATACCTAAACTAGAGAACCAGAGCATTAAAACTACACAAGCAGACATAAAATTACTTCGTATGTGTTTCAGTCATCAGTTATTCCTCTTCCTTAAATCCTGCTCTATCACCAATGGCAGTGAGGCATTGGCCATACTATTCAAGCCCTGAGGTCGCTAGTAGTGCAAATACATTTGTTCAAACGTGTTAAAAATTCTCCTTTCCAAAGCTATCTTTCACCTTAACTATCTGTCCCATTATGTCATTTCTGATCAGGAATGTGAGCTAAATGGGAAAATATCAGTCAATTAGAAAGGACCTTAAGCCTCTGATGCCTGACTGCAGTTGGTTCATTACCTGTGCTATTTATTAAGTCTTCAGAGTATGAAGAAGACAATCCTTTATCACATATAAGCTAAATGTTTTTGTTTATTTATAATTCCAAAATTTGAGGAAGCACAGGAGTGCCAGTTCTTTTACTAGTAAGCCAAACTCCGGATTTGTTTTCAGTTGCGAAATCTCTTCAACTCCCATTTAGACAGTATTAGGAACACCACAGCTGTTCCTGTCAGCCTCTTCCTCAAAAGCTCAAGAATTCCAGCTCCTTCAGCTCCTCGTGAAAGAGCATGCTTTGCATCCTCTCTTGTCATCTTGGTGGCCCTCCAGAGGTCTTTCTCCACCTGATCCGTATGTTTGTTCTGAGGTCTCAGCCTGGACTGGGTACACCAGAAGTGGCCTCCTGGGCACCAAGCAAGCTGCAGCGAGTAGCCACTTCCCTGGCCTGTTGGCTGTGATCCCTCTCTGTGCCTGGTACACAGACAGGCCTGTCGCCACCAGAGCACACTGCTGACTCACGCTCAGCAAAAATCAGCAAAATTATCCACTGAGATCCCCTCAGTTGGATCAGAAGTCTAACTTCAGATAAGCAGATAACTTTCAAGGGATATGCTTATATTTTGGCCAGACCTTTCCTTACTGTAACTTCTAATGCAGCTGTCGGGGTTTGGCTACCAATTGGTGTGCCAGTGGCTATTTAAACTCCATGCACAGAACAGGAGCTGTAAATAAAGCCTGGTGAGTAATGTGCAGGAGAGAGACCCTGGAGCAGGCATATTTTAATTATGGAAAATCAAAAATAGTATTAGGCATCAAAGTTTTGAAAAGTTATTTTAGGGTGGTCTTGAGATTTCCTGTTGTTTTGGATGCTTTTTCGTATAGGGACAGAAATTTCACAGAATCAGAGAATATGGTGAGTGACTTCAGCTGCTCCTCATACCTCGACACCCTTCACCGTCTTTGTTGCCGTGCTTTGGATGCTCTCTAATAGTTTAATAGCTCTCTTATATTGTAGTGCCCAAAACTGCACACAGGCCTCAAGCTGAGGCCGCCCCAGTGCAGAGCAGAGCAGGACAATCCCCTGCCTTGCCCGGCTGGTGATGCTGTGCCTGATGCCCCACAGGACACTGCTGGCCCTCCTGGCTGCCAGGGCTCTGCTGACTTAAGTTCATCTCGCCATCTGCCAGCACCCCCAGGGCCCTTTCCATGGCACTGATTTTGCCTGGTTGGCTGCCGAGGGCCTCCAGGTCCTGATGGCGCTTGGGGCCGTTGCTCGGGTGTCCCTGAGCTCAGGAACCTCCTGTACGGCTCAATCCAACCCTCAGCCCTGGACTCACCTCATTCACCACCGCTGCCACTGCCACCTCACCAAATTCTTGATTTTCTGACTAGCCCTAGAGTATACTGTAGCTTAATAAAAACACTGATGTCTTAGTAGTAGGCCAAAATCCAAGAGAAGCATCCTATGGCCAAAGCCTGAGGCAGCTGTCTTGGCTAGAAACCAAAGTTCTCCATTTTCTCGGGGCCTTGTATTCACGATCTTACAAAATGCCTTTTTAGGAAATCAACCCTAAACAGAGAGAAAAAATTGAGCTGAACAGATTTTCACTTGACCAGGGGTTATAAAAATGATTAAAATAATGATTACAGTTTAAAGCTATGTATCCAGGAAGTGAAGGTCCACATTAAATGCCTAGTCTACTGCAATGTTCCAAATACTTGGACTTGCTACAAGTTATTCTCGTTGCAAACCAACTGGTAGCTGCAGGATACTGTCCTGTGGGAGGTGACCTCTGAGTGAGAGCTAAATTTTAAGCCTGGATAGGGCCATCAAGGTTCAGCCATGTGTGAAAGGATTGCACAAACAAAACCTCTTACACAAACAAAACATCCAACTCGGTCTCCTACATTCACTGCCAGTCATGTCCGTGATTTTATTTCTTTTTTCGGAGAATCCAAGCATGTTTCACAAATTTTCATCCTGCTGGCAATAATGTGCCAGCTCTTTTTAGGACAAATACATTATTTTGATTAGCCTGATGCCATTCTAGAAATGCTGCTTTCTCCTGAGGCATTATGCAGTTTTGTTTATCTCAAGTGTTAAAAATGCTTGAGTGACCTTTAGCCCCTTCAAAGCCCTGGCTTTATGGCATCTTGCTGAGCTTCACTGGTAAATTTAAGGAGTCAGGAAAGTATGTCTCAGGCTACCAACTTCATAGTTGTTACCTTCTCACTCTGAGCTATCTGTTCCCCACCCAATTTTAGGTGTTCCCCACCAGCTGACATTGGAAAATATGCCTTTATTTTTCTATCATATAAAGTTGTTCAAGTTTTAGATTATTCTGGATAATTTTTCAAATATTTATGGGCATGCTACTCCTGATCTTTATCATACAATCAGCTAGACCAAAATCATCATCTTTGTCGGTTTATTTCTAAATGATCTCAGGAATTTAAACCACTTTAAAGTTACTACTTCCCAGATTACCATCTGTTTACCCTGTACATAAACAGAAGTGAAAAAACATTTCTTCATTTTGATATTGTGGTTTACCTAACATTGCAATAGTACTAAACAGGCTATTTTGATGTCCAAGACCTCAAAATAACTCTATGTAACAGTATGCAAACAATCTTGGTAAGCAAGTTACTTCATTCTGAACTCTCCTTATGTACCCTCTCCAATGCAGAACACCTTTCTAGTCTTTTCTTTCGAACATCATTCATGTATGATCTCTTCTATTCTGCACGGCCTTCTCTAACCTGAAAACTTCACTTCTCTTGTAATTTTATTATCCAAACAGGTCTATGTTAGAGATTTCGCCTCACTTATTGTAAATGAGAAGCATATGCAAAAGATTTCCCATAGGTGTTTGAAGAAAATTTTAAAACATAAAAGCCTACAAACTCGAATCTAGTTATATGGAACCAACATGTTAGTTCTATGCATCCCCCATTCCCAGACTTGATTAAGACAATTTGCTGGAGAAGAGATGACACAAGATGATCCAGGAAGCAAAATCCGACACCAGCAATGGGTAGTTTAGCAGTTGACCGGTGTGAGCTGGTGCCACAGTGGATATCCTGCCTCTTATCACTGGTATCTTGGTGATAAGCTAGAATTTATGAGGTCTTGCATTGAGTGCTTCTCTACTGCTGATATTGTAAAGGTGTGAGTATCAGTTTTAGAATTTTGGTGAGAAACAAAACAACGGGACAAATATTCAGCACATGCATTCAGCGAAACTTTATTAGGAATGGGAGAAGGGAATGTGGGAGTAAGCAGGTTTGGGATTACTGTGTTTAAGCAGGATAAAGCCAGTGGAGTAAATTAAATCAATAGCTGAGATGATGACAGAGCTCAAAACAGAGAGTAAGAATAACACCATCACAAAACCAAGAACATTTGTAGTTTTAATGGGCCTTCTCAGAGGTCATCACTGGGTGCTGAATCACTTTAGCCATGTGTGTTCCTAGCAATGCCATGCTACCATCATAACCTACCACCAGCCTTCTAATTTATTTTGACAGCTGATGTCATTGCAGCAGCTTGCACCTTAATTCAGACTGCAATCATATTGCTTCACACTGTTGATTTTTAAGTCAATGGGAATCAAATAAACACTTCTGGTTACTGTATTACTGTATTACATATTCTTCTCACACTTTGGCTCCTTAATATTCAAAGCTCTGCCATCTGTGTATCACAACTACATTATAACACTGCAGAGGGCACTATTGGTGCATATGAGCAGCTGCTGAGCAAACTCACAATTTCATCTGCATGAAATTAGGACAGGAGATGTCCACAAGTATGTATTTATTCATTCACTAGTGTCAGACCTATTTGGTCTTTTGATGCTAAGGGCCTGGTGATGAAATCACATCTGGCCAAACATCCTCAGACATTAAGAAAATAGAAACAAGATTCCAGTAGTCAGTTCAAAAATCTTGTATCTTCAAAACTTATTTAAAAAAAACACGGCAGAGGGAACCTCCCACTCGCCCCTGAAACTCCTGCATTTAAATGATGGTTAAAAAATTTATTTAAAATCTCTGTGCATTTTTCTCTGGGATGTCTTAGGTTTTAGATGCCGTCATTTGTGTGCACCTCTACCTATTGAAATAAGTATTTCAATATTTAAATTAGAGATCATCTTTTAAAAGTTTCACTTGTTGTTTAAACAGGTATACTAAACCACCATATAGAACACTCTCGGTGCACTCTGTGATAGATATTCAAAGAGAGGGTTTGCTCCTATTTCCAGATCAATTCCTGAATATAACTATTACTTTAGGCAAGTGAATACTTAGTTTGTGTATGACTGTAAATTGGGTACGATTGCTAGTAAAATGATTTATGATTCTCAGATGGAATGCTAATATTTTTAGGAAAATATACTGGCATCCGCAGTTGTTGAAAGTTTTGCTCTTAGACTGATTTCTGTTGTGTTTAAGATCGAGAGTTTGGATGGAAAATGGGGATTTGGGCTCTTTGGAATTCACTATTCAAGTAATTGGTCTCGTGCTTTTTTTCGCAGAGCATAAGTAAACAGCCAAAGCCACAAGCGTTCATCCTGGAGGCATTTTGCAGACATCAGTTCTCTGCCATATCTACTTTCTTAATGTCCAAAGATGGCCTTTACCACAGCTATAGAAAAAAGAGTAGAAAAACATTCCCAGTAGAAAAAAGTTCTAGGAAATATCTGTTTACACTAACTCTGAAAAAGTTAGAGGATGATTTGATCGGCGGGGCTAAACAGCTGGTACAGAATATGTTCTCAGGCTAGTCTAGAAAGGTATGAAAGATACAGAGACTGGAAGTTGAAAGCAGGTATTTTCACAGTAGTTTTATTTGCATTTTTAGAGATGTGATCAGCTAGCTACTGGAAAGACATATCAAGATGGCTTCTCCATCGTTATATTAATGAATGTATTTACTTTTATCTCTGAAAGATATGCTCTTCTAAGGTTAGAAATTAATTCAGAGAGATTCTGTACTGCTCTACCAAGGTCAATCCCATATAGATTCAGATCTAGACCTAGATCTGCCATGTGATTCTAAAGGAGGGAGCACAAACTATTTTACAAGTCTATTCCCAAGCTTCTCTTTGGCTTATGTAAGGCTTATTTTATACGATTGGCTCCTGACAGCCATTCATAAAACTTGCAGCATTTGCTATCCAAATAGCTTCCAGCCACTGACATTATATCCTCTAGCATATCTGCTTACATTCTGCTGTTGTCCTACTTCCAGACACCATTCATCTTTGAGCGCACAGTTTCACTAGATGCATTAGTTGCTTGCCCTGATATCTTCATTGAAAGCACTCAGATATTAAAAACAGAAGTTGCCACTTAAGTAAGACATCCACATGATTTGATATGTTAAAATATTGTAGGTCTCTCTAAATCTGCTAATCTTAAAAATTGCCTAAGAATGCTTACTCACTGGCTGTTCATATTGCTTTTACTGGATTAGGGTAAATTAAGTAAAAATTAGTTGACTTGAAGGAAAATTAACTAACAGCACTAAACATGCTGTATTAACTATTTTGCAGTTCTTCTGTTCAAGTACCTGAGATGATCTTTTCATGAACACTAAATCCCCATAAATCAGCACATTCAAACAGGGCAGTGGACCCAAGTGTTCATATCAGTTTCTGTGCCTTTCCTTCCTGTTTCATCTCGCCTCTCCGTCCCAATGCCCTGTGCCACATTTATAAGACTATTACTCTAAAATTGGGGCAGGGGAGCTGACCTGGGTTAAAACTAATTCAGCACAAGTCTAGATAACTGAATAGTTTCTGCAGTGTTTAGTTGCACTGTGCATTTATTATGCAGCTCCACAAACAATTATTGTGGTGTTAAGGAACAAAACAGCATAGGGCTGAAAACAAGTATGAAGGGCGGTCAGAGTCTCTTTTGTGTAACTGCTCACGCTCAAAGCATTTGTGAAACTGCTTGTTTTGTGCTACCTTAGACATCATTGCCAGGTCTGGCCTCAGCATAAGGTTTAGGAATAATACAGCTGACATATTAGATATCTTCTTACCGAGGTACCACGTCAATCAGCATTTCATATGTGCAGACTGTAAGACTGTTATAATCATCTTGATTCCCTGAAAACTTCAATAGGAAGGACTTCAATTTGATATAAAAGGACACATGCACCTTTTTTGTTATGAAGCAAATACAAATCACTTTCAAGATACTATTTCATATTAATTTTCTAATGGTGGGTAAGCAAGGGAAACTTAGCATTATACATCACTGAATTAGTTTCGTTATCAACTTCACTGGCAGTAGTATGAATATCACCACGGAAAAAGAAATGTAAAGTTGTATTACAATGTGTTTAATATAAAATATTACTTGTCTAAAGCCAAATTAGCTGTAAAGTAGAAGAAAACTATGTTTATATTTCCTTTAATTCTAATTTCTTTTTGAGTGATATAGAAAATAAATTGGAATTTTGTCAAGAAGGATCCTGAATCCCTGTGTTCTTTGTTGGAGGTCCTTATAACTTTCTTATACTTTACAATGTTGTATTATAATTTTACTTGGCAACCCTTGCACTTTTTTAAAAGTAGGTTAAGTATGAGTCATATTGTTATAACATGATTGTATCTCATTCCAGGCTAAGATGCTGAGCTTGCAGAATGCAAATGAAATCTATCTGGAAAGAAAGAGTAAGTCTCTTACTCTAATCTTTCAGATTTAAAACTTTTTTTAAGTGCTGAAAGAAATTATTTTCAACACATGAAAAATATCTACAGAAAGGGTAGATTCAGGGAATAAATCACAGAGCTAGATCGAATAAGATCAGAATGGTTCTATCTTTGTTGCACATAATTGCAATGTGACCTTGAAATCCATCTGCACAGTGCTTTGCATTGATTACTTATGACTGAGCAATTCAATTCTCATTGAACCTCAGTTGTCTAGAAGTTAGGTATCTGTTTTAAGTTATTCATCTGGATTGTATTTATCTCTCGTCAGTACAGACATAAATACACCATTCAAATGGGATGAACCTTCCTTGGGAACTTTCTCCATTGGCAGTAGAGAAAATGTAGCTTGATCCAAATGCATCCATTTAAGCTAGGTAGCTATGTAAGTTAAGCATTACCATAGCAGTTCAGTGGTTAATATTGGTTTCCTTTTGGATGGTTTCTCTAAGAATTTCAGATGTCATTAAATTAGGAGGATGAAGTAGCACTGGAATTCAGGCTGAGTGCTTTGTCTTTAGGAACACTTAACCTCTCTTTTTTAACCCCTCCTGGTTGCAATATAGGAATGATATATATCTAATTTTGTGTTCTGGTTTCAGCTGGGATGGATTTAATTTTCTTCCCAGTAGCTGGTACAGTGCTGTGTTTTGGATTCAGAATGAAATAATGGTGATAATGCACTGATGTCTTAGTTGTTGTTAAGAAATGCTTACCCTTAGTCAAGGACTTTCAATTTCCCGTGTTCTGCCAGTGAGGAGCTGCATAAGAACCTGTGAGGAGTCATAACCGGGACATCTGACTGGAACTGGCCAAAGGGATATTCTATACCACAGAACATCATGCCCAGTATATAAACTGGGGGGGAACACTTGGTCGGAACATGCCAATTGCTGCTCAGACTGGGCATTGGTCAGTAAGTGGTGAGAAACTGTATTATGTATCACTTGTTTCCTCTCTCTCCCTCTACTTTTCATTATAATTATTACTATTATTATTATTATTATTATTATTTACTTTATTTATATTACCAATTTGCTCTTATACCAAATCAGAAATTTTACCTTTTTTTGATTCTCTGCCGCATCCCCCCAGGTGGCAAGAAGAGTGAGCGAGGGTCTGTGTGGTCCTTAGTTGACCACATGGGGTTAAACCATGACATTTTGTAAAACAGTTTCATTTTCCTGCCTCTTTTGCAGTATAAGCAATGAATACTAAACAAATTAAAAGCTAATGTTATTTAATTGACATGGAATTTCTCACTTATCGATTCTGCCCTGATATTGATCTTTATATGGACACTGACATGGTGTAACTATTGACATGCTTTTTGTTGCTGTAAGGCCACAAATGCCACATACTGCATTCTTAAAAATAGACTGCATTCCTATCTGATCTAATCTTGATTTTGGGTAAGACTGCAGCACAGAATAAGTCCCCAGGTCTACATGCTTAGGATCGATACGAATACTAGTATAAAAAAAAATTAAGACGGAAATGAACATGTGCTGAAAGACAAAAGCCTTGCTTCTAACTGAAATAAATCAGTTGCTTTAGCAGCTCATCCCACTGGGACACCTAAAGGCAGTAGTTCTTATTATGGAGTAATGGGCTGCAAAATTTCAGTGTAATGACAGAAATTTGTTTCTGGCAGATTGACAGAATTTTGCTATTTTGGGGAAGGCTGTAGGGGTAACCATAGCATAAAAGTAAGGTCAGCTCCAGTCAGATAATTTTTAGTAACTAGAAGATTATAATGGTTGCCTGGCAACTACAGCAGATATAAACTAGCTTTTCCAGGTGACTTGGGAGACTTACGGCAGTTTCACTTGCTGTATTGAAAAGATTGCCTTTGAAAAGGGTCTGGCAGTTAGAAAGGTAAATTAATCATGGTTAACTTGGCCCAAGGTAGACACAGAGACTGGTTGATCTGGCTTTTTCCTGTTATGTTTTCTTCTATGTTTCCATGAAGTGTCAATATATCATCTAACTCTTGAAACTGAGAGACACAAGCTTGATTCCTTTGCTGCATTTGGATAAACCAAATACATATATGGGCTTAAAATATATCTCCAGCTTCCCAGCACCATCCCTTAAACATTCGCCTTAACCTGCGGAGGCTCAACATGTAATAGGTGGGATCCACCCTCTACTTTTAAGCCATTGCTTGTACATCAATAGGAAGTTAATGCAGAGAGCAAAGTCACCCCTTCTGATCCAGGAAGGGCACTCATAAGAAAGTGATTTAAATTTTAAAGCTTCTCTGTTTTGCTAGGTTACTCCCATCTCTGGGAAATTTCTCAATACTTCCCACTATTTCATTAAAGAAGTAATTCAACTTTCAGATTGGCAAATTCGATTTTTTTTTAACAAAGGTTGGCTCAGTGTTTTGTCCCAGCCATAGGCATAGGATACATTTTATCAGTATTCTCCATATTGAGACCTTTCTGAATAAACTCTAAAAGTGCATAGAAAGTATTGACAGATGTCATTTGTTGTACCTAGTCACACCTGACATTACTTTCTCTCCTGGGATGTTTTTGTTCATCTGAAAAGAATCATAGAATATCCTGAGTCGGAAGGGACCCACAGAAATCAATCAAAGTCCAGCTTCTGGCCCTGCATAGGACAACCCCAGCAATCAAACCATCGTGCCTGAGAATATTGTCCAAATACTTGGTGCTGTGACCACTTCTCTGGGGAGCCTGTTTCAGTTCTCAATCACACTCTTGGTGAAATACCTGACTTGAACCTCCCCTGACACATCTTCATCCCATTCCCTCAGGTCCCTGTTGCCGTAGGTATCTGGTAACAATTTCACAGACGACGCAAAAATAGGTCTATGGTAAGGAATATTATTGCTGAATATCTGCTTTGTTTCATTCCTATTCTGACAGTGTAATCTGGATATCAGCTGTTCTGAAAAAATCCTTCTAGTCTTGTTTTCTGATAGTGTATATCGTTGAAACTGGTGATGCTTCACCAATCTATGGTTCTAGCTGATATTTTGTACTTTGTCTGAACCCTTCCTGTCAGGTAACTGTACTATACAATTTCTGAGATACTATATATTTTATACAAGGCTCCAAAGTGTCAAATGCTTAACTGCTCATAACTCATATGGTTTAAATACCATACACCCATTCTATTTCTTTTGGAAAATCGTGGGGAAATTTGGTTTTAATTTATTTTTATTTTGAAAATCTCTGTCAGTTTATTTTGTTGTAACAGACTCCCACCAGGATATTTGCCTTGTTGGCCTTCCCCCTGATTCTTACCCATAAACACTCAAGCCTATCAGCACCATCAGCAGGTTCTAGACAACCAAACCCCTCAACAAACCCCCCCTACCTCTCCTTCCTTGCTTATCCCTTCTGAAGAGTTTAGAGCCACACATAATAAATGTCTGTAGAAAAAGTAAGTTTTCAAAAACAATGAAAAAGTCTGTGTACTAGACTACTACTCCTTGTACATGATTCTCCATCATTAATGAGATGCTGTGTTTCTTAGCATTTCCCACCCCTTTTACTTTACCAGTTATGTCATCAAATTTGACCGTCAGTTACAGCTCATTTGCGAGGAATGGTAGGTAAAATAGCATCTACTCGAAGACCTGTATGATATTTCACTTGTCAGTGAATGGGCTTTTTTTCCAGCAGATTCCCCCTTTCCACAAGGATTTTCCTTCATGCTTCTCTCATTTTGTGCTAGAAATTGTCCATGAACATACTTCTTCAGAGTGTTGTTCTGAATATACCTTGTGTTAAATGTGTTGCACTAACCCATCACCTCTTTGGAAGACAAGATATTTGGACAGCTGGTAAAAATTACAGTATCTAGTACTATGGAATGTTAATTCCTTTTAGTGCCACAGATGCCACTGTTAAATAACTAACGCATAAAAATAAAATATAGGACTAGTGAATTTTATGTACCACATCCGAGGCATGGCAAGCATTTTTAAACAGTCACATCTGTGTTGAGCAAATTTACAAAACGCATTTCTAGTCACAAGAATGTTGGCAGAATTAGAGAGCCTTGCATATGCTTACACAAACATGCTTCCCTGAAAATATCTTCACTGTAAGTCTTAACACAACTATGCTGGGAAACTGATGAATTTGGGGCCCCATCTGGAGGTGAGACAGGTAGTAAGTAGGTGGCTCAAAGTTATGAATAGCTTTCATTCAAAGCAGTAGTTCATAAGCAGTTCATAAGTAGTAATAGATTCACACGTGGCATTCATCAGACTACTGAAAATGGCAGAACAAACTCAGAATATTCAGGAACAAAAAATTTTAGTTATACGTGCTAGCACTAAATTCTTCCTCTCAAGATATGCTTCTAAATACTACATCTAAGATACACTTAGAATCCATCATAGAATTAAACTTTCATTCCTGATCTCTAATCTGAAATATGTCAAATTTTACAGTAATTCAAGACTTTACCCTTCTTTGCACATATTTCAACAAGGGTAGCTGCAGTTCTTGTGTCAGAGGAAAACATTGAGATGAGACGGGCTTAACTTGGTTAAACACAGATCCTCTTGGACTGTGTATCTGGTTCTCTGCCTCCTGTGCTGGACATCAGGGAGCTGGCATGAGGTGGTGTCGTGCTGTGAAAAAAATTATTTCCCAGTGCCACTACAGAGAACGAGGAGGTGAATGTAAGCTAACCTACATATCGACAATTAACAAAGTGCACTCATACACAAGAGAATAAATTGCAGCATATAATGTTTAGCACTTCAGTGGGAAGTTCGTGGCAAGTCATCTCAAAGACGCTTTTATCCAATGTCAGTTTTATTTCTCTAATACTTTAGCATTAAACATTCTCTTAGGTCAGTAATGTCTCATAATGAATTACACATTTTACACCAGACTATCCAAAGAATCATTAAAATTTTTTTGCAGTAAACTGAAAGGCTGCATTTTTTTCTACCCTCATTTTTTTTCTTCCCATTAACTTAAAGCCATGTGTAGACCATGCTTTTTGGTATCAGACACTAACATATTTACTCATCAACTGTGTCCTAGCAAAATGTTAAGTAGGTTATATTCATTTAGAATTCTGATTAAATCAGAAATTATCTGTATATGATTTACGGTGCAGTATTTGGGGGGAAAAGAAAAGAAGTGGGGGGTGGAAAAAAAGAAATAGAGGAAAATAAAGTAGAGGAAACTTTAAGTGCTGGAATATACCTTAGTGCAGAAAAGTTACAGAAACATTTCAGTAGAGAAAAGCTAAAAATAGATTATTTAAAGAAAAATTTAGACAAAGTATTGCAATTCCTATTTTCGACTTTTTCATGTAATGACTTTGCAAATCACCAATGTAGAAAAGATTTCAAGCATAAAGAAAAATAAAAAAGAGATGCAATAAAAAATGTAAAAAGAATCCTACATAAGCATATTTGCTATATTAAATATGTGGTAAAACTAAGAGGTCCCATTGATAAACTATTACAATATGAACATGCATCCTATGCATTCATAAAACTATAAATGGCACAGTGAAAAGGGATGTTCTTGAGTCTCCCATTCATTGCAGGGCTCACCACATGGTATAGCAGTCTATTACACTTGTCTGAGAGTTTGCACTGGGTTTTCTCCTGTCTATGTGATTGTCTTTGTTGCAGGAACATGAAGATCTGATGATTTTTGTCAGAATTAGCTGCTCCTGAAATGTTTCTTTGGAGCTGATGGTTACTGAGGAGAAGCACGGTATGTGATGCTGCATATAAAACATTGACAGTGCATACAAAGAAACATTCACACCAAATACTTTCTAGAGAGTAATCAAAAGAAGTCCAAGCACAAAACACACAGAACTGGTGCTTTGGTACTTTGCACCTGGAACCCAGCTATGCTGATCTTGAGACAACAGCCCTTGTTCTTTCTTTTTCCAGCCTTCCATTCAGTACTGAGCAGCTATCATTCAAAGTTCTCTTTCTGAGATAATCTCCCAATCTGTCACACAGTTGATACTCTCTGCCTCTAAGAAGACAGATCTTTGCTAGTAGCTTGACAATAAAATAATATGACATTTTCTTGAAAACTCTTCTTCTAGGTCATTTAAAAGCACTATAATATTGCTGCAGTGTAGGCCTGCCTTTTTCCCAATCTAATACTCACTATTAAAATCTGGTTAAAAAATTATTCAACAAATTTTAGGTCTCTGTCTATAAGCCTCAGTACGCAGACTATGGTTCTGCAAAAGTGATTGCTCAAATAACTTGACAGATATTTCGTGTTTCTATATGTTCTCTTGGTATTTAAAAACATTGTATAGCTTTCAATGTCAGTGTACACATTTAGTTTCCTCCTGCAGCTACAAAAGAATTCTTCTAGGACAAGAAAAATAAGTAAAAAAAAATATGCCAAATGGTAACTCTGACTGACCTCTCACAAACACTTCTCTTTGACTAAGCAACAAACTGAGCTACACAATGAGACGTTAACCTAAGTATTTTGATGAAAAACGCTTACTTTAAAAAAGGGAATCTTTATGAATAGTGTATGTGCTTAAACCAGATGACCTAACCTTATTTAACATAGTCCTCGATATAAACTCAGTCACTTTTTGTTAACTTCAAACCTCTGGCTACTCCCTCAGATTGTCTCATGACTATCTGAGAGCCTGAAGCCAGAGCCACGGAACTGACAAATATTGCCAGCACTGAGTGTCAAAGGACGCCTTTCATCTGCACACAAGGACGAGCACCAAGGGTGCCACAGATTTAGATGGAAAAATATACATCAGTAGTAATCTGTAATCCAGACAAAATCTTTTGTGCTAAGGGCATAGGTATTCTTGTGCCAAGGTGTTAAACATTTATGAAGGCTTTTAAGGAGATATGTTGATTTTCTGAATGGTTTTGAAAGTAAGTGTTATCATGGTGCGTTCAGAGGTTTTGACTCTTTCTAGCTTAGGAAACATACTGTGCTTTTCACCCCAGATCACCTTGCAATTCTCACGTTCATCCTTATGTGACATAATGCAGCTGAAACCAGCCCTGGAGCTATTACGGGATGCTAATGCCTCTTTTGTTTATAGTGGAAATCAGCCATTTTCTGTGAAGCCTGGTTGTTGCCATTCTGAAGCGTCCTACAAAATGGCATAGACATTTTCTCTGTTCATTCTAACAGCCCTAGAAGTACAGTTTCACGGAAACTCAGAAAGAAGCGCTTAGCCAAGATAATGCTGCTGATATTTCAAAACTAATTACAATTAATAATTTGTTCTGTTATGCTTGAGGTTATATCTTCTGTACTTGGAAATAGGAATAAAACTGGTATGCAGCCTTTTTTTGAAATATTTTTGAATTACTATTAGAAAAGTAGCTCTTTTAGAAACATTAAAAAAATCTAGGATGATGTCAGAAATCAGAAGCCTATGGCAAGAAGAAACTATAACTAGAATTTACAGTTATTTGCTCCCAGTGAAAATCAAGGCGACTTTTACCCTTGACTGCAGCAGAGAGGAAGGTAGGCCTTCAACAAAATGCTTTTTAAAATCTCTGTCACAGGTATCAGGGAACCTACAAGGAAGGCAAAAACAACAGCACTCTGCAGGTGAATGAGCAGATGAATTATTTGCCTTAAAATGCAAAAAGCTATTCCTAAAACATTAACCACCGATGTTCCCTCTCTAAGGGTGATATAACTGAACATTTTCAAGTGGCGTGTCTGCTCTACTGCAGTGGAACAGTGAGAAATAATTATTGCAATGGGCTTTCCTTCTTCAACAAGAAGTAAGCTTGCTAATAATATACTGGGAAGAATAGAAATTCCTGCTATTGTGCCGTGTTGATCTTTCACGGTAAAATAGGTCTTTTGTGGTCATTTTCCCAAACTAGTCTGAGTTACTGGGCTCCATCTGCTGTGTAAGCGGCATATTACTTTAGGCATGATGTGTTACTGTATCTATCTTTCTGCTAAGCTGGAACACGATCCTGCATTTAGAGAATGGGGAAAGCACAGAAAAAATGTCTTTTCTGACAACATAGCGTTACAGAGGAGGATATAGACAGAGACATTTTTTTTCTTTGTTGCCAATTATACAAGAGTTCAATTCAGTCAATCAGGAGCTTCTCAGATTCTTTGAATAGGGCTTCTTTTATGCAAATTGTACACATCTTTGCTCTAAGCTGAATTTATAACTATAATAATTAAACTAAGTAATTTACTTTAAAATATTTTTGTTGTAATTTGATAGTTATTCTATTATTTTGAACTTTGGTTTTCACGTGTATACCATTTTTTAGTACAAATTTTCAAGTTTAATACTCTATATATGTAATTTGAGGGTTTTGCAAGGGAATATATGATTTTGTCCTGTGAAGTCTTCATTCATATTCTACCATAGACAATGTACAGTACTGTACAATTCTTTGTTTTATATGTTTTCATCATTTGCTCATTTGAACCAATTTTTTTAAGAAGGGCTTTAAGACAACACAGAGAATAGCATCTAGATGGCAAATTTTACTACAAAAGAATGTTTTCTGTTTTATCCACTAATGTGATGTAATTCTCAAAGACAAATTTTCATTATTCTCATCTGGGCAATTGTTCCCACCTTTGGATAACACATTATCATTTTATTTTGCCTGCAGAAGTTTGGTCACTAGCAATAGAAGACTGTATTTTCTAAACTGTCATTCATTAGTCATGATTTCTAACTGACAACAGCATGGAATCTATATGCTTTTCGGTGACTTAAGCTTACTTTAATTCTCTGAAGTCTCAAGAAGTGATAGATGTGCTCAAAGTCAAAAAAGAGTCACAGGATGGTGAGCCCACAGGATGTTAAGGCATATGGACATTCATATTATCCATCTGCTTTTAGTCTAATGTTAAACTAAAGAGCAGGAGTGGTCTTTCAGGCATAGTATGTGTTGATTCTGAAATACTGTGCAGATTAATTTTTATTGTCAGTTGATTCTTTACTATGTTATTTATAGCAGCTCTTTGGGTCAAGATTAACCTGTTTAATGGGTTAGAAGATCATGAAGATTGGTTATAAAAAATGCTAAATTTAGGTAGGTTGGAAGAAACATAATATGAATTATTACGTTGACAGGTTCATAGTTTTGCTGCTAGTAAACAAATAGCCTCTAATATATCAGTTGCTACACTAGGGTTGTTGCCTGTATTTCCATGTCAAATCAAAATAACCAAAGAAAGGAAAGAACAGGGATATTGAACTGCCTTTAGGGTTATCTAGTAGTGTGCAGTACATGCCTGTCCTTATGTAGGTGGCAGAAATGTTGTTCCGGTTCACATGATAGGTTTTCACAAACTAATCTCAGCTGCCCATATTTAATAATGATAAATAAAAAAATGATTTAAGAAAAATGATCCACTAAACACCAGAAGCATTGACTACAGGTTTAAGCACATCAGAATATGCAGTTCTGTGTAGGACATAATTTTTCCACAAACCTTAAAGACTTAATTACTCATTAGAATTAATTAAAGACTTTCTATGAAACTGAAAAAACATGAGATCATTAGACACAGATGAAGTTTTTTTTCTTGAGTGAAAAGGCTTTAATAAAATTAATTAAATATACGATATCTCCACCTTCATGTATTTTATGCTTTACAATGCCTTCAACAAGGATATTTCTGAAGAGTCTTGCCCACTGCAAAAAGTAAAATAAATCCTGTTTGTGCAGAGCTAAGAGATCAGAGAAAATAGTGAGAAACCTGAAGAATTTAGAAACTGCAGGTAGGGTTGGGTTGCTTTGTTTATATGAATAGTAAGGAAGATAAATGATGTAACTGAGTTTAGAGAGAGATTACTGAGGGGAAAGTGTTTTGCAAAAAAAGGTCACAAACACTGCTTTGTGAGAAAGAAAATAAATCTAATATTTTTTTTCCTCAGATATTTTGGAATTGTTTTTACGAGGTCCCAGAATTCTGAATTTCTAACATATTTATGTTTTTATTATTTCTAAAGTGAAGAGAAATATTGGCAGTTATCATACATCCAGGTTTCCAAAATCTGCTTTTGTTCCTAGCCAGAAAACAGCAATGGTTCATGGTTTGGGATGGGAGGGGAAGAAGAGTTTGTTGCTTTTTTCCATTCCCTCTAATAGAGAGGAAAGAAAAGCCAGTGATAATATTCAGTGGTTTTTTTTTAGAGTTATATTTTCTTTACAAGTGTATCAAGTCTTATTTTTGACGGGGAAATAAAATGGGAAGAAAAGCACTCCACCTTGCAGTGGCATTTTGGTCTTTTGAAAAAGGTGGAGTCAGCTTCAGCTGACAGAAAAAGCCAAGAATAGCAAAGAACATGGGAAAAAAAGTAAGGACTTGCCATTAAATTTGTACCTCTCATGGTTCCTGTTAGATAACTGGTTTAGCATTATGAGATATAAGAAGTATAATCTTTTCCTCTGAAGAAAATGAGAAATTACAAATGATGTCAGCTGTCTTTTGAACGAAAGGCATTTTTTTTTTTTCAAAAAATATTTCATAATATATCATCTTTCACTGAAGAACCTTTAGCCAGCAACTGTTTATCTAGTGGTGAGTTACTTGGGGTTTTTGGGTTCTTTTGTTACAAATCTTACACAAATCAGAGTAGCCGAAGCCTAAGAGATAGGCTGAGAGATACAGGCCAATCTTTTTCCTAGCGAGAGAAACCAGCTTTGTCTTGTCTTTTGTGCGTGGGCCATATGGAGGTGTTGCTGTGCCCTCTGTAGGAGGCATACATCCCCATCCATCCATCCTCCCACCCACGTGGAGGAAGCCATGGCAGCTCATCTGGGGAAAAGGCAGCTGGCCAAGCAGAATCATCCCCTGGGCTACATCCAGCTCCCACAATACCAGAGACCATCCCGGCCAGAGCTGCTCATGGCTGCATTATTTGAAGCTCTGAAAATGCCACGAACCTTGGCAGAGCCCAGGCACTGGCAGTTTACAGAAGAATATCCTTGTCCTAATACTTGTTTGGAAAAACAAACAAATACCCCACAGCCACCCCTTTGCATGTTAATTCCTCTGAATTTCTTTAATTTAACATTTCAGATTGCACAGCTCCTGTGAAAAGTTGAGTAAAATTACTGCATTTTGGAGGGATTTCCTTCTACAGTTATTACTAAGAATGTGTCTGCTGCTTTTGGTTAATTGAGCAAACAATGCCCTTGATAGCCATTTCCTTTCACCATAGTCAAAGGCAAGATAATTAGTTAATTGCCAGAAGGGATTGCTAACTGCTGGTAATGAACCACTTTTGAGGCAATTACTGCTACAATACCATTAGATACTGCCGGCATGCATGAAGGGGAGAAATACTGTTTTTGATATTTCTCTACTTTTTCTCCTGCAAGGAAGTTGTAGCAGATGTATTGTTGAGCAAGAAAACAGTTCCTGTTTAGAGCAAAAAAATTATCCACGTTAAGAATTATTCTTCATGTGGCAGAATTGACCTGAATGTCATGAATTTTAAATTTTTAATACAACATTACAAATCCATTAATCGTTCAGATTAAAATATTGACTGCTTGATCCAGCAGTATATAAAATAACAATACTTTGCTACTGTTTACATGATGAAGTACAGTGTAATGTATTTTTATGTCATTTACACAGTAGAACTTTAAAGAAAACCCTCCTTCTAACCTACACCTGATTTTGTAAATAGATTTGGACCATACCTAGAGGATGGATGGTCCTGTCACAAAGACAATCACAATTCTCACTAATGACTGTTGTCTGTGGTCAGATTTAGCAGTACCCCTGGTGTGTATCTCAAAACAAACCAGAAAGGGTTAGGTCATGCTTGTATCAAGTATATACAAGTCCAAAGAGTTTTTAGAAGGCTAACTTATGATGTAAATACAATAAAAATTAAGCATTCAATCAAATTTTCAAGATTTTTTAAAAACCTTAATAGTACACTAAAACACATTTCAGTCTGAATAAAAATGTCCCTGTGTACTGTGTTTCAGATATTCATACAGAATCCTATAATAAAGATTTTCAATGTATTAAACTCAATTACACATAAGAGTTATCTGTGCAGAGTAAATATACAACATACATCATATCTCAATAATAATTTTTCAGGTATACTGTGAGTTCACAAAATCACAGAATTACAAAATTACAGGATTCCTCAAGCAGGTTCACCTAGGGCTGATTGCCCAAGACCATGTTTAGGTGATTTTTTAATGTCTCCAGAACTGGCAAGTTCACAACTTCTCTGGGCAACCTCTGGTGGTTCTTGGTGGTTCTTGATGTTCAGACAGACCCTCTTGTATTTCAATTTGTGGCCATTGCCTCTGGTCCTGCCACTGGATGCCACTGAAAAGAGTCTGTCTCCCTCTTTTTTACGCCATACTCTCAGGCATTTATGCACACTGATCCACCTGCACCTGCTCTTGTCCAGGCTGAAAAGTACCACCTCACTCAGCCTTTCCTCACACGAGAGGTGCTCCAGTCCCTTCGTCATCTTTGTGAGGCCTCTCAGCGGCCTCTCTCCAGAATGTCTTCTCTTCTATTTACTGGGAAGCCCAACACTGGACACAATACTCTGCAAGTGGCCTCACCAGTGCTGAGCAGAGAGACAGGAGCAGCTTACTCAACCTACTGGCAACAACCCTCCTAATGCAGCCCAGGATAACATTTGCTTTCTTTGCTGCAAGGGCACATGGCTGGCTTGAGTTGGTGTCCACCAGCATCCCCAGGTCCTTTTCTGTAGTTACTTTTCAATTACATATCATGAATGTAAGCTCATATGAAAGTTGTTAAAAGGCAACCACATTTATGCTGTATCTGCAAAGAGAAAATAGAATTCAGCAACACCTATGGCAGCCTCCACCTCTTCTGAGTGATTCTCTCTGTATGCAAATAATCCACAGATGGGTCTCCTTGTCTGAGCAAGTCTTGGAGGTGAGTTTTACTTGCCATATATACACCAGCACAGTCATTTACTACCTATCCATGTCTGGTCTGTAAAGGGTTGTCATATTCTCTTACAGGAAAAGTCCCTCCTCTAGCAGAAGTATTCAAAGAGTTGAAAAAAACTGCACCACCACATCAGAAGAAAGATTAGTAGAAAATTCAGTGAAATAGTACCAAGAATTATGAAGTTACTAGCAAGCTACAACAACATAAATGAGTTTCTACAAATCAGTATATACCACCAAGAACGGTAGCTATTTTATCCAATTTACCTCTTTATCACAAATAAATTACTCTTTATTAGTTATATCTATATTACTATCTATCTAGTTATATTAGATGCTTTATAGATTAAATTTTAGCTAAACTTCTGGGAATATTTCCATTGGATTTGATTTGTATAATTACTAGCTAACTGTAATTTATTGATGAATGTTCTCCATGGATTGAAATTTAATATACAAGTTCTGAAAAAGAAAGCATTTTAGTAAAAAAAAAAAAAAAAAAAAAAAAAAAGGAGATATTTTTGAATAATATTACTTGTCATCCTGGTCTTCTTTGATGAGTAAGTCTGAAGTAGATTTTATCAAATAAGTACAGAGTTAAACTGGTGTTCAGGCAGTACATAAGAGAAGGCACAAAAAGAAAGGTACCATATTTTATATAGGTAACAGATTAACTATTATTTTACTACATGCCTTAGAGGTCAGGAAGGACACACCAGGAAGCATAAACTGGTATATAGAAGCTCAGAAACCAAACTGTCTATAACCAGATTTCCCCTTTGTGATCTATTTCAGGCTGCATAGACAACACCTACTTAAGATCTAGGAACAAATACCTTAGTTCCAAGCACCTATTAAGTATTGAGGAGATTCCGAGCAGCTAAGAAGAGCTCTTGGACTGGCAGTGAGTACATCCCTACAATTCTGCACAGGAAATTTATTGAACTGTTGTACAAGAGACATAATTGTTTCACATGATTAGTTCAGCATAATCTCCAGCCAGCAAGGAGCATAAGCAAGAGCTATAATCTCAGTATCTCAAAACATTGGCACATGCTTTCCTTAGGCCCAGGCCTTCGGAAACAGCTATCCTTGCCCAATGGACTAGCTCCCTACCTCTCTCACATAGCTTTGCAATGGAATTTAGACAGCACTTTAGCTCTCTAAGTTTAGGCTGCCCCTCTAGTTCTCCAATCCAGCTGCAAGACCCTCAGAAAGCCCTGCTTAGCTGCTGCTTAACCTGAAAGGCACTGAATTTATCTCACCACCAAAATACACCAATGAATTCTTCTAGGTGCCCATATTTCTGATGCTGGAAACTGATATCCTGAATATATCCTGAAGATGCCAAGCAGCTACAAATATGAGCATGGAAGATTCTCAAATCAGGCCTCTTGCCGCTTCACTTTTCTGTTGGGATTAATCACATAGTTATCCTTGCATGCCAATAATTCATTCGGATTTCAGATCTCCTATTGTCAGAGGAAGGGATGTCAGGTTATCTCTGAATAATTCACTTCTGGATCATTTTCTTACTATCATAATGCCTGCCTAAGGATAGGACCCCGACACTTTCTATGGGCAAGAAATTCCTAAATCTGGACTGACAATTTCACTAGAGAAGAAGTACCTACCAATCAGCATTAGTAAAGTTAATACCACTTGGAAACTGGAGTTCTTGCTGCTCCATGTCCCACGTGCCTGAACTTTCAGTTCAGTACTGCCTGCTCCCAGGTGTTTTTTGCTGTTTCGCTGTGATAAATCGAATCCCTGCAGCAGATAGGAGGTTTGTTCCACTCCAATGCAATACCAAAGTCTTTCTACTTTAAATGATACAGGACTGAATGTGATCCAGGATCAGGGTTTCTGCGACTGTCACAGAATCTGAGCGGGTGCAGAGCAGTTTACAAGCCCATAGCCTCAGCTACAAGCTCCTTCAGACAATTATTTTATTTCATTTCTATTCAATGTCCCATGCACACCTGCAGCACTTAACAATATAGTTGTAAGAGGATGCAGAAAAATATTAGAGGACTAAAGGAGTTTGTTATGAGTGACCATAAACAGTGAATTAAAAATATATTCTGCTGGCCTGAACATGCCGTACAGAAAACGTATTTAGCCTGGAAAATCAGCTGTTGCCAGGATTGTCTGGACAACTGGCATTCACTTAAAGTGCAGTCCACTATATAACCTCTGTAAAAATATAAAATCAAGGATTAGCCTTATCTGAGATTTAACTTGCCAGTGATCTAAAATGGTTACTCCACAGAAGAATTCTGGATAAAATAGATAGATAATATCTATCAATAGATATTGGGCTTCAAATAGAAAAGAAGGAAATTAAAGTAACTTTATTAACTTTAGAGATGTTAGGGAATATGCAGATTTTCTATTTTTAAATTAATTTCAGAGAAAGATATATACACTTTTTTTCCATAGCTGCAAGGATAAACCCACAGTTAAGAAAAATAATCATTCCTGTTGCAGATTTCCAAGTTGTGCACTGAAAGTGAGTGACCATGAAGTGGAGCACGAATAACTGAAAGTCAAATAGGATATTTTCATAACATTAACACATAACAGCAAACGACAAATGTGTTTTCAAGTGTAACTATTACAAGTCAATTTGGTTGAACAATATTTGGGGGAAAATATTATTTTAGAATAATTTTTTGATTTAGCAGCTTTCAATATTTAAAGTACATTACAATCTTATTTTATTTAAACTCTAATACATCCTCATAATAAAAAGAACAGCTAACTTTTTTTCATTATAGCTTTAACATTTTAATCGCCATATAATTTCTTATATATGCTATGTTTCAGAATCTATATGCTTAGTTTCAGACCATAAATTAGACTGGGTTTTGATTGGTTTGTTTGGTTTTGTGGTTTTCTAAATGGGTCTATCAACCTTCTGATATATATAAACTAAACTAGTATTATCATATTGCTTTGCAGTTCCCAGTGAGGTAGAATAGACAAAACATATTTCAAGATGAAATTAAGAACTGAAAATTCTTGTGAGACTTATCTTCATTCTCTTGCTGCAGAATTTGACAGTTTTGTTTTGATCTATGGTTTGACAGATTATTTTGTTTTTGATTTCATCCTGAAGAAAACAAAATTTTTTTTATATTTCCATACTATGTCACAGGAGATGTTGGTGACCTGGATTGGTAAGTGATGTAGCCGACTTTAGTGCTGTGCCATAATTGAGTTAATCAAGCTGCTTTAAAGTCTCACCTATTAGTCTGGATGCAGAAGGGAAGCACCACTGTATTGTTTTCAAGCATTATTTGGTAGCCCTGTCACAGCTATAGCTTTGCATTGTGCTGAAGAACCGTATGAGCAAGCCTGGAGCTAGCTCAGAGGGCTTCAGGGGAAAAGCGTGCTTTACCCTGTTTTGACCTAGTCAGAGCACAAGAGGTTTTGTGAGAATGAGGGAGTTAATTTTGCAAAGTTTAATTTTCTTGGAGAAATTATGGCTATAGGAAGACTCTGTAGCATTTATTATTGCTAATAGCTAAATTAATTTTATTTTCTCTATTCCCCTTATATAATTTAAACAAGATACTGCCAGCTCTTTGTTTATGATGTAAACTGATCTGCCATACAATAGGATCATTTTAGAGAGAAGGTGATTTTATTTGACCTGGAAAAGATGTAATGTTCACAGAAATTCTGCACTGTGAGTTATGAATATTCTTGATATTTCATCGAGGGTTAATTCCTGTTCCAGTTGGGTTTAATCACAGAATCATAGAGACATTTAGGTTGGAAAAGATCTTTAGGGATATCAAGTCCAATCACAAACCAAACATAAGGTGTTCCATACTAACAGTCCTTTGTATAGGAACCATAACTTAGGCACCTTGTGTTGCACAGCCACGTAGGTAAGATGGCCCACGAGGTGCCTGTAGTTGACTTTCACTGTCAAAGCACTTCCTTTACTGATGGAATATGAAACAAATCCACATGTATGTTAATAGATGTATGAAACAAATCCACATGTATGTTAATAGATGTTAATAGCAAATTCCTACAAAATCCAAAAGGATAATGGTATAAGCAGTGGTCCTCTATTAAAAACCTTGAAGGCAAGCAAATAATTTATCTAGGGAATTTGCTTCTTCTCATTCCAAAATTTTACTGGGCTTGTGGAGGATATTCTATACATTATTCTTTATTTTATGTTGAGGAAAGAAAAGTTTTCCAATAAGTGATTTCAATTAAACAAATAAAACTTCAGTGTCATGGGCTGGCAATAATTCTGATGTCTGGGGTGTAAACACAAACTATGAAGTATGGCATTTGAATAAGTTCATTTTTCACAATAAATTTCATCATCATACTTAGCTTGTGAAATTTAGAGAAAATTAAAAGGCAATTGAAAAAATGTCAGAGAAATATTCCAAAGATGCAATTGCTTAGTCCAGCATATATTACCTAAAGATTAAGAAGATCTGAGATTCCTCAGTATTAAGTGGCCATTATTCAGTACTTCAGCATTGTCAAGTTTGATATCTAGTACTCTATGCCAACGCAGAACAAGAAAAGTAAGCTGAGTGCTGCTGGAAAGTGGAAGAAACTCAGCTTTTAACCCTGGGGTGTTATATAAGAACTGCATCACTCTGCCTGTCCAAGTTCTGCTGGCATCAGCTGAAATGCTGCAGGAGGAGCTATCTACCACCTTGACATCCCACGTGAATCCACAGCTAAAAGCAACCACATCAAGAGTAAAACAGGTCTACTCTGCAAGAAAGAAAGAATCAAAGCAGCCAAAAGTGGAAATAGGGCAAAAGCATTTGACAGTTCATATTTAACAAACTGCATGTAGTGATTTTTTCCTTGAAATTTAACTGATCTTAGATACAGCACTTTTAAATTTAATTTTTTTTTAATATTTTGACTTTCTAGAAAATGTTAGTAACATTTGCAGATGACATTTGTTAACAATATTGTTAGCCTAGTTTGTTTTCATTTGAATAATTGCACATGGTAAGTATGGGGAGGTCTGTCTTTCTGTTTTCTAGTGTGCCTATTACAGAATCACAGAATAGTTTGAGTTGGAAGGGACCTTTTAAAGGTCACCTAGTCCCACCTCCTTGCCATGAGCAGGGACACCTTTCACTAGACCAGGTGGCTCAGAGTCTCATCCAACTTGGCCTTAAACACTTCCAGGGATGGGGTACCCACAACTTCTCTGGGGAACTTGTTCCTGTGTTTTACCATCCTCATTGTAAAAAACTTCTTCCTTATATCTACTCTAAACCTACCCTTCTCAAATTTAAAGTCACTGCCCCTTGTCCTGTCACTCCAAGCCCTTGTAAAAAGTCCCTCTCCCTTCTTCTTTTAAGCTTCCTTCAGGTACTGGAAGGTTGCAATAAAGTCTTTATATAGCCTTCTCTTTTCCAGGCTGAACAATCCCAATTTTCTCAGCCTTTTCTCCATCCCTCTGATCATCTTCGAGGGCTCATCTGGACTCACTCCAACAGGTTCATGTCCTTCCTGTGCTGGGACCCCAGAGCTGGATGCAGCACTGCAGGTGGGGTCTCACCAGAGCAGAGGGGCAGAATCCCCTCCCTCTCCCTGCTGCCCATGCTGCTTTGGATGCAGCCCAGGACATGTGTGGCTTCTCTGGGCTGGGAGTGCCCATGGCTGGGTCATGTCCAGCCTCTCACCCAGCAGCACCCCCAAGTCCTTCTGGGCAGGGCTGCTCTCCATCTGTCATTCCCCCAGTCTTTATTGACATGAGGGATTGTCGAGACCCAGCTGCAGCACCTTGTACTTGGTCTTGTTAAACCTCATGAGATTCCCATGGGCCCACTCCTTGAGCTTGTCCAGGTCCCTCTGGATGGCATCCTACCCTTTAATTGTGTCAGCTGCACCACTAAGCTTTGCAGGTGTCATCTGTCATCCCTCTCTCATTAATGAAGACATAAATAATACTGGTCCCAGTACAGATCCCTGAGGACACCACTTGTTACTGATGTCCATCGGGACACTGAGTCATTGATCACTATCCTCTGGTTGTGACTGTCCAACCAATTCATCCACCACATTGTCCATCCATCAAATCCTTCTCTCTCCAATTTAGACAGAAAGATTTTGTGAGGGACAAGTTCAAAGGCCTTACAGAAGTTCAGATAGATGAATAGATCCATATCTATGTTAGATCCATAGCCCTTCTCTCATCCACTGATGGAGTCGCCCTGTCGTAGAAGGCCACTACATTGGTCAAGCAGGACTTGCCCTTGGTGAAGCTGTGCTTGCTGTCTCAAATCACCTCCCTGTCCTCCATGTGCCTTACCACAGCTTCTAGGAGGATCTGTTCCACGACCTTTCCACATACAGTGGTGAGGCTGACTGGTCAGTAGTTCTCAGGGTCTTCTTCTCTACCTTTCTAAGAGATGGGTACGATGTTTCCCTTTTTCCAGTCACCTGGGACTTCACCTGACTGCCAGCACTATTTAAATATCTTGGAGAGTGGCTTGGCAAGTCAGTTCTCTCAAGACTCTGGGATGCATGTCATTGGGTGCCAAAGGCTCCTGTATATCCTTGTTCCTCAGGGGGTCACAATCCTGATCTTCTCTTACAGTGGAGGGGAACTTGCTCTCCCAGTCCCTGTCTTGCAGTCCATCTACTTGACTACATAGGGCTTTTCTATATTTAATACAGCTCTTAGGTCCCAGAGTTAAATGTTAATATTAATTTATTTGCTGTTTAACGTGTCAATATACTTTTGAGAAAGCATCTGCATGAGTATATGGTTATGAGAAATTATCAGAGCAATAATTTGTCCAGTTTGTCTGAAGTCCTATTGTCTGGCATTTTTATTGTTAGGATTTTTTTGTCATGCATTTCCCAACTTAAAAGAAGCAAAATGAGTGGGCATGCAAAATTACACACCAAGACTTCCATTCTACTGTGAATAAAACAATATATTTGAATCTTGGAACAAACACAGTACTGAGAGAAGTGTACTTACATATTAAAACAAGGAGTTGTTGCAACTGTACAGAGAAAGACACAAAGACTAGGTTTTTTTAGTTGTGTTCTAACATATAGGAAAACGGGTAACAATGGAAAAATTGTTATGATGAAAACAAAAATATCTTTGAAGTTGAAAGGACAACAAACAATTTTATTTGATTATGAATAGGAACTCAATGAAGTTTGTTTACAGATCTGAGAAGACAAAATCTGTGTTAGTACTGATCAGTATTGTAATGCTAGTATATTGTGTTGATGAGACTGAGATGGAAATTAAGTCATTAGATTGACTGGAATGTGTTTGACTAAAACCTTGAGTCACATATGAAAATATAGGCTCTAATTAGTTGTAATATAGTCCTGCCAAAGAGCTGTGTTGGTCACTGATCTTGGATGTTTGTATTGGAATAAATATTCAAATTATATTGGGGTGTGTGTAATTTATACTGTTTTAAATTCCCCCCTTGGCCTCTGATCCCTAAAATATATATCAACATATTCCATACTGATTTTTTTTGCAAGGAGAAAAGCACGATTTGAATCACTGCCCAGACAAAAGGTGAAACAGTGAATCTCTTCTAATCTTGCCAGTATTGTTACTGAGGAACTGCAACATAAAATTTATCACAAACTCAGTGTCTGCCAAGGAAACTTCTGTGATAATACAAAATTTTACATGGATAAAAGACAGTCCAAAGGCTATAGTATCAATTTTATTTAAATATTTGGGAGTGATTAATGCACAGAAAGGCAGTTTACTAATGCTTTATCCATTTGTAGATTAAACAAAGGCTCATTAGCTCACATGAGACAGTTCTGTTTTATTTTTAGCTACAGTATGGCTGGTGCAATGCCTCTTCTTTTAGCATTTTCATTTTGCATTGCCTTCAGTCCTGACATGAAAGTTAACATTAATCTGCCAACTCATTCTGATTGGATTGCTTTGGAAGTCACTCCAAAGTCACAATGGCTAAATGGGATGAAGCTGTAAGACAGAAATGCATTGCAGTTAATACCTCCGCAGTACTGAAGCTAAGCCAAGGCCAGCCCTAATTCCTGAAAGAAAACAAATCCACAATAATCCATCCCTTAATTCTGAACAGAGTGGCAAAATGCCAAAAAATATAAAACATGTATTCCTTACTGAAACACTGCATCTTATTCCACCACGGTTTCTCTTGGCCTTTTATTCATGTAGTTTGAGGTCAGTGAGCAGCATATATGTGAAGGTGTTATCTGTCCTGACACTTACAGCATTCCAGTGTTCTCCTGAAATAAGAGGACTTGGGGAGAGAGTGGTTGCTGGAACAAATAATTTCAGTTTTTGTTGCAACAATTAAAAGGCAAAAATTAAGATAACTCCCAGCTCCCTCACCTCAGAATTCCTCTGACAATATTTTCAGTCATTTAATCCATCTAATGTCCATCTGGCTAAAACTACAACTGGTATTGATTTTTCATAGTCTGGCTCAAAATTTGGTTCTGCAAAAAGCAAGGATGATCCCATTCATGTCTAATTAGTCTCAGTTTGGAGATTTTTATTAGCATGCTGATTTTAGCCCAGACCTAGACTGTGTTACTTAGAACTTATTCTTCCCTAAAGTGCTTTTGTGATGATAACTTACTATGACAAAAAGAACCAGTTTAGACATTTCTATCTTCATCCAAAAATGTGTCCTCATGTAGAAATAAGCCTTAAAAATATCTTACTAACATGAAATGTCCCAAAGAAACAGATAATCACACTGGGATGAATTAGGTGTATGGAAAGTATTTCTAGAGGTTACGACTAATTTAGAACCCCTTAGGATGCCTTTGCAATAGTCTTTTTCTAATGTAAGCCTCATAAGTTATTAAAATATATTTTTTCAACCTTATGTCAAATCAAAATATGTAAGGAATTTGTTCATTACCTGCTCAGAGCTGAAAACCAGTGAAAAGTGAACCAATAAAGTGGTGAAGTGCCTCACTTGTTTCAGGGTTGGCAGGCCTTGCTGTGAATGAAATCCTGGTAACTACTGCCAGGCCTTGAAGTTGCACATCTCCTCAAAGTGTCAAGTGTTTTGAGAAATTAATTTTAAGTTGCTTAATAGAGCACTGAAAAAAAAAATCTGTTGTCAAGCATTAGATATATAGAAAAAAAATTTTGCATATTATTCTTTATAAATCCAGTTTGAATCCCTTCCTCTGACACCTAGTCAAGTTTGTATTATTTCTGCTATCTGGTAAGACTGCCAGATTGTCATCATTACAGGAAAAAAAATAAATCCGTGTGGCCTACAGAACTTCATGCAAGAAGAATAATTACTGCAAACATGTCAGAAGGACTCAAAGCTTGTCATGACTTGACTTGGCATGACTTGTCAAATTTGGTGCAGAGAGCTGAACAAAGTTGAGCTTTCTCCTCCCACTGTGTTTTAACACCTGTGGTACACTTGAGTTTGGTGCCATTTTTGGTACATGGCTGGATGGCTAGAGAGTGGTCCAAAACAGAAAGTAGCCACAAGCCAGTCCTTCAGTTCTATGTGATGATGTGGCCAAACTTAATGAGAAAAGAAATACAAGTTCATGTACAACCTGATATTTGAAACTAGCATGATCAACACATCAGTACCGCGCTGTGGCTGCTCTTCAGATGGTGATAACTGCAGCTCTGAGGTAGGCACTCACATATGGATTTGTATAAAAGATAGCATTCAGGCCTATTATTAACATCTACTTTTAAAGGTTGAAAACCCTACTTACCTCCAGCAAATACTGCAAACAATTGATTCACAAGTGAGCTATAAATAATGTTCACAGCACAGAGCCCATGCAACATACTGCTTTAGTGTTGCTGAATATTCAGAACCTGCTGCCTCTGGTAGCTATATACGTCATGCTCATGACAGGTTTAGGCTCCAGTAGCCCAGAGCCTAAGATCTGGCATGTGTTTTGGAGCTAGAGTATTCGCAGATTAGTGAATACCAGCCACAGGGCCAGGTATGATATGGAAACTTGAAAATACGAAGTGTCTGTACTGACATTCTAAATATTACTGCAAAATAATTTAAAATATATATGCTGAGAGGAGATGAGGGGAATGACTGACAAACATTGCCAAATATAAAGCAATTTAGGCAACTAGAGGCCCAACCTCCATCATGTGCAGGACTTCTGCTGTAGACAGATTTTTGAAGGAAAGACTGCAGGCATGGAAAATGGGATGAAACTGGGTTTAGCAAGGATAGAATTTAGCAGATAAAGCTGCTAAAAGGTTCATCAGCATCAAAGCAAGTGTGGTAGAAGATGTGAGCAGCTCTGGAAGGGCAGCTGCGTGTTTCTACCATGCTGATTTGTCTCCCTTGAAGATCGTGAACCAGGCTTTGTACTGTTTCCCTGTACCCTTCCCTGCAGGGTCACAGTGCTTGGTTTGATCATGGTTCTAGGTGAGAAGGATCTTCCACATATTTCAAGCCAGAATGATGTAGCAAGTCTCCAGCATCACCATCACAACAGTATAGCCTTGCAGTCAGTTCCCTATTTGGCAGGAACAGAAGAAGAAGAATATGCAACATGTGGGTTGAGGAAGCTACCCCAGTCTGGTGTACACAGGGTCAACTCAGTGTCTGTTCAGTGCTGGGATGAATAATTGCATATAGAAACACTGCAATCTTGAGTTACAACTGGTAAAAAAATTCCGCTATTGCAGTCCATAGACAATTTTTAAAATGTTTTTACTTTCTTGTGGTGCTGCAAAAATCCCTCCACAGGTACTGTGGGAAAATGCTGAAGCTGATTAAACAGAAATGCCACTACATGTGTAAAGGCTTGAATTGCATTATTCTGATCTGAATCCCAAAAGTGTATAAGTGCATTCTTTTGCTACCCTGACATAGCACCTGTAATAGAAATTCAAGGCCTCTATTCCAGACTGTTTTCGACCTCTGTAGTAAGGACAAGAAGTTTGAATGAATATAGAGTCCTGACTTCAACCTTTGCCCTCTGCCTTACCCCCTTCTACTCATTATTCTGTTTCAATCTGCCGTTAAGGGATTCTCCCATCAGCTTTCAAATATCTAAGCATTACATATAAAACTGTGTGTGTTCAAGTAAAATTAATCTCCAATGTGCCACTTTATTTTTAGTGTACCAGTTGCTAACCGAGAAAAATAACGTTTGAGCTGTTCCTGAAGTAAGTGAAAAGCTTCAACTATTCTCCCCTGGGATTTGTCAGTTGTGGGGTTAACATTTGCAGAAGAAGATTTAAAATCTCTGCTGATTCTGGCTGGCAAAGGATTACAATACAGTCTTTTCACAGAAATACTGTAGATTGTTCATGTTCTTTTGGCTTTTCTAGGGCATGGCTGAGGACTCCTAAACCTGTTGTTATTTACAGGATATTGAATTTTGTTAAATTATGGCTTCACTGAGGGCTTTTGAGATATTTTTAGCAGAAGTGGAAGAAAAAGAGGTTATTAAAAGGGCAACTAGCAGATGATTTGGCAGCATTGCATGTAGAGCATAAACACTGTCTTCTTCCACTGTCGCTTCTTGCTGTTCATGTTCCTCTAGCCAAAATATGTCTGATATTTACACTGATCCATTTAATGCCACAGAAGGGGAAGGGGAAAGGGGAAAGAAGACGTATTTTTTTTTAAACAACCACATTTTCTTACATAAACACTGAAAAATTTGATGGCAAACAACATGTAGACCACTTGAGCAAATATTATAGGAATATTTTCAAACAGCTGGGATTTTAATCATAAAAACAAAGGTGTTTGCTACGTTTATTTATCAAATTATTTGTGCATATACTTGAAATGATTCCACATTTATATGGTTTGTCTAATATATCCTCACATTGCAATTATTGCAATGACATAGCCTCAATTAAAAGATGTTACAAAACAATGGAAGAAAAAGGCTTCTGTCTAGAACATTGGTAAGCTGAGCTAGTTATAGGAAAAAATTATTGATGTTCACCAAGGACTATCAGATACCTTGGAAAAGAACATGAAGAATATCACTTCATTTTCCTTTCATTCTTTTCCTATGAACAAACAGAGGTGAAAAAAGATACAGGGTATTGTAAGGTAATTACATAGAAACCTAGACATTTTAAGGCATTCATGTAGATTGTCTGATTCTCATTTTAAAAAATATAATTTGTATTGACATTTTGTTTGCTAAACATGAGGAATATGTTCTATAAGCACCTGAAATATGTACAGTAATTCAAATTCCTCTAGGTGCTCTGGACAAAAGAACTCCTTCAGCCAGACTCCTCACTGCCCTAAGCCTTCAGTGATATTATCTGTGTATAAGATACCACTAAATTACTATAGAGTCTTCCAGTGTTTTAGAAAACTGTGTAAGAGCTTGGCAAGAGGCAGCCTCCCTGATGGTGATCTCCTTAGCACCTCACGTGGCTATGGTTCAGATGCAGATAAGTGCCTGCACAAGCTAGTTCAAAACTGCAGACATAGAGAAGGGCTTAAAGAAGCTGGAGACTAACTGGGAACGGCTTGGACAGAAGCACTCTTCGCTGGGTTAGGAACTGGCTGGATGGCCAGGCCCAGAGAGTGGTGGTGAATGGTGCTGCATCCAGCTGGCAACCAGTCACTAGTGGTGTCCCTCAGGGGTCTGTGCTGGGACCAGTTTTGTTTAATATTTTTATTGACGACATGGATGAGGGTACTGAGTCTTGCATTAGTAAATTTGCAGGTGACACTAAGCTGGGAGCATGCATCGACCTGTTGGAGGGTAGGAGGGGTCTGCAAAGGGACCTGGAACGGTTGGATAGATGGGCAGAGTCCAGTAAGATGAAGTTCAATAAGTCCAAGTGCCGAGTCCTGCATTTTGGTCACAATAACCCCCTGCAATGCTATAAGGTGGGGACAGAGTGGCTGGAGAGTGCCCGGGCAGAAAGAGACCTGGGGGTATTGGTCGACAGCCGACTGAACATGAGCCAGCAGTGTGCCCTGGTGGCCAAGAAGGACAATGGCATCCTGGCCTGTATCAGGAATGGTGTGGCCAGCAGGACAAGGGAAGCCATTCTTCCCCTGTGCTCGGCACTGGTGAGGCCGCACCTTGAGTGCTGTGTCCAGTTCTGGGCCCCTCAGTTTAGGAAGGATGTTGAGATGCTTGAGCATGTCCAGAGGAGGGCTACAAGGCTGGTGAGGGGCTTGGAACACAAGCCCTATGGGGATTGCCTGAGGGAGCTAGAGTTGTTTAGCCTGGAGAAAAGGAGACTCAGAAGTGACCTTATCACTCTCTACAGCTTCCTGAAAGGTGGTTGTAGTCAGGTGGGGGTTGGTCTCTTGTTCCAGGCGGCAACTGACAGAACAAGAGGACACAGTCTTAAGCTGCACCAAGGAAAATATAGATTGGATATTAGGAAAAGGTTTTTTACAGAAAGAGTGATAAAGTACTGGAATGGTCTGCCCAGGGAGGTGGTGGAGTCACCATCCCTGGATGTGTTTAAAAAGAAATTGGATGTGGCACTTGGTGCCACGGTTTAGTTGGGGTGTTAGGGCATGGGTTGGACTCGATGGTCTTGAAGGTCTCTTCCAACCCAGTGATTCTGTGGGAAATCAATGAAAATGAAAGCTTTCCAATACTATCTGACAGACTTTTTTCTCTTTGGTGAAATTACAGACTCTATTGTTTAAGAGGATGTAGGATTAGCTATGGTAAAAAATTACATAAAACCCTGTCAAAGTTTCATCTGCCAGTTCAGTGATATCAATTAATTGAAGTGCTAAGATCTGTAATGGGAGGTTTTTATCATATAAACTGATAGATGAAAAAAATTAAATTAGAAAGTTATTACATAAAGGAAAGAGTTGTATTTTGGTACAAAATGTAATTAGATTATAAGTGGTATTTTGCCTAGACAAAAATGCTGTAAAATCACAGAGTTATTTAGTTTGAAAAATAACTTTAATATCAGCGAGTCCAACCATTAACCTAACACTGCCAAGTTCATCACTAAACCATGTCCATAAGTGCCACATCTATGCGTCTTTTAAATACCTCCAGGGACAGCAACTCTGTCACTTCCTTGGGCAGCCTGTTTCAATGCTTCATAACCCTGTCGGTGAAAATTTTTTACCTAGTATCCAATCTACATCTCTCCTGGCATAACTCAAGGCCATTTTGTCTTGTCCTGTCACTTGTTATCTGGGAGCAGAGACCAACCCCCAGCTGGCTACAACCTCCTTTCAGGGAGTTGAAGAGCATGATGAGGTCTCCCCGAGAGTCCTTTACTCCAGGATAAACAATCCCAGTTCCCTCAGTCACTCCTGGTAGGACTTATCCTGTAGACACCTCACTAGCTTTGTTACTCTACTGATTTCCTCTTTCTGTACTGAAATGTAATTTCATTTCCTATCACTAGTATTCTCTAAAGTTTTTAACATAGAATAATGAACCTAAAGAAAATTTTCTTAATATTAATTACTATAATGAGAGAAAACTGTCATTACACTCGTATTTTCAGAATTGAAAACAAAGTATACTTTCAGTGCTACAGAAATATATGCTTCATATTCAGGTGCTCCCAGTGTTAGAAAAATTTAAAGGTAATAAAAGGAGCAGTAACAACACATTAAGAAAGAGCTGAGAAAATTGGCATTTAATAAACCTACTTCAAGTGTTGATTTTGTTGTTGCTGAGAGCCATTCCAAAAAGGCCTATTAGATATTTGTTAATAGCAGGTTATTTCCCTTAGTGTCCAGAATTTTCTTTGCACAGAGTTTTTATCATCTACCTCTCTGTACAAAAGTGGAGTAAAAGACTCCACATTCATAAAGATCCCAGTGAAAAAGTCTTTTGGAAAAACATAAAAATGAAATGCCAAGCTTGTCTGTATACCTCAATGATATACAAAACAAGAATATCCCACAACTCAACAATTGGCGTGTGAGATGCTGCCCATGGGTCAGAGCAATCCCAAGGGTTATATACAGGCTGGGCAGAGAATGGGTTAAGAGCAGCCCTGCCCAGAAGGACTTGAGGATGCTGGTGGGTGAGAGGCTGGACATGACCCAGCCGTGTGCACTCCCAGCCCAGAGAGCCAATTGTGTCCTGATCTGCATCCAGTTCTGGGGGTCTCAACATAAGAATGATGTGGACCTGCTGGAGTCAGTCCAGAGAAGGGCCACAAATACAGTCAGAGGACTGAGCATCTCTCTAATATGGACAGACAGAGAAAGCTGGGGTTGTTCAGCCTGGAGAAGAGAGGGCTCTGGGGAGGGCTTGTTGTGGCCTTCCACTCCCTAAAGAGGGCTACAAGTAAGCTAGAGACAGACCTTTTAGAAGGACATGTAGTGATAGGACAAGGGGGGATAGCTTTAAGCTAAAAGAGTGTAGATTTAGAATAGATATAAGAAGAAATATGTTTACTCTGTGGTGGGTGAGGCACTGGCACAGGTAGCCCAGAGAAGCCGTGGATGCCCCATCCCTGGATGTCTCCAAGGCCAGATTGGATTGAGCTCTGAGCAGCCTGGTCTAGTGGAATTTGTCCCTGTCCATGGCAGGGGGCTTGGAACTAGATAATGTTTAAGGTCCCTTCCAACCCAAACCATTCTATGATTCTATGACCCTCAGTTTCTTGGCTTCAGGAAACTTTTTTATTATGAACAGGAAACACAGGAAACATTTACACTTATTTTCTTTCTCTTTGTTTTTTGTTATATCCTACATGGTGGTAAACCTAGATCTGGATTCATTCCTGACACCTTAAAATCCCCTATAAATCTTCTTGCTGCAGCAACAGAAGATGCCAACTAGCTTTGCAGGAAATGGCATCCCAGCATCATGTGCAGCTGTCTAACCATGCAGAGGGCCAGGATTATCAGAAGTGAATAATGATTCTGTTACCCAAATGAAACCTCTCCATGTGTAAGATAGCGGGTAGAACCGTATCTTCAAAATCAATATCTATCTATGTGGGAAGGAGCATACTTAACATCTTTGGAAAATCTTAGCTTATCTTTTAGGACAAGGACTGCGGTTAGGCAATGATAAAACCAGTGAGTGTTTTCTTATGATATACTGCCTTTGTCATACAGACCTTATCTTGTGAGGAATGTTTGCAAAGATGCCCAATCAGATATTATATTTCTTGTGCCACGAAGCTAACTGAAAATACATTGTGAGGTTTCATAACTTACAAGATGCTCCATACATTCATCTCTAGGAATTCACGTTGCGGAAAGAAGCATGGTTCTTTCACTTATTTTGAATGAAAAGGTTTGAAAATATATCTTCTCTCCTTCTATGTCAAAGTGATACTGTAGGAAAACACTGGACAGCTGAACTAAATGAATTGTTGAAAAAAAATCAGCTCAGGATTGGTCAGTCATAACTGTATGTCTTATTACCTCTCCAGAAAAAAACCCCTGAAAAGTCAATTACTCTGTAATTCCATGAAAACTTCACTAATTTTTTTTTTTCAGGAACACCTTTGCATTGAGCTGTGCGTGCCAAATGTGGCAACTTTAGCACAAGCAAACATTGAATCACTTGTCATTCATTTCTTCCAAGCCAATCTAAGAGATAACACATGCCAAATGATCCTTCTGTGTAATGTGGAAGAAAGAAAAATACACTGTGCGCTCCTAAACAGTATAATTCAGATTTTTATTATGCAGGAAAAAGTGCTTTTGTAGAAATAAAACCATCACCACCACCAAAAGCCCAAATAATTGAATGTGCTATAACGTCATTTTTTTCTGTGCAAATTCAGTATGCCAGATAGGGAAGCAAAATCTTATAGGAAAGGAACAGGCTATTTCATACAGAGCCTGCACTTTCAACTCCCAGAAGAAAATTTTCTTTCAGAAAGGAGAATTTTATATCTTAAAGAATTATAAATGGATTCAGGAATGAGATCATACAGCAGAACACTCTCAGTTTTCCCACAGAGCTAGACTAGGAAATGTGAAAGGCAGAATAGCACATGAGTACTTTTCACACTCAGTTACTCAACAGTTGTGGGGAAAGTTTCCACTGCTCACAGTCTTTAGACTCATTGTAAGACCATATGTTTCTAAACAGCACCAAGAATCTCAGGTTTTTAAGGGAGAAATAACAACCCAGGATAGCAAGTCAGCAACTCACAAGTGTTTCTGGTAAGCAAGAAGTCATATGTAATGTTACGCCTAATCTTTCAAGGTCATGATATAGTAGGACATTTCGGAAGTGAAAATACCCTAGTATTATATACCCTAATATATTTATATTACATACCCAAATATATTATACCCTAATAAAGAACTTTCTTATTATTAATGAACATAGATTCTAGAAGTATATGCATTAAAATATTATACAATTAGTGATATATATTCTGAACCAGATTATTTGGATAACTGTGCACAAGTTCAGTTTTACAAAAACAGTTTTGGAAAGCTGAAAAGAATACAAAAATACTAAATACAGAAAGGAAAGCCACTTGTGTCAGTATTTTTAATGCTGGTCTCCTTCTGCAGAGTAGAATGGTGATTTTCTTTTCAAATGATTACTAATGAGATGGAGATTGCATGCCTCTATTTTTAAATCAAAAGATGTAATTGTGTCCTTAAGGACTGCCACTGCATAGTGTGAAGTAAAAGATACCCTGTGTGCTAGGACTGTTTTAGTTTCACTATTCTTTTGGACATCAATACTTCTTTATTAATAAATACACTGCCCAAATTCTAGGATTGGATTAGATTAGAGCAGGGTTTAGGAAGGGATATAGTAGATTTACCTCCTCTTTTCACTCCAAAAAGTATTTGTTTTGTTTCCTCCAGCACAGATAACTGAAAATCTAGCTGTACTCATCAGCTGTGTGGATGGTTACTGGATTTGCTGTCCTCTGACTTGACTTGACTGTTTATTTTCTTGCACCAACCTGTCTGTACGTCTCCTCACTTGATGAGATTGGAAGAAAGAAACACTGGGAATCTGCTGCTTGAAGTCACTTGGTGTTAAAGCTAGGAAGGAAATTGCTAAAAAATAACCTGTCTTATAGAGAAAAATGGAACGGAATCTGTCTCAGAGCTGTGGAGGAGAAGTCTAAAACTCAAGACACGCTTGTGCCACCCCCAACAGCAAATAGCAGCCCCTGAGGTGTGTGGGAGGCCTCAGGAAATTGTCACTGGATACTTAAGGAATTTACTGACCTTCAGATTGAAGAGAATACCGAGGAAGAGCAAGATGTAAAAGGTGGGTCAGCAGCATTGAACTCTCTCTTATGCTGTAACAGCTGTTGCTATCAGAGCAAAAACTTTTCCATTGCTCTGATTCCCACTCTGAGCCCGAGCCTACGGCCTGGCCGAAGTAAATAGTGCACAGATCAGGCAGACCATCACAGCGCTTTTAGCAGAGGACAGTTGTATGAATTACATTGCTTGAAAGGCCCACAAAAATAATTTCTCTCTCTTAATTGACTATAATGATCTATTTGTTTGACTAATTATTTTTGTGAAGAAAATCTATTCTTGCCTTATGCCATAAAATCAGCATGAAAACGTCCTCAGTTTGGCGCACTAAACTACATATATTGCAAAAATATTCTCCACCAGTATAAAGAAGGGTTTTAAACACGTCACTCCTTGTTAATATCACAGCATTAGAAACCAGAGACAAAAGGGAGGAGGGCAAAATTTTTGTTGCTTTATTTAGAAACAAAGTACATGTGGGAAAAAATGTCTCACTTGTTACAAGGCACATGGTGATGTCACATTCCACAAAGATTTTGGTGCAAGAAATATAACAGTCTGTATCTGTTAATTTTTATAGCACTTAACACTAACTGGAGCAGAAGGAAAATACAGTATTTCCCTTTACTGCTAAATATAGGAATCCTATGGAGCCTGTAGGTAAATTCTTGTTATCTAAGGAATCGCTCATTACTCAGTCGAGTCTGCACAGGAAGACAAGGCTATCATACACTTTTGAGATGCCTGATAGTAGCTGTTTAGAAAAGTCTGCCCCGAGCTCATTCTTAAGATAAATTACCTCCTTCAGTGTGTTCCTGGGCAAACCACGTTCTGCATGTCAGCTATAGGGCAGGTGGCTCTACAACAGAATGATACCCGTATGCATACTGTGCCTCCCACAGCCTCCTTTCCTTCAAAAGGAAACTTGAATGGTCAAGAAACAAAACTCCTGCAGTGTAGTCCCAAGTGTGGCTGGAAACTGAAGCTGCAGAAGGAGCCAGTCAGCCTGCCATGTAAGTGCAGACAAACAAGGGTAATGGAATCTCAGTGCACTGAATTATTGTGTACATAATGGTGAGCAATCTTACGTGGCATCAGTACTCAGAGGAAAGGGTATTTTATTGATTTGGATCATAAACACCTTCTGGCAATATCATGGTGTTGACAAGATATTCAGTTCTGTACCCACATTATAATACACCCATCATATGCATTTTTCTTCAGTCAGAAGGCTACTAGTTTTTACGTAACTTTTTTGCCACACTTTTTTTCACCTTGCCAGATTTATAACAGCATTATTTTTAATAGAAATTTTGAAAATTGAAATAATTTATTGTCCACATATGTAGCAGACATGAGAATAGAATTGACACCTTTGGATACTGATAGCTAAATCATCAGTGCTTTAAAAAAGTTATTTATCCTGACAGTTCATAAAGGAGTTAGATAGCAAGTGCTGATACCAGGAATCATGATGTTATTCAATGCACACACATAAACAAAATATGCACGGCAGAAAGTTCTGTCTGGTTGAAATCTATTTCAGCTCTTTTGAAACAAAAGTATGAAGTGGTAAACAGACTGTAGAGTATGATCTACTTCACTGTTTGCAGTTCATGGGTCATAAATACTCCTAATAACCATGAAAGCTGATGGACACTTGAAATATAATACACAATTTTCACTGTGCTTTCCCTGATTTGCCAAGATTCTGCAATTAGCAAAATTTCAGTCATACATTTGAAAGCATACAGCACTATTTCTGCATCCAGCATCTTCAAGACCATCAGAACACCGTGTGATTGCAGTTACTGAGTTCTGGACAACATCTCTTGCAGGTTATTCGAAGAGTTTCAGGAAATTTTCTGTTCTTGTGTAATTTCTAGAATGGTACCATACCAAGCCTGCTGAACTTTAGGGTTATGTGCTGTAAAAAGAAGTATGGTACAAACATTTTGGAAAGTAGACAGATGAAATATTGTATCATCCTCAAAGAAAGGTGTTCCAAGGAGAAGGGATCTCTGGCTTTTGGAGAACATTTCTTAGGTGGAGGGTAACAGTTGTCTAAAGACTGGAATAGTGAGATGAACTGTGCTGAGTGTAGCTAGACAACGAATCACACTGCTGTGGCAGGGAGATTGAGTGTCTTAATTTATAGTGATAAACTGAATCACGAAGCAGAATACTATGAAAAGCTGAAGATCAATCTGTGGTCAGTGAATGCAAAGAAGGAAGCAGTGATTTCTAAGTTGTCTTGTTAGTCCAGAGGATTTGGGGTTTTCATGCATTTGGTAGAGACTCAAAAGCGAACTGCATCTTACCCTGGGCCTAACTGCATAAAGACCTATACAAACGTTTAATATTACATAGATGCTGTAGACATTTTTAAAATTTTGACAAATACATGTCTGCTTCCCACTTCTACATCAGAAACTGAGCATAAACATTGACTGACAAGCCATCTGACAATAGATTATAGACTGCACGTCTGAGGATTTAAATGTCCCAAGTAAAAAAGTTTCCAGGTTCTCAGAAGAATTGTAGAAGTTAAAAATTTCTCATTGTAATGCCTCCAAGGATTGAAATGTCCAGGCTCAGTTTTCCCCAGCTGCATACGCTCTTGTGTGAGTGCTGATGGGCTCAGCCATCCATGCACTGCAGAGAGAGACTGTGCTCGCATTACGCTGCCACAAATGTGTTGTATCTTCATGCCTCGTGGAAGAGGGGAATTTGGTAATCAAAGCTCTTCATAGCTAAAAGCTCACTGCTTGGCAAACTCCTGGTTATGCTCTTTAGTTTCTTCGGTTGTGCTGAAATACTAATGGGGGTACTGATTCCTACTACAGGCATTTTAGAAATCGTTTTGGTGCTGGGAAAAAAGGTGCCCAACTCTTCTGAACATTTGAAGTGTTGTGTTGGTTCAATCTTTCTTCTTTACTGGGGTGGCCCAAATGCACCTTTAGTGAGTGTTACAAGTGGAGTAAAGGCATTGCTGCTTTGGAGATTAAGGTCTGTTAATTTGCTGATTTAGTGAGGGAGAAGAATGATAATATGCTAAAAGCACGGCTATAAGAGTGAGAAGAATGGATTCTATTTTCTCTCTTGAGGTTAGTTTAAATTTCTCCCCTCCATTTCTACAAAGAAAGTGGTAGTTTTAGTTTGCACGTGTCGAAAGACTTGGTGTAATGATTTTTTTTAAAAGAGGGTATTTTGATTCTTGTATAAACAGTGCCTAAAAATATTTTAGTATGCTATTTTCATTTTTAATCAGTACTGTTCAGCCAATCCCCATTTATTCGCAGATTTTGCAGACTTTTTCTCTCTATTTTTAAGAGAACCATGGAAAATGTAAAAAGCCAAATACATTTAGAAAAATCTAAGATTGATCTCTGCCTAAACCTCTCCTGGTAAAGTCATGCAAAAAACATGGCCCTTGGGACAGCTACAAAGTGAGGTTCATAACTGCACCCCGCTTCATGTTTTTTTCATATAAAAGTTACACAAAGGCTAAGAACATTGGGTTACATAAAAATATTGAGACCTGTAAACATCACATGTCTGGACTACAGTTAAGGGAGAGAGAAGGGAGCCTCCAGTGAACCATTCATGCCACTTGAAAAAATTAGTTGCTTGAGACTTGCAGAAATAATTTTCCACCCCTTTCCCTTCCCCAGAGATGGACAACTAGCTTAGAAATTACACTTAATTTTCAGCAGATGAAATGTGTTACTATGGAAAAGAAAGTAGAATTAGTATTCAGTTTTTCTTATAAGAACTAGAAAGAACAAAGTGATCAAAGTTTGAGAGGTTCCTACCCTCTTTGGTGTAAATATTTTATTATTTTTCTGCTTATCATACTATTTCTGTCATCTTGTTCTAGGTTTCTTCAGATTGGCTGTGAGTTCTTGGCTGCATGCTAGTACAGCTTGAAATTAGGTCCCATATGGTTCTGGACACTACCCAAGACTAAAATCTGAAGGAAGGGTTACTTCTAATGGGGGAATTCAAATCTATCCCATACTCAGAAATCTGAAAGCACTCAGATTCAAAGTTCTTTTTTGTCTGGGCTCTACTTAACATCAGAAGTCTAAATGTAAAATACATGACGGGAGGAAGACGATGCAGAGAGAGGAAAGAGTGAGTAGGCAGAATTCCACTCTGCAAGGCCAGGAATAGATTTGCTGCTGTTAGCAGATCTGCCACTAAACACAGCTCACAGTGCTGTAAATATCACAGCATGGCACTCTCTGCAGCTTACAAAAGATCACACCAGGGCAATACTGATGTGGTCTCTCTACTGTATCCAGCTCCAGCAAGAAAAGGCGGGAGAGTTGCCATCATGCCCATACATTTTATGATGTGAAAAGAGTGCAAGATATTTTTATAGCTGTCTGGTTTCCCTCTTTTCCTTTAGGCGTCTTTCCTCAGGCAGCCTTCCAAGTGCAAGGCCATCATACAAGAAAAATAAACAAATAAAATAACTGGATTAGCACTGCACACACAAAACCCACGAATTTTAAAGAAACAGGTTAGAAATACTGGGTTTGCATAGCTTGCAGTTTGGAAGGTCAGAGAGCAGCTAAAACCTGGCAGCTAATCTCCAGCACTCACTGGCAATGTCCTAAACCTGGCTTTTAATGCTTTATTCTTGAAAGGCATATAGAATAGTCAGTAATTACAAAAAATTTGGGGAACATGACATTCTTTGCTTATTTTCAGTTCTTCAGTGAAGCTTCATTCAGGATCAAGCTTTTATAATCCATGTGTTTTGCAGGCACATGGAGTGAAAAAAGTTTGCAAAGCTCTTTAAAACAAATTAGATAGGACTGAAATGAAAGACATCATTGACCACGGTGAAAGTCTGTTGTCGTTGGCCAATTCGTTTTTTAATGGAATTAGACTGAAGTTAGAATTTTAGAGGCTAAAACCAGCATTTCTTCAAGATTTACTGGGAAGTATGCATTGTTGCTATTGTCCTCTCTCCACTGCTGCCCACGACTCATCTTCTAGAGCACTGCAACTGCTGGAACTCCAGAGAAAAATGTTTCCAACCCATTTCGTGCGTGAGTGGGAGGACTGAGAGAATCCATAATGCTGCACTCTTCTGGGAATACAAGTATTGCCAGCACTAGGATTAGGATAGATGGGAATTATTAAAGCCAGCTGATTCAATGTAGGATTTCCACTCTCATCACATCTTTGAACAGACACATGTTCTTTTTGCATGGCTCACAAGGTTCATGCAAGGGACAGTATCACAACCCCATTTATCCTGAAATGCCTGCTGTGACTAAAGACAGGATTTTCACTAATATAAGGCAACACTAAGCTGGTTTTTTTCCCTGGAGCAGCAGAAAGAACCAGTTAGGTAAATGAAGATATTTATAAAGATAATGGGAATATAGAAGGAACTTCCTACATGAAAAGAGAATAGAAGTGGACAAAAAAAGCGAGTGAATTAAGCGAGAATGAGAAGAGGAATGGTAATAATATTACAAAAGAGGATGATTTAGGCATACATAACTAGGAATGGAGATGTGATTTAGGAAGGCCAGAGTAAGGTGAGTACCAGCATTTAGACAGCATTCCAAAAGGGAGAGAAAAATCTGGAATTTTTTTCCGACAGGTATGAAGAGAAATCACAGAGAAAGAATGAGATGTGAAATTGGGTAGAAACACTCAGGAAAACTAAATAATTTTAGAAAGCCTTTATTGTTGTTCAAGGTATCTGAGTTGTAGATATTAATGTTATGATATGAATCCTACTTTGCATCTTATCTTGCCTTTCATGTCTCATCATGTAGAATCTTTCTGGTACTCAATTCTTCATTGTGGCATTGGGAAAGAAAGAACACACTTTTTTTTGCTGATCCCAATCCCTCCAGTTATTCTGAATTTTGTCAGATTTTATATTTATGCACTCTTTGTGCACTGCAGTACAGCCTTACCAGAAAGCTCATGTTAATATGTAGAAAATCTTTCCATAGTACTCTGCATCATGTGTGTCCTGAAAAATCAAGACTTGAATGTATCTATGTAGGCATATCTAACAAGGACTCTTTCACTGAGGTAAGAAAGAAAGTCAATGAGAACTCATTATTTGAGATCTGATAGAGTTTGGCAGCTCTACAAGAATGACAGACCTGTTTCTTGAACAGCAGAAGGTCATGGACAAACAGAAGATGGACACCTAAGAACTATAGAGTATATAAGAATATAATATCACATATTTAATTCCACGTATCAGAGGAATTATACACATTGATTGACCAGAAGAGAGAGGAAGAAACACAGACTTTCTGCAGAAGTATTCATCAAGTGGGAAACACAGTGTATGCTGTTGCAGAGTGCGAGGTGAGAGAACACAGAGCTGAGGGAGCTAACAGGAGGAATAATGTGTGTTGGTAGATTAAAGAGTACAGAACTGATTAATTAAGTGGGACTTGCAATATTGCACAATAGCATTACTGCAGGCAAAATAGAGAGCAATTTCTTGAAGGGTGTGATCAGCAAGTTGAGTTTTTCTCAGATTTTTAACTTAAAATGTGCTATATTATTCTTGTATCAGGGAAGACAGTACAGATCACAATTGCACCATCCTCAGTAAAGTAGTAAAAGATCCAGTGCGCAAGTGTTGTGGGTTAACCCTGATGAGCAGCTCAGCTGCATAGAGTCTCTTGCTCACTCACTCCAGTGGGATAGAGAGGAAAACTGGAAAAGTGAGAATACCCGGGGGCTGGGATAGGGACAGTTTAATATGGAAAGGGAAACGAAACCTCTTTATGCAAGCAAAGTAAGGAATTAATTCACTTGCAGCCAACTGTTCAGCCATTTCCAGGAAAGAAGGGCTCCATCATGCATAAGAGTTACTTGGGAAGACAGATGCTCTAACTCCAAATATCTCTCCCACCCTTCCTCTTTCTTTTCTCAGCTTTTTATTACTGAGCATGACATCATGGGACATGGAATACTCCTTTGGTAAACCGGGGACAGCTGTTGCAGCTGTGTCCCCACTTTCTTGTGTACCCCCAGCCTAACTACTGTTAGGTTGAGGGTGGGAAATCACAGAATCACAGAATGGGTCAGGTTGGAAGGGACCACAGTGGATCATCTGGTCCAGCCTCCCTGCTCCAGCAGGGTCATTCTAGAGCAGATGGCACAGGATTGATCCAGACAACCCTTGAATATCTCCAGTAAGGCAGACTCCACAACCTCTCTGGGCAATCTGTTGCATGTTCAGTCACTCTCACAGTAAAGAAGTTCTTCCTCACATTCAGGTGGAACTTCCTGTGCCTCAGTTTCTGCCTGTTGCTTCTTCTCCAATTGTTTGGCAGCACCAAGAAGAGCTTGATGCTGTGGAAGCACTGCTCAGCAGTACAATAACTAAAACACTGCTGTGTTTTCCCTACTGTTTTGTTCACAAATGTGAAAAATAGCAACTTACTGTGGATATGAAGAAAATTATCCTTCGGCTCTGTGAAAAAAATAGGGTATCTCCATGTTATCTTTTTACTACAAAATGTGTGAACTTATTGAGAATTAACTCGGCAAACAAAGCGTAAGGAGAGGAAGCTTAGACATCTGCATGTACAAGAGAGGGCTAGCAACATCCTGCCCTGACTTTTTGAGCATGCTTTTTTTGATGATCTGTGGGGAGCTCTCTGTCACACGAATGGAGCTTCCTTTTCAGTATGGTATGCCACCATCAATATTGCCAGCTCGCGGGGCAGTGATTGTCACGCGATGGAGAAAATGGCTGAAGCAAAACCAACCCCTTAGCACTTCTTCCCTCTGTGCTTGCCTTCAGGGATGCCTTGGATGAGTGCTCAAAGATTATATAACCTGGCAGCAGCTCTTTAGGCTGGTTTGTGAGCCTACAATATCTGCTATAGCTTGCTCTGAGTAAAGCAGATGTGCTTGTTCAGAGTTATTTAAATACTTCTGTCATGGATGCAGCTTCTCTCAGAAGCCAGGCATCATCAAAAGTTCGCATTTTTTTCTAATTAAAACAGTTTGCAATAATTAAATTGTATGTGTCTGTGTTTCTACTTCAAAAAGGCTAAATAGTTGGCAAGCATCCTAAAGCAGGATTAGACTGCAGACCAGCTCAGACAATGCTTCCAGGCATCGAGGATATACTGCAGAATCAGTTTAATAAAGTCTGATTAGATTACTTTCTCCGGTCAATTTGAAGCACTGTGGCCATGGGATAAATCATCTTTTTATCTCACCACACTGCTCTTTTTCTTTGCTGAATCATATTTTAAAAGCACTAAACATATTTCTTAAATATCTTTTTATTTACAGATGCAAAGAAGCATAACCTTGTGAATTCCCTGTTGTCCCAATGCAGTTTGATATAATATCTTAATTGAAAGGATTGACTTTGCTCACAAAATCTATACTCAGGTTTCCCTTCTTAATATATCTCTTTTTCCTCTACATAAATAGCCTTGTTAGTATCACAAGAAAACAATCCTGAATCTCTTATCTTGATTTGTCGAGACAACTGCTTGTACTGAAAACAGGCCTAAAGTTAGATGTTTCTGAAAAATTACTAGTATAAGCAGGGTGTTGAACTCCAGACTTTTAACGTGTTGACATGTACGTGGATATGAATAGCTTTAAATTTGATGTATTGCACGCTATTTGGAACAAATAGAGTTATTTAGAATGGCTGAGTCTAGAACACCTTTGCTTTAGTTTTCAATGCTTACAGCAACAGAGATTGCATTTTGCTGGTTTCCTACCTAACACAATGACTGCTAGAAGCTGTATTTAAGGATTTAACTCAACACAAAGCATACCTTCCTCTGACCTCCTCTTATGATGCTGTGTTATGCCAACAGACCTCAGCAGCCAGTTCAGCCCCTTGAAAATGCATTGTTCCAATCTGGTTTGACTTTCACCAGTCTTTGCCCAGTCAGTTTTTCAGTCTCTGAAGTGGTCTGGACTTTCTTACGTTGATATAAAAATTCTGTTGCATTGTGTATGTTTGCATTCCATTTTCCATTGGAATAGAAAAACATTTCACCTTCTTCCAAGGTAATTATTTCTATATAATACCATATTAAGAAATAAATAGTGTTCCCCATGGACTCTGGAATAACATTCAGTCAAGCTACTTGTAGTACCTGGAGGTGATAGGAATATACAGTGTCCAAATCAGAGGCCATCTTCTATGTCAAGGACCAACCCTATGAAATGCTGCTTAAGTTTCTGTCTCATTGTTAAATTCCAGACAAGGGTTTTCAATGGTTTGCATGCTCATTCAAGTGAAATGGCCTAGGATCAGCTTAAAAAAACAATTTAAAAATTACGTTATAATTGTCTACAGTCACAAGAATGAAGACTTGTGAAAAATAAAGGGGAAAAATAAAATGAGGTATTTCCAGAGTTCCAATTAAAATACATTGTTGAAGTTTGTATCATTAAACTGATAATTTAAAACAGATTATGCCCTTGGAGTCTGTCCATTCATTCTTGTGTTCATAAATTCTTCTATTTTATTTTCTTCTAACCTAATTAACACATAATTTCCCTCAAATTACATTTATGCACTATTTTCAAATAGGTGAGCAACATATGGATAGAGGGGAAAAGAAAGAGAAGCAAAACCTTTCCCTCATATTTTCTGGGGAGTCCTCAAGGACTAAACAAGAAGCCTTGACACATACACATCCTGTCAGGCTGCTGCTAAATTTTTTTTTAAAAAATCAGACTGCAGTACTCATGAAGTGGCTTTTTTAATAACCTTTCTGCAATTTTCTCACTTGGCACTAGCTACCATTAATAGCTGGCGCACAGTAAATAAAAATATATCTCAAGCTTCTACAGAGAGATGCAACAACCCAGACACATATATAGTTTGAAAGCCTGAGGTGTCTAGTCTGGCAAACCATGTTTCCTCAGTTTCCTCTGAGAAATTCATTCTCCTGTGAAACCTTGCAAAAATTAAACACTGATGCAGTTTGAAGCCTGGATTGGTGGGGCTCATCTGCTCACTAGTGAAATGTCACTAGATGCTGTTAAAACTTGGTTAAACCTTACAAACCAACTCACTCAGCAAAACATGTTAAAATAATCTGGATATGAGCCAGAAGAGATGAGACAGGATTATTTAAATCTAATATGTGTTAGAATACAGCTTAAGTCCTGTGACCCTAATCACTTTCCAGTGGAGTACATCAAATTAGGATCCTGGGACAATTTACGTAGGAGTCTGAGTAAATGTACTAGCTTTGCCCTCCGGAAGAATTCGTGGAAAATTCTTCCATGAAAAAACGTGGATAGCCTCATATTAGTTCTAAAGGCTATCCCTATATATGAGAAAGCCCAGCATAAAAACTGCAGCACTGGATCTGACCCTGAAGTATAAATACAGTGAATGATGCACGTTTAACAGCCTCTGATGCTGCTCTTTTTCACATTACCTCATAAAGTTAACTTTGTGTAATAATAATTGCTGTAAAGTTTTCAGGCTTTCATTTTCTTTGAGCATTCTCTTAGAATTCGGTTTGCTTTCAAAACTGCCTTTCTCAGCTACTGGCCTGGAAAAAGCTGAGGTGGGCTTGGAAAACATGATCCTCTCTGCTGTGCATTGTTAGAGAAATGTCAATCAGGTCATGGTAATGACATTGCTTTAATGAGGGAATTGAAATTCTTGGGAGAATTGTGACATGGCAATACTCAGAAGTGCTTTGGACCTCTCCAATTGCCTCTGTTACTCTAAATAAATGGGGTGCCTTGAAGTAACTAGAGAAGATCATTAGTGCTGACACCTGGGGTTGTTTATTTGGCACGGACGTATTTATTCCTGTTTGTTCCTCATGGGGGTTATTTAATAGGTTGGAGGTAAAGGAAGATATATGTCAATTTTTTCACATTTCTATACCTGAGTTTCTTGTTTTTCGTTATTGCATTTATTTTTCTCAGGGTGTTCAAAATAACACAGTTCTCAAAGCAGGACTGTGAGCAGCTTGCCATCAAAACACTCGCAACAAGCCACGGCTCTGATCATTTAGTCATATAGGTGTAAATAAATAGTCTTCAAAGTTTTACTGTGTTTAAGTCATGGAAAACTAGTCTGGTAAGTAAGCAATTAGATTTACAGGCATAGCTCCTGAGCTACCTCCTAGCTACTTTTTGCCTCTTCTGTGTCACAGGAATCAATGCAGCTACTTTCTTCCAAATTAGAAATATTCCAAGAAGCACACCAAAAATAGAAGACCAGTTGAAATAGCTATTACCTGGATCTAATATATCTCTTTAAGATTTACAACATATAGTTAAAAAAAAAAGAAAACATAGCATAGGAAGATTTGTGATCTGTTTCGATAGTGATAGAAAGAATATGAGGTGATTTTTCGGAACAATGCGTTCAAAAAGAAATATATGTTTAGAAGACACATGTATACGGTGGTGCTATTTTAAACTGGCAGCAACCAAATGTCTCTGCAGTCTTTGACTTTCTGAACGAGATGAAGTTGCTCATCTCTGACAAGCTTTTAAAAAGCAACTGCAGCTGTGACAGTCTGTTTTGTAAGTTAACATTTTCTGTTATTTTGTCTGAGTGAAGTCTCTTGCAGGGTAACAGAACTATGGAAGCATTTCTGCACTCAAAACGAAAAGCCAAGAAACTCCTGGCTTTTCACCAGAACCGAAGCATTCTAGAAAGAATTTCACCTGAGATACTGCAGTGGCAGCATTTACTTTTGTGAATGAGAGCTACAATTTCCACTTAGGAAGCAATTCCCATCAGCCTGTACATTAAGGACTTTTAAAAATGTTCCCTATCCCCTCACAAAATCCTTCCATGTCTCAGTAAAGTAACACATTTCTCAATGATCTAAATAATATAATAGAGATGAATAAATCATTTGATCATAAGGCCACATTTGAATTTTTATTTATAGTCTCACAAGGGACAAAAATGTTTACCCTAATCGGTATCTCCCATTGCTCGCTGTTCTTGATATGCATCGATGAGGCTGTGATTTAAATTGTCTCTAGATCCAAATTGATATTTATTTTGAGGCTTAGACTAGAATCCATACCAGAATCAGCCGTAGTACCATGACAGTGAATGTAATTAATGTCAATCATCTGTTTCAGATACCTGTCTCATTTCAAAACAACTCCTCTTCTGGAAGCAAGAAATCCTTCACAGACAATGCAAGCAAACTTTGGTTAAATGCAATTCAGAACTGTGACTATCCACATAACGCTGACAAATTTTCTGCTGCAGTGGTTGCTACAGTTCATCTCCAGCCACGTAGAGGAATTCTTTTAGCAACTGCAAAAATAATACTACAAAGCTTGCTGTGTTCCCTTTACAGAACTGAGTAAAGGCCCATTGGACTATGGTTTTTACTATCATCTTCTCCCCACCTAGATTTATACCTAAAGCAGGTAATGAATTTTATGACAAAAAGGGTTCTTATAGGAAATAATTGTTACATCGTAGAAAGCTGCAGTGTTTAATGAGGAACTTCTCAAATCTAAAATGACCAAATTCAAGAAATGTCTTTAATAGTCAAGGTGTCAGGACACCACTCGGTCTCAGCTGTTAAATTAATCTCAGTCCACAATAGCCCCAGAAGATATCCAAACCAGGAATTTATAGCTTTCTCTCTCTCTTCCTCTCCCTCTCAGAATTCTTTGTGATTAATTCCTAACAAAATAGGCCCACATGGACTGGCTTATGTTTGCTGACTCTGTTGTGATGGCCTTTCTTATGTCTCTGGTTTCTGTTTCAAAACTTCAGTCCTGTTCTTCCTCCTCTTTTGTCTTCTTCCCATCTGCGTAACTAGCTTTATTCACAATTTTATCCTATTTTAGGCATGTATGGATGTTATTTTCAATTATTACAAGTTTCACAGTTCTTTGCCGACTGTTAAGTGTCTCCTTTGAAGTTATGCTTTAAGTAGTTAAAAGGTTGTAAGGGGGTCTTGAAAGTTCAAGGTTCTGTTTACGTATGGATGAGCTGAACTGGGGCCCAGTCTTACCTGAAAATTATATATGGCATCACTGAGAAGGAACATCTGTAGCTGTGTTGAGGATGTGCCTGTACTTTCATTATTTCTTATATTTTGAAAGCATAATTTCTTTCTGGTGGTAAAATCCTCACCCAGTAATTGAATTGCAGTTATTTAAATAAAGGAATATACAAGATTTTGATGCAGGAAATGAAGCTTTTTTTTTCATCCTGTTAATTGCTTGTGTTTATCTGACTTAGTAGATCAGATGTTTTAAGCCAAACTCCCCACTGTCCATAAAGTCATCTTGGATGAATAAAAAAGTCAAAACAGACATTGTACCTTAAAATAGCAAATTGTCACAGCTGGGAAATGTTTGTTGCTTCTCCTCAGCAGTGTGAAAAGAGAGAGAGAGAGAAAAACATCAGTCTGTTTATTCAAGCTGCTAGCAATCTCAACCCCGCTGCTGTCACTGTGTCCCTTCCTCCATTCAGAGTGACTGGCAGTCATAAACACATATTCTTCCCTTTCAAAAGTCAGATCTGGGCACCCTAACTAGAACTGCTTGCTGACAGGTAGAAATTATCCAAGGATGTGATGTGTTCATCAGGATATGCACTTTTTGCTAGGCTTGTACACTTTCAAGAGAAAAAGTGGAGTAGCTGTGTTCTGGGACACTCATTACCCATGTCAGAAACTGAACCTTTATTCTGCGTCTTTGGATTTTTGCTGTTTAATTGAAAACTTGTTTTCACAATTGTTTAATGCTTTGAAAAATCAGGGAAGTCAGTTGTAAGCACAATGCATTTGAAAATCAATATGTGATTATTGACATGGTACATAAACTTAGCTTTGGTGTGCCTTAGGGTTATAAGCAGGGATTAGAAATGAGCAAGAGTGCAGTGACATGAACGAAGAGTGCCACAACAGCACGTGTAGGACCACGGTACTTTGGTAAGACAAAAACCTCTCAAAAGTAGATACAATAAAATTGCACTAATGTTCCTTAGCTGGAACTGTCACATTTTTAACAGTATACTTCATAGATGCCAGATAAACAACTCTTCTTACTGGCTGAGGGGGTGCAGGCAGTGGAGAAGCAGGCAACAGATAAATAGTGCACACCTTTTTAGCCAATCACTTTCACTAATGCATGGTATGTTTAAGAAATCCTTTTACCATAAGCTTGCTTGACACAACGTTAAGACTTATTACTAATCCCTCTAAAGGATTTTTTTTTTCTTGATTGTCTAACAAAAGAACTCAAGTAAGTGTACTGAGCAAATTAAAAAATGAGGCAGGCTGAGGGAAGCAAGACAGAAAATCACTGATGAAATACAGGGGCTCAAGAGACTTTCAAGTGGGATGATTCACAAGGATAGGGGAAAGGTTGTTTAAAGCATAAGAATAAAGGTGGATTATGCAACTCTGTATTTTATTACCCAAATGCAGCTGTAACACCATCTGCTCTTAGTACTCTTTCTGCACTTTGGAAGAGGACTACCTCTGTCTCCCAAGGAACTGGTCCCTGTCCTGCAGTTCCAAATGTAAATTTCCACTCCCTGTTCAGTTGAGCTACATGGATTTAGTTGTTTGAGAAGCTTCCACATCCAGAGAGCTGAGAACCATATTCTATATCGAGTACAAAATTTTTACTACTGACTGACATATTCCAGCATCACTACCAGCATCATCAACAGAAAACGTTCTTCATTTTTACCAGTTTGAAAACATTCAAGCTAGCATAAACAAGAATATTTGTGGTGGGTTCACCCTGGCTGGATGCCAAGTGCCCACTAAAGCTACTCTTTCACTCCCCTCCTTGGCTGAACAGGGAAGAGAAAACATAACAAAAGGCTCATGAGTTGAGGTAAGGGCAGGGAGAGATCACTCATCAATTGCCATCATGGGCATAACAGACTTAACTTTGAGAAATTAATTGAATTTATTACCAATCAAAATCAAGAGCGAGATTACGGGAAATAAATCCAAAAACACCTTCTCCCCACCCCTCCCTCCTTCCCAAGCCTAGATTAATTCCCGATTCTCTACCTCCTCCCTGCCAGTACTGCAGGGCAATGGGGAATGGTGCTTACAGTCAGTTCTTTGCAAGTGTGTTTCTGCTGCTGCTTCCTCCTAAGGAGGAGGAGTCCTTCACCTGCTCCAGGGAGGGGCAAAGGACGGGAAAGTCTCTCACAGGAGACTTTTCTCCACAAATTTCTCCAGCTGAGTCCTTCCCATGGGCTGCAATTCTGCATGAACTACTCCAGCATGAGTACCTTTCCATAGGGTCTAGTCCTTCAAGAACAGGGTGCTCTAGCATGGGTCCCCCACAAAGTCACAAGTCCTCCCAGGAAACCTGCTCCAGCATGGGCTCCTCTCCCCACAAGTCCTGCCAGGAGCCTGATCCAGTGTGGGTTCACAGTGTGGTCACAGCCTTGTTCAGGAATCCACCTTCTCTGGCATGGGATTCCTGCAAGTGGATATCTGCTTCCCCATGAAGTCCCATGGGCTGCAGGGGTACATCCTGCCTCACCATGGGCTGCAGGGGAATCTCAGCTCCAGCAGCTGGGCCACCTTCTCCTCCTCTTTCTCCACTGACCTTGGTATCTGCAGAGTTGTTTCTGTCACGTATTCTCACTCCTGTCATCTCTGGCCACGATTACTTCTACACAATAACTTTTTATCCTTCTGAGATATGTTCTCTGAGAGGCATTACTGCCATTTCTGATAGGCTCAGCCTAAGCCACTGTCAGGTCTGTCTTGGAACCTTGGGCTGGCACTGGCTCTCTCAGGCATAGGGGATGCTCCTAGCAAAGCAAAGAAACCCCCCTTGTAGCCTCCGCCACAACAAAAGCCTGGCCACACAAATGCAATACAAAATTATTGATGGTTAATTAAGGATGAGGGTTTGTCACACCACTAGCAAGCTAAAGGAGATGTCTAAAGAAAGGTCAAAATTTTGAGATTAAGCATAGTGATTCAAGTGAGGAAATGGTCAAATCAGGGTAGTAGGAGTTTAGGACTCCAGGCTTTAAAATTTATTTTTCAGAAGTATGGGTTGATAAGGTTTATCCACCCATTACATTATACAGCAGTGAGAAAAATTGTCAAGACAAGTTCTAAAAGGCTGGGATTTGTCTGACATTGTGCCACAAAAGTTAATGAACAATATATAAAAAGACCTTCTAGAATGATGATTTCAATATTTGTTGCAGACTCGAGATTTCAAGGTCGACACAAACCGCAGTGGCTTTCTCCTTGCTTTTAGAGATTGGCAAAAAGGAAAACCTATAGTTAAGTGTAGGTAATAATAACCAAGATGAGTTTGCTGAAAGCAATGAAGAATGCACAAAGTGTGACACAATAGAACTACCAAAAAAATTTAACTCTGGCAATAAGCAACACTGAAAAAATGGCCATAATTACTCCTATTCCAAAACTGAAGGATTCATTTATAATTTTCTCTATCCTCTCAGATGCATGCTGTACACCATTACTAAGTTCTTTTAGACTTCTTTCAGGCACTTCTCTTTATGTCAGTCTTCAACACATTTGCCATTTGTGATTTGTCTTTCTCTCCATACTCTATCACAAGCGATTGGAAATGTAGACGTACAAAGATTTTTGTGGGTTTTTTTAAAGGGAGGAAAATTTTTCAAAAACAACAGCAAAAAATATTGACTTCCTGTCTTTTCTCCCCTTCTATTGACATAACCTATAGAAACAGGAGGAATATAGATTTTTCAGGACACATAACTTGAGGAAAGCTGTGGTACCATGAGTACCACATAAATGTGGAATTCTTTTCTTTGTAAGAAACCTCTGGAGAGACTGTAACTGACATGCTGGTTAAATCTAAATGTAGAAAAGGGCAATAGCAGGCAATGAGGTTAAGCAGAGATCTAAAGATTAGTGGAAGCAATAAACAGAAGGCTTTTAAAAATGAAAACAATATTGAGAGTCTGGGAAGGAGAAAGATGTAGGAACTGTAAAGTACAGAAAATGAAAAGATGTATTGCAAATTGAGCTACAGATAATACTCCAGTCCATATTTGTAAGTCATCAGAATACTCATTTTAATGTAAATAACAATAAAAGGCTCAAGAACTGGTACCTGATGAAGCAGGGACAATAAATATAGCTAGTTTCATAAAGTAATATGTTTAGTGAAGTAATTTTTGCATTTAGAAAAACAAATATAATTAGAAGTAAAACAGATCAGCTTGAAGAGAATAGAGAAGGTTAATGCAGAATGATAAAATGGAACTGATATAAAAATTCTATTGAAAAACAGTTTTATGATGCTTAAGTAAAGTTCAGAATTTTGATATTTCACAGAAGATTTAAATGAGTGAAAATAAGGCTTAAAACATATTTATAGTTTTAGTTTCTGGTTTGGGTTGGGTTTTTCCCTCTTTTAGGTTATCTTGACTTTGAGGAAATTTTAATTCAGTAATTTAGTATTCTTAAAAATACAGTTTATTCTAAATGAAAAACAGTTATAAGAGAGGATGATTTAGCTTCAGAGTGCTTTTTTTTAGACTGCTGAACCAAATTTGCAGTCATTTATATGGTTGCAATTTATTGCCTCTTTGATATCAATATGCAAATGAATTTCGCTTACAGAAGGAAGTATAAGTAAGAATACAGAAGAAGAATAGGCGAGAACTTTTCTGTCCTGAAATTGTTAAGTGAACACTGATGCTAAATTACTGAGCTGATTAAGTGAGTTCGTTATCCTCTATTTAAGAAAGCCAAGGAACCTTTTCTTAGTAGATACAAATTGCAAAGTTGTTTTTTACATCAGCTCCCTTTTGGAAATAAATACAAGATATATTCACTAGTGTAAGTAGAAAACATGCTTCTGAATTTGACACAAAAAAAGGTTAGGAAAAGCAGTGTTGCTGAGCATCACACACCACTGGCAAGACTGTTCCCAATTTATGACCTTGAGTGATCAGCTTAGGGCCTACTTTTCAATGTGTCCCTTCCTAATACAGACGAGTGTCTATATTGTAAGAGCTTCACGACCTGTCCTTTTCTGTGCATTCAAGTACATAAACACAGGGTGGATGACATTTTAATATTCTGTGAAGAGGTATATTTAGATGATGTAAGTGTTCTTCAAATGTATAGTAGGGATTGGGGCCACAATTTTTTGTGTGAAAAAATAACCACTAAAGTAAAAGGCTCTTCTTTCTTTTATATAAAAGCTAGTGCCCAACTTAAATCTCAACTGATAAATCTTTGTATTCTCTAGCTTGTTATTATTTCATAATGCAAAATAGAAAAGAACTGCTAGTATGAGAATTAACGTTCAGCCTTATAATGTATAAAAATTCAAAACTTTTCCATAGAAGTGCTTTCTCTGACCAATAAGTGGCCCAGAAGTTTGTACCATTTATGCAGCTTATGAAGGGAACTCCTTTGGTTTGTTTCATCTTGAGGACCAGCTCCAAATAAAATTCCCATGCAGTTTCACATTTGCTTCATGCAGGTACAATTACACACAGTCAAATGGAATCAAGTTATCTGTATTTCTGGCTGAGTAAATACAGTGCAAAGGACCCTGTGCTCTTTACCATTTTACATTCCGTGGAGTTACGCAAGAATTTTCACAAGAACTCGTGCTGTGTTTCAAACCCAGTCAGCAACTGAGCTCCATGCAGATGCCTGCTCCCCCTCCCCGGTACAACGGAGGAGAGAATCGGAAGAGTGAAAGTGAGAAAACTAGTGGGTTGAGATCAAGACAGGTCAATAGGGAAAGCATGAGCAACATGTGCAAGGAAAGCAAAATCTGAAGAATTAATTCACCACTTTCTATGGGCAGGCAGGTGTTCAGCCATCCCTAGGAAAGCAGGACTCCTTCATGCATAAAGGCAACTTGGGAAGACAAACACTATCACTGTGAACCTTCTCCCCTTCCTCCTTTTTGACCGCTCTTTATGTATTGAGCATGTTGCCATACGGTATAAAATATTTCTCCGGACACCCGGGGTCAGCTGTGTCCCCTCCCAACTTCTTGTGCACCTGCAGTCCTCTCACTGGTGGGGCGTGATGATAAGCAGAAAAGGACTTGGCTCTATGCAAGCCCTGCTGAGCAATAACAAAAACATGCCTGCATTATCAATACAGTTTCCAGCACAAACCCAAAACATGACTACTTACTATTTACTGTGAAGAAAATTATCTATATCGCAGCCAAAACTAGAACTCCATAAGTTAGAATGCTGGTGTGGCAGCTAAAGTCTTCTTTAGAAGACTTCTGTGGCCACTTGTCCTACTTACACTTTAATAACTTTTCACGCCAACTCTCAGAGGGCCATGAAAAATTTGCAAAATTGCCCAGTTTTGTGCCAGCCTTGAAAGCACAATATCAATATTTAATTTCCCCAAATCAATTCACTTCTCTGCTTTGGACAACACAGTGGTTGATACTGGTTCATTCATGTTTAAAAGGCAATTCTTGTATCATTTTCTCACTTCAAGGAAGGTTACATAAGAGAGTAAAAAAAAAAAAAAATTACATGAAGAAAAAAGATTTGGTCAAAAGTGAAAACTTGAAAGCTCCATGTCAGGTGTAGCAGAAAGAGATGTTGAAGGAGTCAAGAATGGGAATCTAAAGGAAAAGGAAGAAAGAACATGGTGAAACATTGTTCCAAGGGAAGCATGAGACATACGAAAAATCCCAGCAGAGCAAGGGTAAAGACTTGAGAGGCATAAGAAATCAGCTTGGTTGAAGTCAATGACTAAACTGAGAGGTTTAGGTATCTTAGTGTCTATGCAGAAAACTAGTTAACAGCATTAGTGATGTCATTCTCATTGGTGACACAGGAGAAAAATAATTTTACTGTTGAAACTACCTATTTTTCACTGACATCCATTTATGTAGGTAGTATTGTTGTTACAGACTTATTTTAGGCTAAGAAGATACTACCTTACCTTGATAGAACAGAATACTCCAGTAAAAAGATGTCAATCTGTTACAAACCATTTACTATGTTAAACTGCACAATTACCGGAAATAATTAAGAGTAAAAAAAAATTTTGTAAGTAAATGAACAAAAATCAATTATTTATTTATTGATTTCTTTTTTTTCTAATTTTTCACCAAGTAAAACATAGTTATCCTCCTTTGAAAGGCAAAATTTAATGTGAAAGTGAATAAATTAATCTTTCTCCATTTCCCTCCATTAACATATACCTTGCATCTGCATTAAGAAAATGGGACCAACTCATAAATTTTCAGAGCAAACTTCTAGACAAAAGAGCTCTACATTCTTTTGCTTGCTTGGCTTTTCAGTACAAACAATAACTAATTTTGAGTTGAAAAGATAAAAAACCCAAGTCCTGACAACTGGTAGATATTTGACTCCTTTGGCAGAAGGAGTCAAACCTAAGATGTCCAATAAGAAGGAGCCCAATACAGAACCAGTGGAAAACTGAATTTTGAATAAATCCAAAGAAATATTTCAGTACATCAGCCTCAAACACAGTTAAAAAAAAAAAAAAAAGATTGGAAAGCATTTTCTAAACAGCACGTGTTTGTTTTAAAACTGTCTATTAAAAAAGAAAATACTTGTTTCAGCTGTCCATTGTACAATACAGCAGCCTAAGATTTTTTTACTAGGAGTCGTATAGAACATATCTGTGGGCTCATAATGACTCCAGCATAAAGGAGAGTTGGTATGTTGATTTGGTCATCTTTCTGAAACTATTTTTTTCTGAAATGATCAGCTACTTACTTTAACATTTCTTGGTAAAAATTTAAAACTTTTCTATCTCGGCTAAACAGTGAGGACCTTCTGAGGGGAAGAAAAGGAATTTTTGTGTGAGCGAAGTGTTTCTCTGAAGTTTAATTTGGGAAATTAGCTGAAGAAGCTGATAAATAAGACTAGCTAGAGTCCACGTTAATGTGATGTGCGTGTGTGCCTGTCCACATGCACATGCATATACATTCACACTGACACATCCAGAAGTCATATAGAGATAAAACATGTCTCTGCACACCCGTCTTTACCAACACTCACTGGCTTGTTCCAGTTTAAGTTAGCTTTTTGAATAATGTGTCTCTCTGACCCTCTCAGTTTGCCAACATATAAAATTATGAATTTTGCGTATTGAATTATGCAAAACTGAAGACATATTACTTGTAAGCTTGAATATTATTATTAATTGGTAGAAATATTTAACCTTAAGTTTACTGAAAAACTACGGACATCTGTCATCTATGCTATACTGCAAAGCCTATCCAAAGGACTTTACAATTACACAATTTAGTTAACTGGCTCTGGTTTGAAAAATAAGTTTAAAATCACTAACAAGTAATAATCATTTAGAAAGAAATTATTAGTCTATGGTTGCATCAAAACCATTTAGATCTTCATGGGATTTGACATTAACACATGATGTCTAACATATTTGAAAGTTTTTATCTGCCTATTATATTATGAGTTCTCTGATAAATTTCTTCGACAGTGAATTTTACTTTTATTATAAACTTCATTTTTTAAAACCCCCTTACCATAAGGAATTAAGATTATCATATAAAATATTAAAGAAGAGCAAATAAAAATCTAATAAATTCAAGGACTTTTAGGTAATTACTGAAGTTTTTGAATCATATAAAATTTTGGAATATGGTGCAAAATACTTTTATGTTTCAGGAGGTTATCTAACATATGTTGATGAACATTCAAGAAAAGATATGCTACATCATCAGCAAACTCAGAAAACGGAAATCAAATATCAGAGAGAGGTGAAGTCTTTCCATAAGTCCACATAGGATACACAAACCATTTTTGCTGCAGGTCTTTCACCCGATGTCAGAAATAAAATAAAATCGGAGAGCAGAAAATTAAATTTTACATTTTTTAAAATCTGACTTGGATGGGACCCACGGGGATCATTTAGTCCAACTCCTCGCCCTGCACAGGATGCCCGAAGAGTCACACCATGTGCCTGAGAGTAGTGTCCAAATACCTCTTGAACTTGGTCAGGCTGGTGCTGTGACCACTTCCCTGGGGAGCCTGTTCCAGTGCCTAATCACCCTCTGGGTGAAGAACCTTTCCATAATATCCAACGTAAATCTTCCCTGACACAATTTCATTCCCTCTGGTCCTGTCCCTGGTCACCACAGAGAAGAGATCAGTGCCTGCCCCTGCTCTTCCCCTCATGAGGAAGTTGCAGACTGCAATGAGGTCTCCCCTCAGTCTCTTCCAAGCCGAACAGATGAAGTGACTTCAGCCACTCCTCATATGGCTTCATACCAAGGCTCTTCACGATCTCATTTGGACACTATCTAATAGCTTTACATTCTTATATATCGTGTTGCAAAACTGCACACAACCCAGCCCGCCCCAGTGCAGAGCAGAGCAGGACAATCCCCTCCCTTGCCTGGCTGGTGCTGTGCCTGATGCCCCCCAGGACAGAGCTGGCCCTCCTGGCTGCCAGGGCACTGCTGGCTATGTTCAACTCAACATTGACCAGGACCCTCAGGGCCCTTCCTGCAGTGCTGCCTTCCAGCCTCTCATCCCCTAGTTTTTGTGTGTATCCAGGGTTGCCCCATCCCAAGTGCAGGGAATTCTGGATAAAGAGTTCTGCCTTTGACTGATAAGAGTTCTTCCATACTATTTATTTCGTTTCAGCCTTTTGGAAAATGTCATCTGAACTGAAGGGTTTCCCTAATAGCTCCTGATCTCTGGAGTAGTTAAAAGTATGTCAAATTCTATGAAATATCCATGCAAAATCCTTTTCTAAAAAATTGTTTTTTACCAATGCAATAAGCTCAATGTGGCATTTTATATAAATGAAAAAAGATCAGGCAAAAAGACAAATAAAAATCCAAACCTGTACTTTTTTCTATCCCAAAACTTTTCTGTTCACTCTTAGGTAGGGAGATCAGCTCTCACCTATTTTATTTGCTTGTAGAAAATCTGAATGTTTAGATAACCATTTAGAAGCCATGTTCATTTCTCTTAGTCAGCTGTCTCAGGATTTCACCTTTTATAATAAAACTATTAATTTACGAGTAGTTAGAAAAGACGGTTGCATCTATATACACATGTGACATCTAGTTTCGTAAACTGGCTTCTGTCTAGTGATTTAGGTTTTTTCCTGAAATTTTGCAAACTGCTTTAATACTCTTTTGCCACTCCTGAAACGACGAGATACTTGTACAAAAAAGGGGTTTGCAAATGGGGTGGGAAGAGCAATCTTAGTGTTCTTTATGTCAGTGAAAAAATAACACTCATTTCAGTTTTGTCGAAGGAAAAACAAAGTAAATGATATTTGAACATTAAATGGTATTTGGAATTAGATTTAGTAGTATCATTTTTATAAATTCATTGAGTTTATATCCAAAATAATTAATTGCATTTAAAGCAGAATACAGTTAAAAATTGCCTCTGGATAAGGACTTTAATCCATAATAATCCAATCATAGGTGTACCAATGCAACATATAACCTTGAAAAAAATTTAAGAAATCAACCAGGAAATATCAAAGCAAAACACAGTTCCATTTTTGATTGTTTTTCTTTCTTTAATGTTTCCTAATGTCCCAAAGCTAAACAAATGTCGATAATACTCTCAAGGACATTGTAACAGGAAGGCTTCAGGAAGGTGACTCCAAAAAGGGAGGATTTTAATAATATTTAATCTGAAAAACTAGGATAAATTGAGCTTATCCCAATTTGTAAAATCATTTTAAATCTGATGCACTGGAAGAGGATAATTTAATTTCAAGAGGTCAGGAGTTTGCCTAGATATGTACACTCTGTGTATTTAATAGGTGACAAAGTTTGCATCAAAGGAAATTTGTTCTTGTATATTGTAGGATATTGCAAAATACCCATGATAAAACCCAGGGCTGAACACAGAGTTTGGTTTTGCTAAACTCACACGGAGGACTAATTCATGGTGTGGTTTACATCGGTTCGAAATATCTTCCCTTTTTCTTCAATTATATGTAATTGATGTGCAAATCTCAGGTGGCTTCTTATATGAGGTATTTGAGTAAAAGATTTGACCTCCTGAGAAGTGAGCTGGTTTTAGGGATGACTTCTAGACTACAGTTATGGCCAAGATAAGATGTTATATAATGTCTTTCTTGGCATGTTCAAAATATATTCATCCTTTAAAGAAGTAGAACAGCTGGTGTTTTCAAGATGTCAGCAAAAGCTAAGATTCAAAGGGTCAGCCTACAATTGAGCTCGACACATTTTATTTACAGCTGCTGCGTCAAAATGAAGGGAAACCCAAGTGAATCAAAGAGGTTGAATACCTGACAATAAATGAATTTTTTAATTGATGCAAGACTGAGCTTGTTTCAGATTTGCTCATGGTTGGTTTTTGTTAATCTCTGCTAACTTTCATAAAATTTTAGGGTACAGATGAAAAGAAGACAGGTTTTCGAGATGGTGCTCTTTTCTGCTTTCAGACTGAAAAAATTCATTAGTATTGTTTTTCACAAATATTTATCTTCTATAAAAAGTGAGAGGGGGGAAACTAGGGCATTGTTTTTAATCAAGCAGAAGCTTTATTATACTCCCTGAGGTAACAGAGGTCTGGTTTTCATCCTGTATTTTCCTATATAAGGCACTGATTATGTTTCTGGGTTCATTGTTTTTTTTTCTGTTGATACTTAATCCTTTAAACTTGTGGTAGAAATTAAAGATCTGAACCCAGATCTTAAGAAATGGAAATGCCAATACATGTTTTACTTCAATTTGTTTTTCAGACAAACCCTGTAGAAAGTTCTGTCAGAGACAATAAATTTGCGGTATTTTATCATATTTTTTTCTTCAAGTGCCCCTTCCCTTGCCTGCAATAAATAGCAGATTCTTAGCTTGCAGCAGCTTCTACCACACCAAAAGTTAATCAAAAAACATATGTTACCTGTGCTGTCATAAGCAACAGAAAGACTATGAAAGCCTTTCTACTTTCTGTGCTGTCAGGCATAGGTTTAGATGAGATAGATTGGATGTTGCTTAAACTTGCTACAGGCGTTTTATCCCAACAGCTCTCATCTGTTTCCAGTGAACCATTTTATCAAGGTACTATTTCACTGGAGTGTGAAGTGGCAAAAGTTATCCTCATACAAGCTGTTCAGTTGTAAATGTCATTTATGTTTAGGCTTTTATCATTGTTGTTTTATTTTATGCATAATTACAAGTTAAAATATCTAATATTTACATGGAGGTTTTATCATTCGTTCCCTACAAAAGTTGTGAAAAACATTGTCTTGATGGGAGAAGCTTGGCTTGATGGAATGATCCAGATTTGAAATTCTGAGCTATTCTCATCTAAACGCAAACTGCCTACAAAAGAAGAGACTGCATTTCCAGAAGAGACATGATTTATTTGCTGTTTAGTGCAGAACAGACCTTTTTTTTTTAAAGTGTTTCTATTATTTACTAGACCAAAGGAGTTCTGAGCAACAAGCACTTTCTTCATTTGAAATGCTGCTTTTTGAACGTAGAGAAGTGCAGATGTGAGAGGATCAGAAGCAAGCCACACAAACATGTAAATTCTTTTTCTAGTCCATACCAAAACCCCCAGTGCTCTAGTTTACTTACATAATGCTTCCTTTTCAATTACTATGCAGTCAAGAAAAGCCAGTCATAAATATATTCACACACACAATAGTATGTGACTTTACTCATGAACAGAAAAACTACATGCTTTTCATGTGACAAAGCTCTCTTCTGAAATTTCCCGTTCTGAGACTGAAAAAAATGGTGCAATCAATGGACACAAAAATCCTCTATGATGCTTTTGAAAAAATTTCTCGGTCACAAGGGGAAAATTGTAATTATTGCTTCCCTCAGCTGGCTGGAATTCTCATGTTTAATACTCAGCTGTTATTTTTTTTTTTAAACACTACTTCTATCAGACTCAACAAAGCTTAGTTGCAAAGATATGATCTTCCTGGTGCATATCCTGTTAAAGTGTGTACAGCGACAGTGGAGCCCAGCACAGAGACAGCATTTCAGCATGAGTAGATGGTGCAGACTGCTAAATGTATGGGTCAAGTCATATTAGAGCCTGAATCTCTGGGGAGATAGTGCTGCTTGTCAATGAGACATCATGAATGCCCTGTGGAAAGAGGTGGGGAAAAGCCACCACATCTACCTTAAGTACCATGAGGAGGAAGTTAATATTCATAAACTATATTTAAACAAAAAACCTCATACATGAGGCTCTTACAGAGAGTGATCCAAAGTATGTTCTGAATTTACTTCACGTTGAAATATGAGTCAAAAAGCAAGTAGCCTCCTGGTCTAGACATAACTACTGCTTTTCAGCATAAAGAGCTATAAACTTTGGTCAACAATATTTGTTCCATACATGTAAGAAAATCTAAGTGAAAACTGTCTAAGCTATTTTGGCAAATCCATCTTCTTTCATGTTACCTGGAAGTCCAGAGACCTTACCTGTCCCCCTGAAGAAATACTATTTTAAAGGAGTCTTTCTTTTCCATGCCATTATATGCTTTTTAAGTGGAACAGCTAGTGAAACTTAGAAAGTGGAACACAGTGGAGCTGAGCTGAATAATAAACTAAAATTTGCTTCTAGCCAAAAAATGTTTAAATTCTTTTTTCTTCTTTTTCCTTCTGAGCTTCCATGTCTTTATCTCCTTGCAATTCCCAAAGGACTGAAGATAATGGCCTTCAACACAGACACTGCAGAATGGGTAAGATGTCTGTAATGTATAATTCAGCTTGACTTCTCCAGTCTGTAGTATAAGAAATGGCACTGTTATCACCTTTTACAAAGAGCTAGTGCTCATTTTTTGGTTGCATCTCCTTTTTTTTATCCTGTGTGTGCTAATCTGCATGGGAGAAAACATTGAAGAGAATGATGAAAAGACTGGACTCTCCAGGGAATGAGGATTATTTATGAAGTTACTCTGGTTCAGTGAACAATGTAATTCATGTCAAAATGTGTGACTTGAGCCCAGTGAATTACAAACTTCACTCCAGGAGAGGATTTGAAACCTGGAGTTCAAAGGAAAGCTGTGACAAGGCGGTGTTTAAAGTATATTTTCTAACAAACCTTTTCTACCCCATGCCTAAAGAAGCCACAACTCCAAAACTGCGCAGCTTTTGGATCACAGAGATTATTTACTCTTTCCCACTATTTCACCATGTCACACAACTAGCTTTGAAGTGACAGGAAAGCTCATTTTTGCTCATTAACAAAATGAAGATTTAAAATGTTTACAATTGAAGTGTCTGTATGAGAAATTACTATAGATATCATTCTGTGGTGGGTATTGGCAGATTTTCTGGTCTATGTGATATTTTAGGAACAAAGGTAGCATTTTATGGAAAAGCTTATCAATTCTGAGCATCACCCAGGCTATCACTTCCTGCTTGTTTTCAGACCATATCTGTCACATCAATACAATGGTGCTAGAGGGAACTCTTTTGGTTGCGACTCAAATAATTCCATTCTATTTCTGTTTCTCATTCAACTGCTGCCCTACAGCAAAACATGTTCTGCTCCTCCATATTTTATATGCTGCAACGACAGGTAAGGTTCACAAAATATTTAAGCTTGCCATCGAGTATTTGTATATGTTCAGTGGATTTCATTTTGATGAGGATATCACCCTTAAAGTATTTAAGGAAAATTATTTAAGGAAAAATGAAACAAGCAGGTAACAGACTCATGGTAAAGACAGTTCTTCTTAATGAAATATGTTGCTATGAGTGACTCTGAGTTGCCTCATGGATTTTGTTACATGGATTAAAAAGGCATATGGGCAAGTTAACAGAAGAAATATGGGACATTGAAGACTGTGTGTGTCATTCTTCTCAATTCCTTCAGATCCTAAGTTAGAAAGTTGAAGTGGTGTTCTGTACATAACTTCTGAGCATCTACCAGTCATCTAACAACACAAGCAGGATTTTTAAAGGCAGTCGTCAAATATTCTACACAAAGAAGTCTGGTGCAGGTATCCTGAATGGAAGTGGGCTTCCTACCCTATACCGAATTTTCCCCAGGCTCTTGACACATAAGCTATTCAGAACTAGACTAAATCCTATTTTTCCCAGACAGCTTCCTCCCTTCAGGTCTTTCTTTTTCCTTCATTGTTTTAATTAATTTTTATCACCGCTTTCCATTTCGGAGGGATGACAGGAAGGGTTATTTAGCTTTCCAGCACTATTTCTTTGTATTTTCAGTCTTCTCTCTTTTCCCCTGACTCTGCCACCCGAGGTTAGGGCACGTGGTGGCCTCTGAGCGCCAGTCGCTGGGGCAGAGCCCGAAGCTCTCTCCCATGCATGTGAGTTGGCTGATTGCATTAGGGTGGCTGTCAGAGCATGGACAGAAGGTGGGAGGTTTTCAAGGATCTCTTCTCTATGAAAATATGGCTGCAAGAGCACAGTCACCCTGAGGACTGGCGGATCTGGGACACACAATATTTTTATTATTTTTTTCAGTATGGACCAGCAAGAAGCAGATGAAAAAATCATGCAGTTGGAAAAAGCAAATAAACCCTTGACACACCATATTCAAGACAACCCTCTAAATATAAAAGTCTTTAAATAATGCACTGATGTTCTCATTCTTGATATAGGCTAGCATAATGTTTCAAATCCCCTCTGTAAAAGTGATTTTTTTATTGCTCTTAGTTTCTCCTCAAATTCTCTTCTGCTATAGGACACCCAGAAAGTAGAAATCTAGACAGCAGAGCCTACAAAGACAAAGATCAATTGTTACTGCTCTAACTTGACCAGGAATTCATAATTCTGGTACTTCTTTTGCTAATTTATCTTTGTTCCCTTCTCCAACCTGCTTCTTTGTTGCACCCACCTGCTTAGGGCTTGTAGTCCCAGTGGCATTCTATTAGATTTTTCCCAGGGGTCTAGATGGGTATGCCCTACAAGTTCCTCAGAAAAAATATAAAATTATTTCATGTTAGTTAATATCTGCACCTCAGTGATTGTATAGATCAGATGACAGAGTGCTGGTGTTTTGTCACATTGAATATCATTAGGAGTAGAGGAAGTCTCAGACTTTGGATGAAACTCCCGAATTTCTGTAAAAACATAGAACCACATAATTGTTAAGGTTGGAAAAGACCTCTAAGATCATCAAATGCCCCTGCTAATCTAGCACCACTATGTTCACCACAAAGCCATGTCCCTAAGTGTCACAGCTACATGTCTTTTAAATACCTCCAGGAATGGTGATTCCACCACTTCCCTGGGAAGTCTGTTCCAATGAGTGACCACCTTTTCCCCGAAGAAGTTTTTTCTCCTGCACAGCATAAAACTCCCCTGGTGCAACTTGAACCTATTTTGTCTCATTCTGACACTTTTTACTTAGGAGAAGAGACCAACCGCCACCTCTTACATCCTCTTTCCAGGTAGTCATAGAGAGCAATAATGTCCACCCTCAGCCTTCTTTTCTCTGGCTAAACACCCCCAGCTCCCTCAGCTGCTCCTTACGTGAACTGCCCTCCAGACCCTTCCCCAGCTCTGTTGCCCCTCTGTGGACACACTCCAGCACCTCAATGTCTTTCTTATATTATAGCAAGGGACCCAGAACTGGACACAGGATTCGAGGTGTGGCCTCACTAGTGCCAAGTACAGGGGTCAATCACCTTCCTAGTCCTCCTGCCCGTACAGTTTCTGGTACAAGCCAGGATGTCACTGGCCTTCTTGGCCACCTGAGCATATGCTAGCTCGTGTTCAGCTGGCTGTCAACCAACAATTCCAGATTCTTTGTCCACTGGGCAGCTTTCTGGCCCTGTACCCCAAGACAGCAGTGCTGCCTGGAGATTTTGTGTCCCAAGTGCAGGACCTGGCACTTGGCCTTGTTGAACACTGTACCACTGGCCTTGGCCAGATCCCTCTGCAGAGCCTTCCTGCCCTCCAGCAGATCAACACTCCTACCCAACTTAGTGTCATGTGCAAACTAACTGAGGCTGTGCTCAATCCCCTCAGCCGGATCACTGACAAAAATATTAAACAGGACTGGCCCAAATACTGAGCCCTTGGGAACTACACTTGTGAGCGGTCACCATTTGGACTTAACTTCATTCACCACCACTTTCTGGCTCAGCCACCCATTTTTTTACCCAGCCAAGAGTGCATCCATCCAAGCCACAAGCAGTTTCTCCAGGAGAAGGCAGTGGGAGACATTGTCAAAGGCCTTAGTAAAGCCCAGGAAGGCAACTTTCGTAGTCTTTCCATCATCCACTAAGCAGGTGGAGACATAGATGGAGATCATTTGGTTTGAGCAGGACCTGCCTTTCATGAAGCCGTGCTGGCTGGGTCTGATTCCCTGGTTGTCCTGTATGTGCGGCACGTTGGCACTCAAGATGATCTGTTTCATGACCTTCCCTGGCACTGAGACTAAGAGGCCCGTGGTTCCCTGTATCCTCCTTCCAGCCTTCTTGTAGATGGGCATCACGTTTGATAACCTCCAGTCAACTGGGACTTCCGCAGCTATCCAGGACTGCAGGTAAATGATGGAAGGTGCCTCAGGAAGCACTTATTTCACCTCCTCTGATACCCTTGGGTGGATTCCATCTGGCCCCATAGACTTGTGCATGTCTGTGTGGCACAGCAGGTTCTGAGCATTTCCCCTGAGACTCTGGGGGCTTCATTCTGCCTCCTTTCTCTGTCTTCCAGCTCAGGGGATTGGGTACCTGGAGAACAGGTAGTAGCAGGGATTTTTATCTGGCATGCATTTCTTCATTTTCATGAAACTGATATATAAATAGCATACTAAAAATAGCAGCATCTCGTAGTTTTTGCTGGAAATTAAACTTTTAACAGAGATTGAGGGATTAATTCTTGAATTGAAAGCAGAGGATGATTGTTAGGAATCCCTAATAGTGAAAAAAATTCAGATACCATAAGCTTTATTTAATCTTTTCTACCTAATAAGATGCTGACAGAAATATTGTATTCATTGTCTAGTAAGTACTGCTCTAATTTCTTCATTTTTTCTATAACTGCTAGCCATGCAAAAATAAATCCAAAGATTGTTCAATGCCTTTTGGGCAGACAGGCATGATAAGCACTTTTTTCAGACATGCAACTTCCTGCAATCTGTGTTTTTAATAGTGAAATAAAACCTTAAAATGTAATACTTTTTTTCAACTGCTTGTAGGATGTGTAAAAAAACATTAAGTCACAAGGTAAAATTCAGATATCCATTAAAAAAGGGACTACCAAAATGCTATAACTTCTTGGTAATCTAGTATTAAAGCACTGTTCTCTGGTTTGAAGCCTCTACATGAAGAATGCTCTAAGTCCTTCACAGGGGCAATACATGATCTGTCTTCCATTAGAGCTGAACTCAGGGATTTTTAGTGTCAACAAATTAGACCAAATGTCATGCAACTGTCTTGCCTAACAGCCTTGCTCAACAGGGAGCCCAGCAAGCTCATTTCAGCTGAAATAACCTCAAGATCAACACACAGTTTCAGACATGCAAACAGGCAGAAAAGCAGGGTCAAGAGACAAAATACTGAATGATTCACAGTCTTGAGACAAAATTTCATGCCTAATGATGCTGATACATGTATTTCTTCTACAACACTAGGATTAACTGTAACTCACACAATTCAGTCCCAATACATCAGGACCTGTGTTCGTTAAATGAAAAGTTGATAAATCTGAGTAATAAGATGGACTGGCTATTTTTTTCTTTTTCCTTTTAAAATTGGGCTGCTGTTGCATTATGTCTGGTGTGACAACCAACCTAATTCCATCTTTGTCTGTTCATTATTATCTAGACAAACATGAAAAATTGAGGGCTTTGAGCACTTCATTTCTAATCATTATACCAGATGTACTATATAGTTCTTTACTATTCTAAGCATTGGCTAAAGATGATTTTTAGAGGACGAGTTAACAGGGTTTATGAAGTTTGCAGCAGTTGTTTAAGAGTTTATTGCTGTGCAAATTGGTGGTAGAAATCTTACAATTATTGATTCTATGAACAAGAAGAAGACAGAGTATGTGCTACCCTATTAGAGACATTAATAGTAACCTACATCCACTGTGGACTGACTTTTCATATAAAGTTAGGAACAATTAACTGAGAGTGAAAATCCCTGATAGTTAAGTTCTGTCATTGTGGAGCTGGGACTCCTGAAAAAATTGCTTTGGGTGATATTTTAAAAATAATGCACCTATAGTTAAAATTTCCAAAAGACTTTATGCATTTTTGAAATGTAACTTACATTTGAAAAATTACGTGGAATTTTAAATCTCATTGCAATTCAGTAATACATAAGCTCTTTAGTTATTGTGAGTAAAAAAGAAATATGGGGTCTTGAGCTAAGTAGACAATTTTTGAAATTTTACTTTTAACATAAACGCAAACCTAAAGACCAAATATATTTTTGTTTAGGAGTCTTACTATTGAATTATACCATAGAAAAACACATTTGACCACTAGTTTTTAAAATATTGCCTTCTGTCTCTCTGCCCTGAGTTCACCCATCTATAATTTTGAGGTATACAATACATCCATAACATGCCATGTATTGACAACCAGAAATCCAAGTATGAAGATGTATCTAAAATACTTTATGTCCATTTCATTCATATGTTATATGAGTAATTCTTTAGAAAGCAGACTTGTCCTGTAATGTGGTCTGATGTGACCTTTAAGTCATGGAAAAAGTATTAATAATTCATTTTGCTTTAAAATGGTAACACTTTAGCTCCTATTTATACTCTCTGAAATGTTTTGAAAGTATTTCTTTATCCTAATATTCCAGAGACAAATTATTAAGCACAAATGAATTCCTTGTCTCTGCCACATTTTTTGTGAAAGAAAACATGTTTCTGCTGATGTGTTAAAGAACCCCAAGATGCTTTATCCTTTGTTCAGATGTCCGGTTAAAGTGTTTTGCAAGTTTCAAAATACTGCAAGTGAGAAGTGATATATCCATTGTTTTTTTTCAGGTAAGCTGTTTTAAAATAATCTAAATTAAATCGCAACTCCTGGGACTCTTCTGTTCAAGTTAAAATAAGAGATTCAGGAGGTAGTTTCAGTATCTTTTGGCTACGGTGGGAAACTACTTGTCTGACAAGACAATATTTCTTGTCCATTGCCCTAGAAGGATCAAACATAAAATCCCACATAAGACAGAACATCTGTTTATCCACACAATCCCTTCCCCATTCATCCATGTAGGGTGGATGTATATCCCTTCTGAACTTTCTTTCATCCATCAGGAAGGAAACGTGGAAAGTCATTAACACAACCTGCAGAGCTCCACGTGTAACTGAGTGATGTTCTACAGCCGCTGCAAAGCACAGGCCTGTTTTGAGTACTGTTTTCTTGCCCTAGTGCTAACTGCCACTATAAATAGTAACTTTTGGGAAAATACACTCTTGCACAACACTGGATAGCAGCAGAATTTAAGGGGAGTATAAATGCTGACTGAATAAGATACTCTTAGCGCCAGCTGCCAGATAGTTTGATCTTTGTTCATTAGCAGTAGTATTAAATTTGTCTAAATAGAGCCTTTCCTAATTAGCTTTAGTGACAAAAGGGAGTCTTCTAAACCACATCATCGGAATTGGCTGCAGGGAGAGATTCCAAACTAGACTCAAAGTACCATGTAAAGTATTCTACTGCAACTCATCTTCTGCTATTGTAATTCAGGTCCCTCTTAAGCTTGTTAATTCAGAAGGAGTCCTAATGATAATATAATCCTCTTATGTTTGTAGTGTTTTTCTTTTGCAAGAAGTTGGGTAGAACTGCCACTGTGCTGTCTAATGAGTCATTAAATTCATTTCTAAATAGTGAGAAAAAGAGGCCACACAGGCATAATTTAGGATTTTGCTACAACAGTTTAACAGGATTTCTTGCCTGCTTAGATTTGGCCAAATAGTCTTTGAGAATCTTGATTTGTGAAAGATCAAGTAATTTTGCTTCTCATTATAAAGATTTAACTGAGCTTATAATCCTAAAACAAAGTGGTCTTAGAGAACACACTACAGCAAATACAAACATTTTAGTCATGGCTGACACAGCGAGTGATGTACCAGTAACTCCTGTCCTCATCAACTTTCATTGATCAGTCCCCATCAAACACTTGTTTTGTTTTGCCAGTGAGTTATCACATTCGTATTTAATAAAGAACTTGCATTTCTGCTTAAATTTCACCTAAGGCAACATGAGTTGCACATTTATGCTAAGATAAGAATGTATTTTAATGATATTTTTAAGATGTGGTCAGAAATTGTGGTCAAGAAAATGAAGATGTATAGCTGTATTGACTTATTTTCTTACCTTTATTTTCCTTCTTTTCCTTTATCAAAATTTTATTTCTCATAGAAAAACAAAATAACGGTGTCTCTGTTGTCCTTACTTCTTTAATCTTCATGCATATATAATAAGAATTATTAATATTAGTAAGAACTACAAATATTTGATCAGTTTTTAAGCATCCACTATTTTATAGCAAATTTTTAAAATGCAGAAATTGGAAATTAATATTCTTGTATTTACGAGCTACATCTTCTAAAAATCACTGGGTTACATTTGTTTATTTTTTTTAATAGAAAAGGAACAAAATAAAATTTGTCAGAGTACTGAATTTATATGATATATGAATTCTATCAAGACATTGAAAACTGTAAAGATAGCCAAGAATGTACAGCACTATCATGAAACTTGTCATGCTAAAATTACCAATTCATTATTCATTCATTATATTTTATTATATTTACCATGTTCTTAAGTTTATTTTTTTGTGTATTCTACCATTCACTTTCAAACATTTTGGAGACCTGCACTTCCTATACAGAGCATGTAGTGCATATAGTGTCTGACACTTCAGTAAACACCTAAAGGCATTTTGAACCAAAATCTGTAATCATATAATCATTTTTTAATGAAGAAAGCAACTTACGAGCATTCTCAGTTAGCTAGTCACTAGATAGTTTCTGTATATATTCCACCTCTGCAGTTGGGATTGAGATCACTTGGGTCAAGCTTCCAAATGGTTAATTTCCAAAAATATATGCTTCATGAGTTGTCAACAGTTTCAACCCTTCACCGTCAAAGTCCCACTTGAAAACGGACCCATTTGATACATCAGATACTTTTAACTTATATATCCAGACCCCACAGTCGCACTGATCTCTGATTTCTGCAGCATTCTTACTTTAACCAGGAAGCCAGACTTTGGAGCAGCAGTCTTGACAGTGTTATCAACTGCTTGCCACATATGGCGTGCTTTTGGGAAAAGGCCAATAATGGCTGAGCATCAGAGGTGGAATCATTTCTGATGGCCACCTTGGAATTTCTGGTGGCTGAAAGGAAGGTGTTTCTTTAGTGAGTTAAGGAAAGTCAATATCAAAAGATCAGATGTGATATAATTAGCTTGAGCTTATTCAAAAAAGTCATAATTGAATAATAGACAACTTCCACTGCATTCTTTGAAGCCATGCATTGTAAAATTCAAAGAGCTCTGCCAGTGGTTTAAAAGGTGTACTAAAAGCGATATCTTTTGGAGAAAAATCAGATAATCTTCCCATTTGTATCAGAGAATGGCCACTTGCTTTGTGTTTCCCTGAAAATATGGATCTGAATACGGAAGGACACAAAATCTTACCATGCTTGGATCAGTTGGTGCGTTTTGAACTGCCCTATTTAAATCCTACGCCTCTTGAGATTTGAACAACTTCTCGTTTTTATTTTACTCAGGATCAGGCATAGGTCATTGAGACATATCTGTTGTATATCTGTTAGCAACAGTTTATGGTAACTACTCTTAAAGAGTGTCAGAGTAAAATGAAAACAATTATAAAACATTAGCAAAGTTTTGTCATAGCACTGAGAAAACAAACTGCGTAGCTCAGTTAAAACAATTCCACTCTTAAATTCAAGATTTGGTTGGCAAGCAAACCTTACAATCTTCATAGTGTGAAATGAAACCTGAGGATCATAAATGTAAGTAGAACACTCATCAGACAACATTTTGCATTTAATTGCTTGCTAGCTGATACTAATTGCAATTCAAAACCCAGAGATTTACTTAAGAGGCTAAATCGGAAAACATGTACAAACAGATACCACGGGGACTATTCCAACACAGCATAAATCTGGAAAATTGTAACTTGTCACTAAATGGATTCATTTGCTATGGTGTTACAGTACAAGCAGGGACAAGTAGCAAAGGGAGGTCTGTCTGGTGACGTGACAAGTAGTAATAATTTAATAAGTGACTCTGAGGATCTGTACATTTTGGGTGGTAGAGACAGACCCTCATTCCCAAAACTCAAAGTGCCTTCCTATAGATCTTTTACATCACACAAACACCGTTCACATGTTGTGATCCATATTTACTTAATTTCAAAAATAAAGTATAAAAACTCAATTAAAGGAATGATATAACTTGCTATGGAGAGCCTGCCTGGACCTCTGCACTCGAGGACTATCAAGTCCCAGACTGATGTTCAGTAAATGTTTTTCTGAATGCTCAGGACATGCAGCCTACAAACTGTGTTGAAATTTAGCATGCTTGTTACGTGTTTCATGTAACCTCTTGAGAGCTGCTTAGACATGCATATCGCTCCTGAAAGAATTTAAGTCTTAATTTTAAAATGAGATTGGATTCAAAAGAGGGCATAAGGGGCACGCTCCATACAGTGCAGAGATTCCTGAACCAAGAAGTGGGGATTGTTGGTTCTGTTAAACTCAAGTGTACACTCAGACTATGCCTGGGTCCAGAGCTAGGCTGAGTTCTGAGTTCTAACTGAGATTATTCCCATACCATCCCCCAGAAGAAGCTTTAACTAGAAAACTCTTCTTGGACTCAGAGCATTTGTATGCTTTCTTTGAAGCAAAGCCACTGTTCAGGATTTAGTAGAAAAGCAAAAAGTGATCCACCGTCTGCAAAATATGCAACCAAACTCCTCACCTCATGAGGAGGGCTTCAAACCTGCTGGAAATTTGTATGAATGGCATCAGCAATGGATTAACTACTACTATAGGTAACTAGGCATTGTCCCATGCTGCCTAGCTGGTATTATCATAGGAAATAAATCAATAGCCATTACCTACTGGATTTCAAGCTATTCAGGCTTCAATTAGCATTAGTATTATTTTCTGCAGATTCCACAGTTCATTAGCAAGACTTGACAGTCTTGACAGCTGGTGCTTTGGAGCATTGCTGTATAGTATTCTTCAGTGACCTTGATGAACCTTTTAAATCACTTTAGCTCTGTTTTGGAGAACAGATTGTCCACGCTGAATTTATAACCTGCACTGCTACTGAGGCAGCTTTCTTGGCCAGCTTCTGTCTCCCCATTTCTGAACATCTGCTGTGCAGAAAATCTAAGTCATCACCTGAATACTGGATGAACTTACAGGTAGCCAAGTTCCTAAGGACATAATTTGCCTCATTTCCCATATAATATAATGGGGTTAATGTGCATTTTTCTAATTCCTACTGTAGTGCGCTTTACAAAATGAAATTACTGAAAATTAGCTTTTCATCATGTGAATATACCAACAGAGTCAGCAATGCCTGAAACTGCTACAGAAGCATTTACTGTCATGACCTAGAAAAAATGAACTTTGGTTCCTTTACAGTCTTAAATTTTTTGTATAATTTCACTGTTGCTGTTTTCTTGCCAGCCAGCAGCATCCCTCCCCATAATCCTGCATTCTCCTGTGAGTCAGAACCAATTTTGTCTGTCACTATAGATTTAGGATTTTTGGACAATTGCCCAGACACTCGGCAGAGTCACTTTTCTCCTTTGTCTTTCCAGTCAGTGTGCACTAAGTGCTCATAAGTAACATTAACTAGAATTGAGGCAAAGGAACAAATTGAACAAATAACTATAATGACTGACAGGGAGAGCAGAAACCTGTTTACAATTGCTTAGTTTGCTGAGTACATGGATGTTAACATGACTCACTCAAGGGCATTTATTTTGTAGCTTCTGACAGGTGTGATATGGTATTGTTGATTTTGGCAGATAACTCTAGCACAAATGCTCTAGCTGACCTTGAAAAATCTGATGTCAGCAGTCACTACTGTGGCCCTGATCCTGATCCTTGTCTTCTATGAGAAATGAAACATTAATCCTTTTCATTAATATTTAAAAAAAATATCCCTGGTTTACCTTATTTCTTTGATTTTTTTTTCTATCACTCCCAGAATCACAGAATCGTTAAGGCTGGAAAAGACCTTCAAGATCATCAAGTCCAGTTGCTGAAATAGTATCACCACCATGCTCATCATTAAACCATGTCCTCAAATAGCATATTCACATGTTTTTTAAACACTTCCAGAGATGGTCACTCCACCACTTCCCTGGGCAGTTGCTTTACAACTTATTATGTGAAAAAAATTTTCTTAGCATGTAATCCAAACCTCTCCTGGTGCAATATCCCACTCCTTTTCAGTATTTCCTGTAGATAGTGTGTTTCTCCCCTTTTTGACCACAAAGGGTAACAGATTAATATACTGAAGAATTTAATATGCTTAAGAATTCTCTTTATTCATAGTTACTCAGGTCTTTGGGGTGAAATTTCATTTCTCTTGAGCTAACGTCTCAATATTTCCCCATGAGGTTCCCACAGTATCTGGGAGCAGTGGTTACTCATGGTTATTGCACAGTGCCATTTCCATTCTCTGACTAAGTATCAACTTGGTGGCGACTTGTAATCAACAAAGTTTTGCTGACTTGCCATGAGGTTAGTGATTTGAACACCAAGAGCATTTTAAAATTACCTGGTTGGATAAAAAAAAGTATTTAGCCCATCTTAAAAATCAAGCACTTTAAATGTATCTGGTTTTGACGCAAAAGTGTAAACTTTCTAAAGTTTATAACTTGGCTTCTATACACAGTCATTTCAGGAAAATTCAATTCATTAAACATTACTGAAAAGGTCCTTAAATGGGGACATAATTTCAGCTGAAATAAACTCATTTTTCTTACAGAGAAATGTTTAAGAAGTATTCTTTTTTCTTTGCCAAGCTCTGATACTTATTGACCTTCAGGTGAGTGTAAAGTAGACTGCAGTTATCATTGCAGTCTTGTCCTAAAGTTTAAGCTCCCAGAATTTGAAAAACCCAAGTGATACAGAGTAACCAAATATATTTTATGCTCTAATTATGAACACACACTGATTAGAACTCCTAGGCAAAAGCGGAAACCGATTTCTTCCCTAGTACTTAAAGTGTACTATGATTAAGAACATTCTAATACGCAGTAAGAAATAATTATCAAAATAGATACTGGAAGCTTTAGCAAAGACAGTGAAACTATTCCACACATTGCAAGAAAATGCACAAGAAACTTCTACTGTCCAGAGAATGTTGCAAAGTAACTTAAGTGAAATACTTGTCTTACACAGCAGTCTTCCGTAGCATGCTATAACTAGTAATCTACCCAGGATCAGAGCCAAAGAGGGATTAACCCATCACAGAAAGACATTCTATTTTCGGCAGCAGGCATAAATGCCTAGTGACTGAACACACTGAGCTTTGTGCAATATGCCACTGCAGTTTGCTGCTTGATGAAAAAGGGTACTATAATTTATCTTAAGCTCGTAATACTGTGTTGATCTATCACACCTGTTAAATTCATGTTAATGCAGTAAACTGGTAAATCAGATACATCTTCCAAAATCCTGCTTTGGTGATTCTTGCCATTTAGAGAACACAGCTACATCTTAACAGCAGAATCGGATTCTTCCTACCATCTCGGAAGGTCCCTACATCTAGAAGAGAGAACCTATGTTGGCCAGCTGATCAATTTTTTTAGTCCTTTATTAAACTGACTGTTGAACCATTATTGCAAGTGACTTTAGTCCCCAGAGAAATATGCTTTAGTCCTTATACTAGAATTCATGAATCTGATACAGGGATTGGAAAAATATTTCTGTGTAAGGGACATGTGTGCACTCTTTTGAGCTATTATCCGTGGCTTCACAGATCACAACATGTGTCCATGTACTGTAAGACTGCAGTTATTTCCCTGGAATGTTCCACACCTGGCTGTGCCAAGGTGTCTGACATAACACTGCAGTGGTTCAAAAAAGCTACTCAACAATCGAGAGAAATGCTCACGGTGGATGGGAAATGATACAACTCTAATATTTTAGCTATGTTATCATAGAAGCATTTCTGATCAGCGTTTCCCAGATGACAGACCAAGGAATATAACTGATACACCCGAAAGTCCTCTTGAGAATAAAGTATTTCGTGTTACTTTGTAAAGTGCACATTAAACCCTTTTAATTTATTCTGGTAGTACTTTACTCTTCATTGTGCTTTAAAGTCAATAATAGCAATCTCTGAAACTGATGGGTCAGTGAAGATCTCTGTCTAATACAGGTTTTATGGAAGCAACTCTCAATTTAAATAAGCCAAGAACTTGTTCTTTATCTAGCTTTGTTTGTCATTAAAATATTTCTGAAAATCATATACACTCATTTTCATATACTTTAAAGTAATATTTCATAAATTAGATTTATTTTCGCATTTTGTGCAGTAGAAGAATTAGCTATTTCCTATTCTGCTATATTTGCATAAACGGTTGTGTGATACTGTCTTATTTAAGGCACATCAATTAATCTCTTTTCTGAACACTCAGTTATTTACCTCAATTTGTCCAGTGTTCATAACTCTTCACAAATATTATTCATATTCATTTTTATCACTGTGGAAGCTGGTATTTCTGTTGTCAGATACATAAATATGAGAATTCTGGACTAATTTGAATTCCCAATTTCAAGTCTTCCTCCAAAGAAATTTTAACTCTGTGCATCTACGTACAAAAGACAGGTTTTGATTTTAATTACAACTTTAAATGCCCAGCCTTTCCGATTAAGTGATCAGCAACACAACTAACATCTTCAGAAATGAATGACTGCGTGTTGAAAGCCAGTCTAAATTTACACCACACAGAAACTATGTGACAGACTCAAGAGTAGAATTCATCTCCCTAGAGTGACTGTCCATTTTTTTTACTTTTTTTAAGCTTACCCATTCCACCCTATATATCTCACAAATTCTCCGACAAATGGAACAGTTATCCTAGAGATAGCAAACTAATTCAGCCACAGTACAGATCTACCTGGTGCACTGAAGTAGGAATGGCTGAGGGGAAAATGGTGTGTGATCATGTCATTTTAGATCAGAACTCCATAGGTTACAAAACTAGAAGGGCTCATCTTGATCATCTAGTCTGACAACCTTTATAAGAACAGGCCATGGGAACAGCTCAGAATGAATTCTGCTTTCATAATGCATAAGTACAGAGGAACAGAATTAAAAATGTGTAAGCAACTTCCATTCTGACAGTCCACAATTTTGAATGCCTCTTTTTGCAGTGTAGATCTTTTTCGAGAGAGGAAAAAGGGTACAACTGTTTCATGTTTAATTCCTAGTTGCTGTTTTTTCCAAAGCAATCAGAGATTCCATCTGAATAATCTATAAATATCCTCCTGATTCAATTTCCTTCCCTCTGGGGTGTGTAAAGTACTGGCTTTGTAGTGTGCCAGTGAAGTGACCATGTTGTCTCACTGTCTTAGATGCCAAGGAAGGGAGGCTATGGAAGCATTGCCACCAGAGATTAAGGTATGTAATTTTAGGGGGCAGTTGAAGGAGGTTGTAGGGTGGGATAGAGTGCTGTGTTTACAGCTGGGAAAGAGGGAGCTGCGATAGAAGCAGAAAGGAAGGTTTATTATACTTTATTCTCTTCATGTGATGGTTACCGTGTTCTCAGCCATGGCATGTGTTCCTTGGAACAAAACCCTCTTCCATAACTATTTTGTTATTTTGTTTACTTACAGGCTAAGTACTGTTTCTGAGGCACTCACCTATTTTAGTGGCAAACACCAAGGCCACTATGTTAATTACCAGTGCATGTCTCAGTCAGCCTCACCTAAGGAGCTGTCTGATAGGCAGAATGATTCCCAGTTGATTGTAAATAAAGAGCACTAAAACTTGGCTATCTCTCCCTATGTGTTAAATACCAAGACTGCATGTCAGTGTCTGGTCAGAATAGGGTGGATTGAGCACTAGGCAAACAGCAGAAGGAATCCCTTCTGCTCTCTGCATCAGCTGGACAAGGGGGTCTTCTGGGGTTCCTTCAACTGAAGGCAACACTTTGGGAGCAGAGGAAGCAGCAGAGTACCTGCCTATACTGCCTTCCCACACCATCCCTGCCCTCCGTGCCCCAGGTGCCAGGCTGTGTCACACAATATGTGTACTGAGCCCCAGGCTTGCTCAGCCAGACAGCTCTCATCCTGCATGCCTAAGGGCACTAGTTTTTACCTCTAGGTGCCTGATTTCCTATAAAGTTGTACATAGAAAGTATCACAACAATCATCAAAGCTTGTAATTGTGGGCCAAATCCTGCTTTCAGGCATATTTGAGTAAAGCTGAAATTGAATAGTTAGACATTTTTCAGATCTCAGAGAGTACATAATCTATTTCCCTCATCCAAATGTCTCATCTTTTAATCCAGTCAGCCAAGAAGTTTGATCCCAACTACGCAGATTTGATTTGCAAAATCAAATGGAAATGGCCAGCATAAAGCCTGTAGTATATTTACCCACAGCCATCATGCAGTTAATGCTGTGAAAGTAACAGTGCTGTGTTTGGGGGATGGGCTAAAGCCCTGCCTGAATGTTTCTTATCTAAGAAGGGAAGAGATCTTTCCTATTGCTGCTATTAGTCTGACAGCAGTGCTGGAGGGACCAATTCAAATTTAAGAGCTAAATTTAATCTGAAATTATCAATACCCTGGAACTTGCCGTGTCCCAAAAGATTAGGCCAAATAGCAGCATCATGTATTCTGAGCTCATGTTGAAAACCACTGTGTAGTTGCTAATTCTATTAGGGAGAGCATATCCCCTCCTTCTCACCCATTTCCAGTGGATAAGCCCATGCTAATGAATTTGACATTCAGTGTTCAGAGAATCAATGGTTAGCAACATACAGAAAAACCTTTGGAGCCAAGGAAAAATATATTTCATGTATCTGTCATAAAAGAAAACATTTATTTTTTAATCCAAATGGGTAATGCCTTTACCATCAGTAAGTGAATTTTTAAAGCTAGTATTTGTTCCTGACGTACAAATCCTTTAATGGCACATTGTGCATGAAGCTGTGTACTACAAGCTTAGGGGGCCATCCATGCACACACAGATTCTTTCAAGACCAGAGTTTTAGGTGTTTTCCAATCATCACCCTAGCACATATCTAAAAGTCACTGTGTCACTGGTGCTGGCAGCTTGTCTTAGCTCAATACGCAAAACTTAGCTTTGGGTTCTGAGCAATGTGACAAGTAGTATAGATGAAGTTTTTTTTTAGGGGTTAGATTATTTTTTTTATATATTATACAAGGGGTTTCTGTAATCCTTGATTCTTCCTGTATGGCACCTGGTATGGAATGACTGAATTATGTTCAGAGGGGCTGATTTTTTCTGGTATTATCTGGAAGCTAAGATATTGTGTACAGAACCACCAGACCTTGGGAGAATCACACACCATGAGATATCACAGACTCATAACCTGTTATTTCTTTTCTTACTCAGTAGAAACTATAGACCGGACAATGACCCAGATAAAGCAACACTAGCAGTAGTATTATTTAAAGACAGGTTTTGATGAAAAGGGATAGTTTTAGTTAAGAACTATACACATTTCAGCTTTCTAAATCAAAACCATAGGCATACACTCTTAGCATGTTGAAATCAAAGATTTGACTGAGAGTAAAAGAAGTATGCAACCTCAACCGAGATAAAGGAAAATATACTCCACTGAATTCGATTGAGCTTCAGCACTTTCAGAATATTGGAAACATTTAAAGAGTTTCAGAGTTGGAGTACATATATCCACCTTTCCGAAAAAAGTATAAATGAAATGATGCATGCCAAGTATCTTCATGTACCTCTAGCCCCAAAGTAGTCTTACTCTGCACTGAAGGCAAAGCAGAGAAAAAAATCTGGATATACTTACAATGTAAACATCTGAAAGGCATAACTACTATTATTTTACAGCTATGTCCGGATAAACACAGCTTTCTAACATCAGTCTGTATTGAAAGAAGCATGAGAACAAGGTTGAATGTGTGTACAGAAAGCTGAGCCCCAAACTTGTTTTTAAATTCACTCTATACTTAACATCCAGTTGCTGTACCAACTGCAGTAGCAACTGCTTGGCTTGAAGCCCTCTTTTGCTTCTCTTTATTTTGATATGACTGACATGGCATTATGTTAAAAGTTCTTTCACTTTGAATAGCTGGTTTGGAGATTGTGTAGAAGTTTATAAAGATTCTGTAAAACAAAAGAGAGAGGTAAAAACCTGAAGGTAAAAACCACCTGTTATCTGTAGTACGAGTTGTATCCCCACATACCCAAAAAAACCCACAGCATTTTCTTTGAAACAGTTGCCTCAGTACACACTGGTTTCTTTATATGAAGGGTGTCCAGTTCTGAAAATTGTCACCCATCAAATGTGGAAGCCATTTAAATATTCTACCGAGCAATAAAAACCCATTGTCTGCTCTGCTTAGTAAATGGCATTACCATCAGACTACCCAGTAATAAATGTGCAGCAAGAACTAAGCTCTCCTTTCTGATTTAGAAACAAACAAGCCCTTCCACTCCAAGATATTACTTTGCTATCTCACTATCAGTCTGAGAATGCACTACAACCGTTAACCAGAGCATCCGTTTACCAGCCTCTTCTTGTTTCATTTAAAGTCAGTACCAGAATGGCCTTAGTATGTAATGTCACAGCAAAATTTGCTCTGGTTCTGGTCAGCTGATGCCTAGAAACAGCCCTTCATGGCTTTTTACATTTGCAGGAACTATAAGAGCAAAGAAACAAGTACAGCAAAAGGACAGCAATGTGACCTTCTGCAGCATCTCAAAAAACCTTAACAGCAGTGTAAGTCCAAACTGTCTTCCTGCTGAAGAGTTGTGAGGGATACTCCGCCTTTCTGATTCATGGCTGATCCCTGAGTTTTCATCAAAGTACCATCCTGTACTTGGTCTTGTATATTGGTAATAATCACCCACCTTCCTAATCTGACCCAACACCCGTACTTCTGTAAATCTGTATTTCTACACCGTGTAATGCACAACTGTTCAGAGATGCTATGGTTTATCCTCTAAAGAAGCAGAGTTCACTAGCTAACACAGAGTACTCAGCTAGTATTCAGTTGGCTGATGGATACACACTATGGCATATAAATAACCTGATAAAATGATCACATATCATTCTGTTACTGACAATGGCAAAAAGCACCCTACCAAACCAAATAGGGCCAGGATCTCATCATAAATATATTTCAGCCATTTAAGTGGGAGGCAAGCATGTGAATTCCTTTTTAAAGCAAAAATCAGCATGTCATACTGATACTTAATGATTTTTCAGAGTCAGCAAAGGAACTCCAGTCCTTAGGACTCTCAGGAATACCAGAGAGACATGCAAGCATAAACATAAAGCTTTAAGGAAGCTTTAACTAGCACAAGAATCAGTATTTTGCACACGGCAGAGTTTTCCATTGAGCATTTAAATACAGGGATTTAGTTCCCTAAATATAAACAGCTGCTACTGAAAAACTGGGTTAATAACAATATGTCTGGAAAAGTATCTGAAATCCAAGTATTTTTTCTTGCAGTCTATCATGTGCCACTCAGTGATCTTAGCTCAACATGAAACTGGAAGTCTATTTCCCTGAAAAATGCAGAGAGCCTGCTACAACTTTCATCTGTGTCTGCCAGAAAACTCTGACTGAGAGATTTAATGGCTGCCGGTTCCGCATATGTTTCTGTCAACGTGATCCTCAGCTCCAACTGTGTCTTACAGAGAAATGCTTGAACACATGAGGGCTACAGCTGAGCTGCACAATGACAAAGGCAAAGCTGACACAGTGATCTGATTTTAGAACAGAGATAATATCTTAATTCATTATCTAGAATATAAAATGTACTGCTTGAATGGGATGCCGTGATTCATAGCTGGATTGCCATCATGTATGCTTTTTACATAAGGCAGCAAATAGATTTGATAAGGCTCTCTTAATTATTATCTGTTAATTTATTCTAAGGGCTATATCTCATGAATTCACGAAATGAAATCTGGTCCAATTTGCTTTACTGGGTTGTTGGTTCACCTGCTCTACCTCTCAGCCAAAATTTCTTTATTTTTCTCTATATGGGAACTTCTCATCTTATTAATAGTTAATCAAACATTAAGGATTGCCTGCAATATTCTGTAAGACTTTAAGAAAGATACACATTACATTCCTTGTCTTCACTCATTCCTGTCAAAGGTGTGAGTTTACAATAGCAGAGCTCAGCAAAAGAGGCTTGGTAGTTTAATAAATAATTCAAAACAAGGCCATCAAATCTGAATCAAAATCAGGCCAACTCAGCAGTTTGGGCTGAGATTTTGTTTTTATTTCAAATCAAAACCTGGTTCATAAACTCCCAATAAATAAATCCAGCTGTCATGCCATTCTAATCTCACTGCCTACTGATAATGAAAAGAGAAGCATCTTCTTGGGCAGAGCAGGTGTTAGGGAAAAAAGGAGCCAGTCTGAGCCCCAAGCCCAGTACGTGGTTATGTCTCTGCTGGGTTAAGTTACGAAGAAATCCAAATCATTCAGTATGTGGGTGAAAGGAGGGAGAGGCCCATGCCTTTCTTTCTCCTTAGGCTCCTCATGAGACTAACACTGCCCCTCCTCTATGAAGACGGTTATCAACAAATCCATCTCAGAACAGCAGCTAAGGGATATTTATGACGACAGCAGCTGCAAAGTTGTTAAAAATATACAAAATTTCATTGTGTGGGTGGAAAGATTGCCCTTGCTGAACAGAAACAGAAATCCTAGTGCCTCGATGTTTTGGGCTACAGCTTGCTATGTTTTGACACGTAGTCCAGAAACCCCAATCCGAGTTGTGCTTGTTGTCCTAAAATCTTTTAAATACGTTTAAAAATAAAAGTGCGAGGCCACAATTTTTGCCCCTCTTGAACAAGGCTCTCATGTTCAGAGTTGAGACAAGAGAAATTATTTTTCCACCTGCTATCTATACACCAGGCCAAGCTGCCTGGGGTAGCTAAAAAAAAGCATTCCACAACTCCACATGGATTTCAGTGGATTGCTTAGCAGAGCCAAGATTTGCAGCTTTCAGCTGCTCCTGTGGGTTTGTGTGGCAAAGTGCACAGAAAATGCCATGCCAACCATTCCTTCAGAGCAGATGGGGAGAGGCATATTTACTAACCATCACAAAACCTGTTATATATGTTTAAGTCTTTTTTATAATAACAATTTTCTTTTCAGCCATTTATTGATCCACTACTAAGCTGAACCACTACTCAGCACTATGTGACTACAAAATCAGGGTTTTACTGTCTCTCCAGGGACCAGTTGGACAATGAATGGCAATGCCCACAACATGCTCCCAGCTGTAACTCTGACTTCTAGAAGTCTTTCTGACAGCTAAAATTTTCTAATACTTTATGGTTCTGTATTTCTTAAAGTAATGTTAATTACAACTGATGCAGAACCTGATATCTAAAAGTGGAAATTGTTTTGTTCAGCCTAGCTTATTTTTCCATAGTGACATAAACTACCTATAGAAATGCACTCAAACCAAACTAAGAGATTTGTCACATGTAACTATCATTTCTCAAAGCTGTACTTTGCTTTCTAGCCATATATCCCTGTCTGTGACCTAACCTTAAAAAATATGTGAGTCCCTTGTCCTTTCCAAAATCTTCTGAAAGCACCTAAATAAATTTTAAAAGAACTATCTTAAGGTTCAAATCATATTTCTACCATCAAAGGCAAACAATACTTGAAAATATGTGTACTTGACAGTCATTTTCCCTTTTTCAGAGCCGAACATAATGACTATTCGATTTCTTGTGCATGTAGTGAAGAAACAGTAAATAAATAGCTGTGCATCCTCTCAAAATCACTGCTGCACTCCGCAATTATCTTTCTCATTCATCATAAAGCTAATACACAAATGACTTAAAATATCAAACACATGAAGACAGCCCAGTTCTGTGGTTTCACAGTTGCCGGGGTGTTGGCTGCACGAGGCAGTGCCGCAGAATGAACGAGCACCGTGGCACCTGTCTGCATGGGCTCTCCTTGCACGTTATTCAGTCAAGGCTGGCTTGTGCTGGGGTTTTTACCTAGCAAGCCCCTAGTATCTGTGTTGCATTTTCATCTTCCACTGAAATCACTGAAAGTGTTTAAGATAGCAACATCCCTATGGTTCAACCTGAGGTTCCACTGCTGGCAAAGACTCTTTGCTGCTACATTATTGTAATTTTTAATAATTACTAATAACAATGTTATTAGCACGTTGCAGCTATTCCATATTGTATTCTGCACTATAGGATCCACTGATCCATTTTGCATTTCTCTAATTCATGTGTTTGTTTCTACTTTGAGGAAATTTTCTGCTGAATGAATTTATAACCATTAGGTCTTAGTCTTTTATAAGCTGGATTGTATGCCTTCTGTATTTCAGCTACTTGTATTTTCACACTTGCATTATCTGCAGTGTATTCCCTTCAAATGGCAAAACTTCTTGAGGTTTGTGAAGGGTTCATTTTAAAGCAATAAATAAAAATAGCTTAAGACACCATCTTGTGTCCTCAAGAAACAGTATCATTTGTTTACAGTTAAGAATCATGACAGCAGCTGCTTGCAGTCCAGGATTGCACTGATTATTATGCCATGGTATCATAAGAATGTTTCCTCTACTTGTATTACAGATATATTAGAGCTATCAATCAGAATGAAAATGTCTGCATGAAAACTCTGATGAATGAAATAGTTACTGACACCTAAGACTTGACACCTAAAATAGTGAGAGAAACTGTGATAGAAGCACTCAGAGAAATAATACATCTATTGGGGGAAAAAATGCCCTAAAAAGCAGGAAGACAGTTTGCCCTAGGAGCAGCAGAACTGCAAAAGCATGGTTTCCTGTAGATTTGTAACCTTTATCCCAACCTCTCTCCTGCTGCTTACCTTATTTTGATGATTACAGCTCCTTCTGTCTCTCTTTGAACCCTCCACTGAGGAAGAGACAGCATGAGCTGTGGCCTGTTACCAGCTGCATTTGCACTGATTGGCCATGGAGTTATTCTTAAATAGACATTAAGTCTGCCAGTGGGAGCTCTTATTTTGTCTTCCCTCTGTTAATTTTCTCAAAACTTCCAGGATATTAACTGTCTCTGGGATTTTCCTATCCTTTTCTAAATCACTCTTTAGGTTAAAAAACTGTTAGACAAGGAATAGGCTCGGTGGATAGACATGCTGCTTGCATAAGCCCATTTCCTTTAGGAAACCAGTCTAAGAAATGCTGCTTTTCTCTTGGCAAGACAACTACAGCACTGTTAAACTGGAATGGTTCAGGAGTTAAACCTCACAAAAATCATTTCCAGTAGTCACCTAGCATTTAACTAGTCTATTTTGAGCAGTACAGAGATAAGTACTCGTAATTTATCTTATTCATACAAGCAGGGACAGAAGGTAATAGAACTTCAACGGGAATCTTATAGAAATGTCAATCTATTGTCTGAGCTTGATAACACAGGGTAAAATGAAGTTGAATAACGTAGCCAGTGTCACCAGCAGATCTGAAGGCTTTTTACCTTCCACCAAAGAACTGAGAGTGATTCAGCTTCTTGTGATTTTCCAACAAGAATAAAGTGCATGAACAAACTGCATGGACTGGTGGTAGAGCCAAGCATAATCCATAAGGATTAGTTTTAAGGATGTGGCACATGTTGCTCCTGTGATGCAGCTTGATATTTATCACTCCTGCAGCCAGCATGAACTTCACTTCTGTTGTCAAAGCTGTGTCATGCTCTAGAGCAAGAGACATCTATTTTAAGTCAGTCGTTGCCCAGAAGAAGGCAAGGCTGTTCACTGACTTCTGAAAAGTAGCTTACACTGTGTGAAGTTGAGGTACCTATCTTGCTGAGTTCCATTTCACAATCATTCTCTCCTCAAAAGATAGCACAAATCTATTTCAATTCCAAAATTTGATCCAAGGTAGCAGGCAGTGATCTGGCAGATGTAACTAACTTAACATACCCGGGCTCAAAAGTAATTCTAGGAGCAGATCACCATACAGAGTGAAGTGACTTATGGAAATGAGTGTTGAAAGAGATGGAATCCAAAGGGCTACTGATGAAAGACAGACTGAAGCCAGGAAAGTATAAGACTTTGAAGAATGAGGAGAAGACAGAAACTGGAGGAAGAAGCTGAAATAGCAGGGAAGCATGAAGAGTAGTCTAAAAGATTTCATGAAGATTACTTTAGTACCAAGGACCTGGAGACAGAAAGCAGTGCAAATCTTATCATATATCATGTAATTTATAACACAGCAGACTGAGTTTTGGGTAAAGGCCATGACAGGAATAGAGAGACCATAAATTTTGGGAAATTAATGTTGATACTGGTTTGCATCAGAAAATATTATATTAGAACCAGGTTATACATCTGTACATATGCATATATGTAAGGGTAATTCTTAAAAGAGTAAATACAGATACTGCCCCAAGTAAAACATTGTTAACCTAAATACATGACCTTTACAAGATGTACAGGGCATGAATACAAAAGCTACACTTTCCCAGTGTGTCATCTCAGCTTCCAGCAGTTTGCACTTTAAAGATGTCCTGAACCAGAGGTTAGACTGACGTGATTGTATTCAAAGTCCCAAGCAACTTTGCTTCCACAAATCTGTCAAATTAAGGGTTTTTTCACTTATGGCATGAAAATGCTTCTTAGCAAATGGAATTCTAAAATTTTACGGAATAATGTACAATTACCTAATGTGATTATTTTAAATCTGTTGCTTTTGATGTGAAGTCAATATTAATAAACAATAAACTTAAAAAATATTTTAAAAGAATTTTCACCTTAATATATTCTGTTAGTGTTTCCTTTACTGTTGCACTTACTATTCTAAGGTTCTTGCTGACAGAAGTGAGAGAATGTTTCCATTTTCAATAGCTGTCACAACTTGGGGAAACATACTTCAAGAATACTTTTTCTTTTTTTCACAGAATCACAGAATCACAAACTGGGTAAGGCTGGAAGGGACCACAGTGGGTCACCTGGTCCAACCTCCCGGCTCAAGCAGGGACATCCTAGAGGACACTGAATGGGATTGCTTCCAGATGGTTCTTGAATATATCCAGTGAGGGAAACCCCACAACCTCTCTCCACAACCTGTTCCAGCGCTCAGTCACACACACAGAGTAGCTTTTTTCTCATTATTCATGCAAAACTTTCTGCCCATTGCCTCTTGTCCTGTTGCTTGGCACCACCAAGAAAAGCCTGGCTCCATCCTCCTGACATCCTCCCTTCAAATACTGATAGTCTTTGATGAGGTCCCCTCTCAGTCCTCTCTTCTTGAGGCTGAACAGCCCCAGCTCCCTCAGCCTTTCCTCGTAAGAGAGATGCTCCAGTCCCTCAGTCATCTCTGGTGCCCTCCACTGGACCTGCTCCAGGAGCTCCCTGCCTCTCTTGTCCAGAGGAGCCCTGAACTGGACACAGCACTCCAGGTCAGGCCTCACCAGTGCTGAGTACAGGGGCAGGATCTCCTACCTCAGCCTGCTGGCCATGCTCTTCCTAATGCAGCAAATCTAATCACTGACCTTCTTGGCACCCAGGGCACTCTGCTGGCTCATGGACAGCTCGTTGTCCACCAGGACCCTCAGGTCCTTCTCCTCATAGCTGCTTTCCAGCAGGTCAGCCCCCAGCCTGTACTGGTGCATGGTGTTATTCTTCCCCAGGCGCAGGACCCTGCATTTGCCTTTGTTGAATTTCAGAAGGTTCCTCTCTGCCCATCTCTCCAGCCTGTTGAGGCCTTTCGGAAGGGCTGCACAGCCCCCTGGGGTATTGGCCACTCCTCCCAGCTTGGTGTCACCAGTGAACTTGCTGAGGAGGGATCTGCACCCTCATTCAAGGGATTGATGAATAAGGTAAAAAATATTGTGTCATGACAGTTTACATTTTACTGTTTAAATAAAAGAGTCTTTTTCAGTATAGAGAAAACTCCAGTTAAATGTTCTAAAATGTTTTATAAACATTCTGGAAAAATGTTTGTTAAAAAAAAGAAAACATTTTCACATGTATATAATATTCCTTTTTACATCTAGAAATCAGTTGTAGGAACTTAAAAGTGAGAACCGCACAGTGATAACATGGAAGGCAAAAAGGTGTTGGGAGCATACTTGCCTGAGTGCACGGAATTCTTAGCTGTAATGGAGAGAAAGAATATGGAAAAAACAAAACCAGCAACTTCTTAAGGGATGCCCAAGAGACAGTCGCAGCTATAAAACTAGATGGAGGGCAGAATTTGAGAGTCATTTGCTTTGGAAAGGAAATTCAAGCATTGTGAATGGAAGGGGTCAGTCAAGGATATGGTGGCTGTAAAGAACTAAATCTAATCCAAAGATTTCACCCCAGTTACAGCAAAATCCAGAAAAATGCACAGGTATGAAACAAAGAAGAATAAATAGAAAGCAATAACCAATGTTTTATGACTGACATCACTGGACTCCATAACAGAACTTCCTTTTACTTTTTGACAATGCCCTAAGCAATAAAAAGGATGAGTTGTCTCCTTTCTCAAATAAAAGCAATGGTGGAACTGGTTTGCATTCCTGATTTCTTCATCTGACAAGACTGAAAGTCTACACAAGAACAAAAAAAAAAATTACTGAAGGAATTTTATTTTTAATTTTCAAAGACACAGACTAGTACGAGAACAAAAATCCAAATAATGTATTTTATAGGTGCATTTAATTATTTATGCTTATACTGGTCATTTTTTGGCAATGACAGGTGGACTGTTGGAGCCTTACAGACTATGTTACCAAGATGGTTATCTATACATTGTCATTCAGTGTCACAGAGAGTATACAAGGAATTTGATTTAGCTAACATTTAGATGGCTCAGTCCCCAGCAGATCTAAGTTACACCCCTTTGCATAAATGAGCATAAGTAGATATGACAATGAAACTCCCGCTTTACCAGCTGCTAAGGAAAAATCTATTGTTAGGCAAAAGACTGTATCATAAGGCAGCATAAATCCATCTGTGTTGTTCTATTTATGTGGTACAAATGCAAAAGGAGTGTGGCACATCATCAAGTTTCATGTCATTTACTGAGGGAGCAGCTGCACCCCATCCAAACTAAAAGAAACCTGAAAGTGTCACCATCAGTGTACGAGAACTACAGACTCTTAGCACAGATGTTGTATAAAAATGAAAGCAGGCTTGAAGGATGATGAAATGGTGAGCAAATGTACTTTTTTACACCTCCCGAAATGCTGTTTTCTTTTCAAGAAAGGTGTTGGTAAAAATTTTAATTTTTGTCACTTTTTCTTTAATCAGCATCAGCCTCACGGCTCCTGAAAAAAGGTCACAGTTATTCTAGGCCCACCATTTTTTAATAACTGACCATTCCTAATAAATAGTCACTCAAACAGACTCTATTTTGCATACCTACTAGGTAACTCTCTCCTTCTGGTAGCAATCACAGAAGGTTCACATTGTTAGTATATGTCTTTCTCTTCTCTAGGAAAAGTAAATAGGTTGTCAGAAGCAAAATAGAGCAGAAATAAATTATCATAGTCCATGCAGTTTATTGCAAACCAAGCTGGACATTACATTTAGGGCTCTGGGTTTTTCCCTCTCACTGTGTTAAATGCTGAGAGCAGAGAATGCTCAGCTAGTCTGTACTTCTGAACTAGTATGTCAAAACTGTCAGAAGTGATACAAAAGCAAGAATTTGTATCCCCCTGATTAGATGTTCCAAACTCTGACCTTTTTATGCCCCTCTCTTAAAGTGACACACATACCCCTAGTTCCCTCTTCTCTCCTACATTAAACTTCTGGCCCATCTCCAGAGCAGAGACTGCAGAGTAAGGAGCAATGAAGTGATCTCCTTCAAGTGAACTCTTTCATGTGGGTTGAATTTTACGCTTACAGTGGATAGCCCTTCTAGTGCAGGATAGTTCTGGGATATGAATCAACCCTTCCCCAGGCACAGGGAAGAACAAAGGATATCAATGCAGCAGATGAAGAAATACTTTCTTTTTCTAACCCACTTTTTCAGTGGAGAGGTATTGACTGTTTTTAAATTTCTTGATGCCCTGTCTGACAAATTCCACGTTTCACTTGAAAATGTGAAAAGCACAACTTGAAATGGATGGAAACACTTAAAATTCTCTAAAAGTGCTAATTACCCAGAATGACGGAACAATATTAAGAGAACAAGAAAAAGTAAAGTAATGGTTCTGTAGTAAGCCAAAAATGAAAGTGATGCCTCTAATTCCAAAATAAAGGGGAATAAAAATACTTTCTGTCTTATTTGCAATGTTTTTCCTTCTATTTGCTGTAAATGTTCTTTTGAACACTTATACATGCAACAAATAAATCATAGTACTTTCAAAGTGCACCAATACAGTTTTTAATCGCATTTATATGGTAAGTCAGAGCATAACAGTATAATTTGTTAATCAACACAGTACATTTGAGCACTTCATATATGGCAAACTACTTGAAAACTGTTATTTATACAGACAAGTTACTTCATTGATATCATGCAACACAGGAATTCCAGACTTTGTGTGTCCCTTCATGCAGAAAATGAAGGATTTAAACTCATCCGATTATGAATTCTAGCATATTATATCCTATCTCTTTGCAAAAGCTGCGCTTCAAGGCTGTTTTTAACTGCAGATCCAGATTCCAGCTCTCTCTCATTCTTCAGTTTCACATCGTTTTGACTGCAGCCACATACAATTAGTGTTTATATTCACATACCAACAAGTCATACAAAACAGAATAGAAATAATTGTGTTTCTCACTTTTCAAGGTGCTCTGCAATGGGCAAGAAGTTTTCTTTTTAGGAGCCAAGTTGTTCCATGAGTGCAGTTTAGTTCCAGCCCACCGCACAGCCTTACAAGGCTTTCTAGGTTTTACCTCAGAAACTCACACATTGAACCATCGATGGAGCTTTGCAAGCCAAAGGCAAGCAGCGTATCTCTTCTCTTTAATAATTCCTGATGAATCTAATGTGTGTTAGCAGTAGTGAGGCCCCTGTCCAATCTCAACAACTTCGCTTTATTTGTTAACAAGGTCTTCAAATCCTATGGTACAGTTTGCTAGAGTTTTGTCTAGATACCTTGCTACAGATCAAGGAAAATTCCCACAGCACTTAGTCAAATGCTTTTGCAAGTAAAGGTTTTTATGGTTTTACCTGGTCCAGAGTGCATGTTGACAAGCACAGAGGAAGAGCAGTCTCTATGTAATACTTTTGATGGACACTGTACACACACCACTTGACAGGTCCTTAGATGATTTCATTTTCAGTGCTAGAAGCAAATTAAATCTTGTCCATGAGTTCTCACTATTCAGAGATTATCGCTTATTCTTAATGAGATGAGTGTGCATTCCCTCACAGTCATCATTTCCTCAGCAAAATACAATACTATTAGGAGTCCTTGCATGGCATTCAATGTTCAGACATCAGATGTCCCTGGGCAGTTTACCTAGAGAGAAAGCATCACATTAAAAGATCAGAGTGCTAAGTACTGGGAACAATTTAAGTGCAAATGTCATATCTAATAGTTCTTAAACAATCTGTTTGAGCTTTTAAAAATGCAGCAAGATACAGATCCTACTGTTCTGTTTTGGCTCTGACACTGCATAAGCAAGGTCATTTCAGGTGATCTATATATAGAGAAAGATCTTAGTCTCTTGAATACTATACTGAAAAAAACCCTGCATAATTGACTGCTACAGGAAGTGGATCCAGCTCATTATTTGAATTACACATCCATCTGTTTCAGTCAGGATGGTTTATAAAGAGGTTGCAAGAGCTAGTTGAAATTGTCAAATAGCACATAAGATAATTTTAAACTATAGAAGAAGTTTAATATGCACTTCCTTTTGTGAATCAGCAATTTTAAAGGCGAGGAAGAAAAAAGTTTATTTTGTAATCCAGGGATTTTAAGGAGCTTATAGCATCCTCTTTTTATCCCTGGACTATCCATTATCCTGAGCCAGCATTTTATGTATTCCTTGTCCCTTTGTTTCTAATTAATTTACCACATTCAGTTTAGCCGGTCAAGTCATTTTTTGGTATTAAATATTAAAACAGTGTTTATAAATCATAACCTACATAAGAAATGTATTACAAAGATACATCTTTTTGCTCGTGCATTTCTCTAAAATATTATGGAAAGGAAGAATGAAAACATTTCTCGCTATAGACTCTTGTTGCATTTTATCAGCATTCAATTTCTTCATGTTTAGGCTACTAAGAGATTAGGCAGATTTTGACTATGTGATTTTATGCAATCTGTTAATATGGCTCGCGTATAGAAATACCTGTTTACTATCTTCTTTTCCTTGCTCTTTGTATTAGCTGCTCTAAAGTGAAGCCCCAACTGTGCCTGATGCTGAGGTGCAATTTATTGTGCCTTGCTTCTGACCTTTTACAAAATCACAACCTGATTTTCGTAATCTGGAATTTCTTATGATCTCAATGAGAATCACTAGTGCAATTTAATTTCTACTTCATTTTTTTATTGCATACATATCATGTTTCAAACCTCTGATTTTCTTCAGCTCCAGATCCCCATAAACAGCTTGCTTTTATGGTTTTTAGTCTAGATGCTAAATTCAGAATATTGACCGATGTATTGCTTTGAAAACTTACATTTTCCACATGGTCTGAGAAAGTACCTCAACTTCTACACATATGTCCTGTCATAGAAACAATAACTGGAATAAAAGGGAAGTTGGGTAAATATTTTCAGACAAGCTTTTAGAATTACAGGTGGAAAGCTGATAAAGCCAGAATAGTCCATATACTTTTCCTGTATCTTCAATTCAAACAGAGCTACCAATAAGGGTATTCTTCATATGTGAGATCATTAATTGCCAGGTGTTCTTCCAATTCTGCTTCTGCTATAACCTTTTGCTTATGTTTGCTGTGGAATTTAGTTTGAGTACAATGTGGTAGAATTTTTCCTCCAATCCAAGTCGTAAGAAAATGTGCCTTAAAACATCAAGAGGATGCCTCTTCTTCTAAAGACTACTAAACCCATACCTCTGCACTTGACCTTGCTATTTTTATTACAAAAAAGCCGAATTTCCCCAGACCTACTTCAGGCCACTCTTACTTGGGGATACTTCTGCGTCTTTTAGATAATAGATGAGGTGGGAATTACCCAGTAAATATGCACTTGTGTCATCTATTATTAAAATTCACAGACACGTCAGTTTATTTCTGTCCAGAAGAATGGATTGAGATAACATGAATTTCTCTTTTTTTAACCACAGAAGGCATTTCAACCCTAACCTACCAAACAAACCTTCATTCTTTGGCCTGCTAGGAGCATGTTAGCTCAATAATTAAGTATAGCATCTTTGTTATTAGCACAGATATAAAGTGCAAGGACAGTCATTTATGATACCACCCCTACAGTATTTTTGTCCAGCTAACAATAAAACACAGATGTTATGAATCCTGGTCTACAGTTTCAAAATTGCAATGAACAAGTTACAACAGTTAAAGTTAACATTTCCACCCCGGAGAGATATTTTCTCAATAGAAAAGTGGATATTTTTCAGATGGGGCTGTCATTAACTCTTTGATTGCCCTCCTTCAATCACATGTTGTCATCAGACCAGGTCTCTTACACACCTGCAGGATCACAAGTCTTCTCCACAGTTCAGAGGAGGCAGGACAACTTGCAAAATCAGACGAGCTCATATTCTTCAAATGGGAGCAGAAACAGAAGTGCATCTGGGGGCTGTAAGACATCTGTATTCCACTCTGCCCAGGCTCAGAATATTGCTTCTGAGGGCCAAGATACAAAGATGAACACTGAAGAGGAGTCAGACTGCCTCTCTGTGTCCCACTTAGTTTTTAATGACTGTCAAGAGAGCAAAATAACTCAGTCTACTGACCTGCCCATGCCTTCATTCACCCATTCCTTTTTTTGCCAGTTTTTACATAACTTGCTTGAATAAGCAATGTCTTAAAGCAAGCCTTTGAAATGGCTCACAGACAACCAATGCTTGTCATTCAGCAGGCCAGCGTTCTGGCCTGGAAGTCCACCTGCCCCCAAGAAATAGCAAGGTTAGAGGAACCATAAGCCTTTTCTCAGCAGAATGGCAGGTTTCCAGATTGACAGTGGACTGCAGCTGACAATGCCTACTCTTCCCGCTGTGGTGAAGGACAGAAAATGCTCATGTGAACCCCTCTGCTTTTACATTAAACCAAAATGAGACCAAAATATAAATAACTGCACTCAGCAGAACCAGGCTTCAGATGGATCAGCCTTGATTTTAACCATTAAAATGTCATAACTGTTGCAGACTATTCTGCATAGTGGATTTGGGAAAATGTACAAAGACTGGAGGTGTTCACATAGCGTATATCTGATACCCATTTTTCCTACTATTTTAAAGGAAGATGGCTGCTTCATTTATAGTCTGAATCAGAACAACATTTCTGAGTGCAATGTTTCTTCCTATATTGATTATCTTCTGTAGTGAACTAAACTGTTCTGATTCATTTGTAAATGACACATTATTTAGTGCAAATGTCAGATGGTCATTCTTAGAAATACAGATATTGTACAATATGTGAGACAGGTGCTGTCAACAAAACTACTCAAGAAGTGTAATTCCCTGAGAATATAAGGAAAAGGGAAGAACATTTTGCAATATTGTTTCGTTTCTCTTCAAATATCATTTCAGACACTGGTGATAGAGAAGAAAAAAATCAACTATTCTGAGTAATCTTTAGGGTTCTGAGAAATGCATACCTAAAGGCTAGACTGTTTTCAAGCTTTTGGTTTTCAGATTGAACATATGACAAAAAGTTTTTGCAAAGAAGCAATTCCTCTACGTATAGTATTACTGAAAAAAAACCATTGAACAAAATTGAAAAATGAAACACACTGTAGACTTTAGTTCCTACTAAGCTTAATAAAACTGGACAAATAAATATCCAAACTCATAGCCTGCAGCGTGGAAAATTATTTAACTATACCCTTTTAGAAAAGTATTCAGATTCAGGCTGTCATTTAAGTGTTTGATCAGTTTAAGGTAAGGCATAGTCTGGTGATTTTCTTCAGAATTTTGCCATATTATTTTCAATGCCTGACATTATCTCAGTCGTTGTTCATTGCAACACCTGAGACACTTTTATAGCAGGGCACAAGACATCTGAATGGTGTTTGGAATACAAGTCTGACATCAGTTGCATGAAGAGATTCCACTGGCTCCTCCAGGCTGTTCAGCATGGCAGCAGAACAACTACTGCCTTTTGTCCCTGAAGACTTGGATTCAGGCTGCTCATCTGTTCACTTGAAATGGGGAGTCAAAGTCAATCCAGCATGGAAGTCAGCCTGCTTATTCCTCTCACGCTTCTGGGTACACATTATTTAGCCTGCCAATCCAATAAAACGGCTCAAGTATAATGCAAGAAAAGTGTATTTTTTCTAAATTCTTTATTCAAAAGAAAATCTTTAACCACATTTAACAGAAAAAAAAAAAAGGAGCATACATATTTCAGACAGCTTTATTGGTATGGTAAATGTCAGCTCATGAGATCACGCTATTACGTATCATTCCATATGCCATTGAATTTCTATATATTAGGACCTTTAAAGCAGACCCTCAATATTCCATGGAATTGACCAGTTTGGAAATAAAAGATTCACAACACTCTAAAGTGCTCTGAAGAGACACTTGAGCTAGCTTGAAGTTCAAGGGGAAGGCTACCCTTGTTAAAAGCCCTGAGTAGCTCAAGGAGAAAGCCAGGCTTAAAGTCATCACAGTATTCCATGCTCCTGTGTTGTGCACTGTGAACACAACCTCTCAGTAATTCAGCTAGGACTGCATGGATCCGTACAGCTCCACGAGATAACTCTACTAAGTCACTGATGCTTCTGGACTTATTCAGATCCTGTGTTTGACTGGAACAACAATCCTGTGTATATCAACTCTACTGAAAAAGAAAAGATACCGTAGGTTGTTGGAGTTCTTCTCTGACAGCTCCCTTAGGAAATAATACAAAAGTATTTATTATTTATATACAAGCCAGCATGCCAACACATTTTTAGATAACTCTAAAATGTAACAGTACATTTTTCTGTTTAGCAATGGAAACTACAGAATAAATTATATATGACAATTGTGGCTATTCTGAGAACCTTAGTATTGCACAACTGGCAATCTACAAGTTACATGTAAAATGCTGCATGGAATTGATATTTCTTGGTATGCTGTTTATGTTCCTAACTATTTTGTGCCACTATCTGTATAAAATTACGATTAAATCTACTCAACATAGGCTTCTGTAATCTGATAATATCTGTCCACTTTGCGCACTTTCAGATGTCCTGAGGTGGTATGCCAGATGTTAGGAAGGTTGTATTTTACTTCAAAACCCGCAGGTATAGAGCAAACATATTTTGCTATGCATACCATCTGGTACCTGTTTTTTACCAGAGAACAGAGTGTGTTTAATCATTAAATCAAATCCTGTAGTAGTTAAATCAAATTAATTCATACAGATATATGCATTTTTCCCCCTGTGGTTTTTCCTATCAGAGTAATCTGGTTACTTTATGTGACAGCAAATGAAGTCACTGGACAAAATTCTTCTCTTAGATACACACACATAACCAAGAGGAAGTCAGTAGGTTTGTACAAATGTAAATGCTCACAGGATAAACAGATGTGAACAATAGCTACGTTTAATAAAAGTATTTTACATACATGGCAAAGCACTGTCTTCTATTTTTTATTTTGATCCTCACTATTTAATTAGTAAAACAGAATTAACATAATATTAGTTTTAAAGATATGCATCAATGTTCTTCACCTTATCTTTTCCTGCAGTATAGGTCTAATAACATTTCTGATGCTGGTCGAAATTCAAATAATGAAAATTTAACTAGTTCTCTGACAGTTTCAATAAACAAAGGTTTTTTCAAAGAACAAATCATTTTTAGAACTGTTGCTTCATAACCTGTTCTGCCCATTCTTCACTTCACTGGTTTCTGCCCTCTTTTATTGCAATTAATGCTAGATCTAAACAGTAATAATATATGTAGATTGTTTTTTTGTTAAAAAACTTACGAAGTACATTCACAGAAGTTTTTTGGTACAGAGATTTGGTACAGAGAGATGCTTACCTCTCAGCTCAAGAAGTAATATTTCCACAATTGTTTTCTTCATCTGACCTGAGATGCTCATGTCATAGAGGTGTTAATCACTGTGAATTAGTTTGCAGCTTTCATCACATTTTAGATTCATTGCGTTCTGTGGTTATTTCATAAGCAAGCCCACCTGATTGGAAAGACCTGTAATGTTCTCATACCATTCATGTTCCTTTCCCAAGTAGACAGTTAGTTGCTAAAAAAAAGAAATTGGACAGTTTGAAGAACTTGACTTGAACAGCAGTATTAAATGGCATATAGTGGTTGAGCGACCACAATAAAGGCAAGAATGACACAGTGAATAAATTAGGGTAATTACACAGACTAAATGCAATCGTTACAGTTAGAAAATACTACTGGAAGATATTCTGTCAGGACAGCAGTCTGCTGTGAATTTGCACATTTGTTTCACGCAGATGAGCCAGAAATACCTGCTTCACAGGTAGAGAGTGCGAAGGTAGCAGCACTGATCATATACCTGTCTTTGTGTGCACTAAATTACCGAGAAAGTGACAAAAGGTGGTGAGTAATTTACACTGTCTTTGCTAAGTCTCAAACAATGATAGCAAAGCTGCTCATTGAAATTAACCTTGCACCAAGGCACTGCTCAATGGTTTTAGTTAAGTGGAAGAATAAATTAGAACAGATTGGGTATAAAGTTTTAATTTTCAAAGGTAAATTGCTAAACTAAGTGAACTGGTCAAAGGAATTACTTATGCTGAAGAGCGTTTTTTGCCAGAGAAAAAAAGGCTGAAATTTTTTTCAAGCAGATTTGCAAAAAAGTAGCTAGAATTTGCATTCCAAGCAAGTAGAAAAAACTTTTAAGGAAACATTCTGTATTCGATTGAGTGGTCACTTTGAAAAATGAAAACTGATTTCACACTTATTTCATGAAAAATTTTATTGTAGTTTTCTCAATAAATCAGTACAAATTTGTAAGTGCATACATTATTTTTTTTTGTGGAAATAAAGATATCAAGTTCAAAATTGCAATCCATTCCTCACTGAAATGAGAGCATTATTTGGTGGTTAGAAAAAGAGGACGTGCAAAGCTGGTAAATGGTAATCCATATAAATAATTTTGCAGAAGCTAGAAGGCTGCAATTAGATGCATATCTCACTTTTCCCCTTGATATCGAGCTCTCATCAGGTGTCACCACACTACATATGGAGAATATTTTTGGAATTCCCAGTTCTTTCACCTTCAAGATTTTTGCATAATGAGATTCACTTCTATTCATCTGGTTTTGCTCAGAAAAGCTGATGAATTACACGTTACTTTCTTACGAGCATCCTTGGGTTGGATTCAAGTGATTAAAGCCAATTAATGAACAGAAATTCTAAATGTTTCTTCTTGTCCAGAGTTTTAGATACTGGTCAGACCCTCCTGACATAAAACTGCCCTACTTCTGACTGAGTTCTTGGTCCTAAATCATAACACCTTCAAGAGTTCCAAATGCTGGCTCCATGCACAAGTGCCATAGCAAGTATGAAAAATTTCATCGTGCGTGAAAATGTTGCGTGATTTTCAGGGAAATTATCATTTCCTACACAATCCAGAGTTACTGCTAGTCTTTTAGGTGCTGATAGCAGGACTTTCAGGTGCTGTCAGATTTTGAACTGTTTGCAATCCCTGACCTGAGGTGAATGGACAATCCTCCACTGTGGCTAATCCTGGACTAGAAGTGCCTGTCTCTCTGCCTCGCCCTTTCACTGATCTACAGGCTTATTTCACTCCCAGATCTTGCTTTATTTTTCCAGGATATTTGTAGAGTCATAAACACCTCTGTAGGCATAACAGATGAAGCTGAAGGTGGAGAGAACTTGATGCTATTTTGTTTTCAGTTTGCTTCTCTTTGTGCAGCACTGTAAGACAGAGGGTGCGAGAAAGCTGTGTGAAATCTATTTAACTACAGGTTCTCACCTGAAATAAACCAATTCAAAGCAAGAATTTTTAATATAACAGTTTAACTTGATGAACCACATTAAGGAACTTCTTGGACCAATAAGCTAAACATCTCTCTCAAAAAGCTTTAGCTGCTTAGAAACACCAAGGGTAGTCTTTTGGCCTTTGTGCTTTATTATAGGAATGCCAGGTAGGAGAAGACTTTGACTGATATTGATGTGATTTAGTGATGATGTGATTTAGTAATGTGGCTCAGATATGAGCTACAAAGGTGAATGATAACGAACCTAGCAAAGCTGAGTAACTTAATGACAGACGTGATATGTATGATATATCAGTTATGTGTGATATATCAGTTAACAGGTTCAAATAGATGCTTGAATAGCTTCCTAATAACTAGGAACAAGGGTTCACCGACTATTAAGGACAGAGCACTAGGAACCAGTAAGATGCTGATTTTTAATTACTAGGCCTTTTGTTTTCCTCTAAGTTTTATTTTAGACTCTGGCAATTATTTCCCTGACGTTGTGTAAGTTATCTTTGCCATATTTTTTCCAACCTGTCAGCCACAGACTGCTATATTTACATAAGATATCAAAAGATAGTACATGAAGAAAAGCTGTATTTAAAGAAATAAGAAACCTCACACATTCAAGGAAGGGAACAAAGTCAATAAGCCATAGAGGAGCAACTAAAAGTTGCTACAATAAAACATCCCTTTTAAGATTATCGTTATTTTTGTGATATAACATGCCATATATTTTTCATAACACTACTGTTGAGGCCTTTTGGTTTATTATGCCATATAATAACAGGGGGAAAAAAGGATCTCACTTCACCATTTTCCCTTTTATGACAGTGTAGTTCTACCAAAATATAAGATTCATGGAAAACTCACGGATCACGGAGGACAGAGTCCCTAAATTGCCCACAGTGGAATGTAACAAAACCTGTGTTCAGTTAAACTGTGGCCATTGAACCTTAGTAGGATTTCGCTCAGCAGACATTAAGATAGGGGTGTGATGTGATGGCCAGGCTCATTACAGCATCTGAGCATAGCTGTGCTCCTGCAGCATGGAAATACTCCCCAGTGGGTGGGTGAGTGAGTGAGTGACAGCAAAATGTACGGGGACTAGATGGCTTGCAGGGGTGTATAGATTTCCTCAAAGTAGTCAGGTCCATGGAGTAACTAAACAAGTATAACTGCTAAATTCAATACATGTGGTTCACAAAATAACCCTTAAATAAAGGTGACTGAATTTTCTCTCACTATGATAGCAAGACATTCTGCTGTGCCATAGGGCTGAGCCACTCACTTTCCTTAACAAGTGTTTCTGTCATTAGCTTTTAAAGTCACCTGAATGAAGTCTAAAAAAGCCTATGGCTAAGCAGCTGTCGAAGAATAGTGCATGGGGAAGGCCTAGGATGTCTGTTCAATGAACAGGACTTTTTATAATGTTTCCTTTTGCAAGGACTGAAAGGACAACTTAAACACAGATGAAGTCAATATAACCTCAGATCTCCACTATATATATATATATATATATATGTATATATGTATATATAAAAGCATTTTGACACACATGTGAGTTTAATGGGGAACTAGCAAGTTGACCAAAAATGTGAACAGAATAAAAAAAAATTTTAAAAAGCTGTCTTACTCATTTTGAGGTGTCATACAGTTCTACAGTTCATTTTGATGTAAAGCTGTAACAATTGCGCAACAGAGTAACCTGAATTATTTTTTTATGACATTACGTAGTTGCAAAAACAGTGCCAGATTTGGTTCTCTTTTGACACGGTGAAAATGTGATTTTACAGTCTGCTAATCTCAGTGAAGCTATCCCCTCTGTACACTGGTGACAGGTGTCCAGACCACAATGGACAACTTATACTGCAAATATTCTGCATATTTTTTGTCATTTAGCTGTTTATGTCCTTATATTTCCCATGTCTTTTGTGCTTACTGCACTGCCTTTGCAAGAGGGCAGGCAGTGAGCTGCTGTTTCCCAGGGATCTCAGACCTGCCATCTGAAATAGAACATAGCAAAATTATTGAAGTAGACGATTGCTGGGATTCTAACAGAACATTTATGAGAGACATTTTATACGCTCTGAAATACTTTCTTCTGCGCCTGTCAACAGCCATCAAGCTGAAAAATAGGGACTGAATTACAAGCACAAGGGCTGAGATACAGTCCATCATCATTTGAATTAACCAGATTAATATAGTGAATGAAACCAGAAAAAAGTAACAAAACAGGTCTACCTGTTCCTTCATGTTTTCAGGAAAGTGTAAATCAAAGATGGTCAAAATTTTCCAGATTTTAAGTTTTTGCTATGTGCTCTAGATAACACTGTTGTCAGTATGAATAGAATCATGGAAACTACACTATAGATAAAAGGGTAATTTATTTCGCCTTTTAAATGGAACTTTAGATGCAAATTACCCTAAACGCTCAGAAACCCTGCTGCCTTTACAGAAATCATGGCATTCTTCCTGTTGATTTGGCCATAGAGCTTAATGTCTCAATCCAAGAAAGCAATTTAGTGCATGCCTTTGAAGGACAGAAGCTGTTTTGTTAACTGAGAATGGAATCTAAGAGTGTTGACAGGTATGGTGTCTAAGAGTGCAGAAGAACCAACCGAAATGTTTTAAGTCACTGGCCCCAGGTCTCAGATCCTCTTCTCTGCAGGAGACTCCCCAGGATTGAATTCTTTAACAAATGTGAAGCCAATTTTCACTCAAGTTATTGTGAAATTTGTCCACTTAGTTGAGGAAAGAAGTGACAAAAAGTAATTTACTACCCTTACAAAATAAGCAGAATAAATCTTCTCTATTTGCACAACTCAACCTCCGCCTTAAAAAGCGCACCATTGTAGTTAAATCTCCTTCAGCACTTTGAAAGCTGCAAAAAATTCAGTTTTTCTATCACACATTTCTGTTATAAGTTCTCAGAGAATCATAGGAAAGCTTCTAAAACTTGCATTTGTACCTGACAAAAGACTTTTATGTGATCAAAGCTCATCTGCACATCCACAAAAGAGGATAGAGAGATAACAGCAGGTGGGGGAACTCAAAATACACCCTTCCCAATTACAACCACACCAATCACAGAAGCCATCAGCCCATAAAACACTCATCTCTACAAGACCAGAGAAAAGCAGGAGTACAAAAGCAAGGAGAGAACCCAAATTAAAGACTCAGAGGAAGGATTGCTCTGTCTAGGCTTCTCTCAGAGCTGCCCTAGTAAAGCGTCAGCACCAGAGTCTGGATATTAAGCCCATCAACATGAGTTATGCCTACAGCACCATTTGATGGCTTTACCCTAGCTGAGGCGGGGGAACGTGCCTAAGGATATGGGGCACATCGTGGGATGCAAGTGCATTTCAAGATTTGTTCTGGGATGTTTAGGGGACAAGCCAAACGTGGGGAAAGGAAGCAATCTAGACAATTTTGGGAGGAACAAGTGTGAGGATAAGAAGAGACAAAGAGGCCAGAGAGGTGCAGTTTTCTCCTTGTTATGCTTCTCTGCCCAGAGCTGCACCTGACCAGCTCAGTCTGTCCTATCTTCCTTCGAAATTTCTTTCAGTGAGGGAGTCTCTACTGAGTGTGTCTGTACCAGGGTCTAGGTGCCAGCAATTGTAGCCAGATCAGGAGTCAGGAATTCCTTGTGCCTGTGTGGAAGCGACTAGAGAGACCTGGGTGAGTGAAACCCAGTGGCAGCTTTGGGCTTGTATATACGTGTGTGGCTCTGTGTGAGTGCAGGGTCTGCACCAGCAGCTGCAGTGAGGCTGCAGCCTCAGGGGCTTGTATGTTAAGGTGACAGCAATTGAGGAGACTGGGACCCAGTGGCAGCTGCTGGACAGGCCAAGTGTCTGAGCTGGGATGCTAAAGGTTTCCAAGATGTACGTGTGTATATATATAGTATATACATATGTATGTATGTATTTAAAATAAAAAAAAAATTATACATATATATATAAAATTTATATATACACACACATATATTTTCATTAGTGCATCTCCACCCCACACAACAGAGATGGAAGTGGGATGAGCTCCATGTGAGTGTTCTGTGTGTCTGATCTGCATGGCCAGCCATGTTTACCTGTGATGTACATGTGTGTGCACTCTGTGCGTGTGCATCCTGAGAATATGTATTCAGTCTGGCTGCTGGTTGGACCTGAGGCATGAAGCTTACCCATTTCAGGGCTATCAGACCCAGCAAAGTTTAAATTCACCGCACAAGATGTAAATAGTTTTTAGTGGCTATCTTAATTCATTGCCCCAAGTCTTTAAACACTTTAAGTTAGTCTCTTCTGGCACGAGTTTAAATATTTTCTTGATAAACTGTGTTTTAAAAAACAGTTCAAAGTATTTCTAGAATGTACAGCCAGCTATACTTTTCTTCTTTGGAAGACTTTTGAATCTGAGGGTATTTATGTATTCAAGTATTTTCATCTTTGGTGTTGAATTATCCTGGACCTCTGAGTATGATGAGTGTCAAAAGAAAGTGTTCTAAAAAGGTTTTTTTTAAAAAACAGCGCAGGGAAAATTACATATTATGCTTATCAGAAGTAAAAAAGGAAGTTCGGGCTTTTCACCTGTAGTGAGTTTTTTTATAAAGATGGGGGAACATTTTAGAAAATGTTAACCTTATTATTTTTCACTCTTCTCTCTAATTTGCGTGTGACATTATGTTCTTTTCCAGACAAGTCTAAGGATTTCTTATTGACATTGACAGGAGTATCCTCACATTTCCTTAGGTAGAATTCAACTTGAAATATGCATTCATTCTGTAATGAGTCAGCACTTCTGGATGAATGTTCCAACCTAAAGAATTTTGCTGTGTATATATCTCTTAGCAACTGAGAAATTACAGCCTTGATTTCATTTAGACTCCAGTGTTTAATAAACCTTTTTTTTTTTTTTTGCACTATGGAGTGAATACATGAATTATCAAGATTTGCCTTGGACTCTTGATAATTCAGCTGTCTTGTACAAGAAAAATGCGAGATATTGTTCTAAAGGATGGTGAAAAAACCCCTGGACAAGCGAGAATTAGCAACTGCCAGGGTCTTTCAGTTGCTGGGCCCATTACAGCCCCTGCAACGGCACCAGCAGGGAGCAGAGACCAGCAGGTACAGTCACAGAGCTCACCACAGCTGCTGGGTCCAGGGAACGGTCACATATGCGAGGTGACAGCCGCCTCTGAGAAGCGAGGACAGGGTGAAGGCAAGGACAAGCACAGCTTTCCTTCCCACTTCTCCTTAGCAGCAGAAAACTGGCAAAGCCAGCTCTTCCTGTTCTCTCTCCCTCCCTCCCCCGCGGTTTTGCTTATGCTGCTGAACAGGCTGGAGCCAGTTTTGTGTTCTTTAGTTCCTGTGAGGATATGATCCACTGTCCTAGGATAAAATTTGAGAAAGCATGGTTGCTTGAATTAGATTTTTGCCTCTTGGTAGATACTGTGTGAAGCAATGCTGGCCAAAACAAATTAGAGGATTTAGCTCTTTTTAATAGTTGAGCAAGTTGTACAGTACCTTCAAGACAGACACTCAACCAGTGGAAACTCAAGTGTTGATTGTAATTAAATGTTTTCATACAGGATTGCAGCAGCCTTGCAGAAGCTCTCACAGCCCTATAGTATCATTCATAGTCTAGCAGGGGACATTTCTAAGCAAAAGTCCTTTTTGACTGGGACTGACAGTCTAAACACAGTTCCATTTTTATATTTTTGTTTCAGCTCTCACATTTGCTAAGGAGACAGCATGGTCAAGGACCTCCTGACCATAATATTGGCAGGATTCCTTTCTTTCTCCTTTATTCAAAGCAGAAGGTCATTGTAACAAATATTCATAGGCTTTTCAGTACTGAGAGGAATCAAATATCCAGTGCTGCATAGTTCTTTGGCGCACTGTATCATTATAAACTCTAATACTGCAAAGTGTAAGGTGCTATTCCGATGGTGTGACACTTTCAATGTATCAAATTTGACACCTTTTCAATAAAATAGGCTAAATTTAGGTAACCATATGCTCATGCTGACAAGCTAGCTTCTCCCTGATATGTGTTTTCATGAAAGAGTACAAGAGGGCTTCAAAGTTTAATTAGTCTAAAATTCATTCAAAATATTGTATTAATTTACAGTAGAAAGGTCAAGTTGTTGAGCAAACAGCAGGAATGAATATTTTCTACTTAATGCACTAAGATTCAGCTGTAAAAATTCCATTAATGTTAATAAGAGACATGCTGCCAAATTCAAAAATCATGCTATAAATATTTTATCTATGTTCTTACTGCAGTCTAATAAACCTTGTACAATTAAAGCCCCTTCTCTCTCGACTGCCTGCTAAGAAAGTTGAAGGGTACACACATATGGACAAAGTATTACTGTGCACGGGGGCAGCCTCACCTTGAGTCCTGTGTGCAGCTTTGGGCACCACAATATGAGAAAGACATTTAAGCTGTTAGAGAATGTACAAAGGAAGGCCACGAGGATGGGGAAGGATCTGGAGGGGAAGCCTTAAGAGGAGTGGCTGAGGTTGCTTGTTCTGCACAGCCTGAAGAAAAGGAGATTCAGGGGAGACCTCATTGCAGTCTACAGCTTCCTTTCGAGGGGAAGAGGAGGGGCAGGCACTGATCTCTTCTCTGTGGTGACAGTGACAGGACCTGAGGGAATGCCGTGAAACTGAGCAGAAGAGGTTTAGGTTGGATATCAGGAAAGGGTTCTTCACCCAGAGGATGGTTGGGCACTGGAACAGGCTCCCCAGGGCAGTGGTCACAGCACCAGCCTGACAGAGTTCAAGAAGTGTTTGGACACTGCTCTCAGGCACATGGTGTGTGTGACTCTTGGGTTGTCCTGTGCAGGGCCAGGAGCTGGACCGAATGATCTTTATGGATCCCTTCCAACTCAGAATATTCTGTAATTCTACAAAGTATTTTATCAATAGAGATGTATTTATAATTTGTGCTTCAGCAGCTTAAGAAGATGGGCCAGTGTCACAGTTACATTTCAATCTGTGCACCATTTTAAGGAATGTTTAAACAACTATTTCAGAAATGAAAAATGTAATCATTTTAAAAAAATACTTCTCATTAGTAACAGACACTGGCTTTTTCTTTGTATGACTCGCAACAATGTACAATGGCAATCTATTCACTTATGTGTGATTAGGTCCTAAAGGCTGATTTAATTCCGTATATGTTATTTATAAGATCAACATCACTCTAAAATTCACTTATTTTTTGATGTGTCTCATTGAGTGTTGTGATTCTCCTGATTGTTCATGCTCTGTGGTCCTCTTGGTTTAAAGTAAGCTGAAATTTGAGCTATAGATCACATAGCTGAAGGCAGATAAAATTTTCAGTCTCCACTAACATAAAAATTACATTAATAAAGGCAGGAGATATAATTTCTAAAAATTGAATAAGAATTAAAGTGATCAATGAAAACCTTGTGTTTTACCATTTTTTTTTAAACAAAACCCCCACAATTTAAATTATACGTATTTAGATGCCTTGTACATATTTTTTAAAAATTTCTATATTTGCTGAGGCTTTAAGAATTACAATACCTTAACATATGTGCAGAATCTGAGTTAAAAATAATAATAATTTAAAAAGAAAACCAGAAAAATTACAGTTCCCTGGAGACACAATCCAAAAAATAACCAGAATATTACACTGAAGAATATATCAAGAAAATTTGCATCATACAGAATTAAAAAAAAATAAAAAACCAAACCTTATGTTGTGAAATTAATGTAAACATGTTAAAATGTTTTAGAAATGTGCTTCCATCCTTTTTATAAGCAGAGGAACTTCAATAGTTTCATGAGAGAGAAATATGAAGAATTTTACTTTGGGGAAATTGGTACAAATATATAGCAGATGCAACCAATTATTTCCTTGGTCCTGCAAAATATGTTTCCACTCGCTTCTGAGAAAATGGTGGTAAAGACTTGAATGTGTTATCTCTCTATATATGTAAACTAAATATTGCTCAATTACACTTCCTGGTGGGCATTTAACAATGTCAGATGTGGACTCCTCTCAGAGTTGTACATATGTACATATGTGGAATTATACATGTTCTTACACAAAGAACGTTGCTAGAACAGGTTTTGTTTTCATTTTTCAAAGGAGAAAGTAAAGAAATTCCTGTGGCCTTTATCTTTCTTCAGAACCCCTGAATCTCATGCACCTGAATATCACATGCAGTGCAAACGTGGAAGCCCCTGTATCTAAGTTGTTTTGGCCTTGCAGTAACTCCAGTCATAACATGTTTATCACAAGTCACCCTTTAATGTGCAGCTTTAAGTCTGGTTGCTCCATTAAAATCTGCTTGATATCCAAGTCCAAGTACCACCTGTTTTCTGATGGGCAGGTTTTCTGATGGCAGAATGGTTTTCCTTACAGAGCAGTGGTGTATTTTCAAAAGAAAACCCAGAATATTTTAAATTCACTAAAGTTAGGGGTGGAACTAGGGGCATCAGTATTTATGATGGCTTTGGATATTGTAATGCACCACTTAGATTTTTCAAAGTAAAACTGGAAAATAGTTGGAAATAATTTCTAGAATCATTTTGCTTACATAAGAGATAATGCAAGGAATCTTGTACATTTTCTCATGAATATGTTCTGAATATGCTTTAATCCCTAAACTGTAGATAAGTAGGGAAAAGTAAGTCCATCGCACACCTACTTTTCTCTAATACACACAAATCCTTACCTTTTTTCCCCCAATTTTGCTGTTATACACGTCCTTAAAGTTATCTCTTCACAACATGTAGTTCTAATATGTTAAAAAATCTCTGCTCAATGTAAATTAAAAAAAAAAAAAAAGATTTGACAAATACAGCTTGTAATTGAAATGGAAACCATCTCTTCCAAATGTAATGTTGCTTTACTGGTACAAATGATTTTCTACTTTAGCATTCCTCAAAAATACCCCAAATCATTAGCAGATTTAAAATATAGGATTAATTATTATAACATCTTTCAAAAAACAGAGAGCCAATTTCAAACAGCAATCTTCTAACCTTTCTCTGAAAAAAAATATGAAAACATCAATCACGATTTCATTGGAAACTTCATAAAATATTTCAAAAATGAAAGTTACATTTAATTATGTGCCACGAAATATATTTATAGATAAATCATATGCAGCAAATGCTGCTTTCAGTGGAAGAAATAAAATCAAGATTTACTTAATCACTTTAGGGTATATTAATTATTATCCAGGTACTGGTAACCCTTCTCTATTCTTTTTTGCCACACTACATATGCAAGAAATAGGTGGATTATTAGCAAATTACCTTACTTTCTCATTCTGTTGAATACAAGAGCAATTCTCACTTTGAGGGGATATCAGACAGTCATTTTATAAATGGGTCTCCATAATCTAGAGATGGGATTCATTCTGTATTTCAGGCACCACCAAGAAAAAGGTGATAGATTTTAATGCAGTGAAGACAAGGCTCTTTAAAGCCATCACTTTAGTCAGATACACTCAGCTCAACTCTCTAAAGCAATTGATATAGTCCATAGCCCCAAAAGTCACAGGAAAAGAGTGGTTGTTGGGGGTTTTTGTGTGTTAAATATCCAGTCAGGTCATTGCATGTAGTTCAGTTTCTAACTGTCTCTGGATGTGTGACTTCTCTATCCATCTCTGAAATTCAATCTGTAACACGCTAATTCAATTTTGGTAAAATCTTTTAACAAACTTGCAAATATTTAGCTTCATAGATACATCTATATGCATGGTTTATTTTTAATGCAGTGCTAGGGAATACTCCATATCTGCATTTATCTAAAGGGCTGCTGACTCTTGATTGACTTCTTTAGCACATTTTAATAGACATAACATAAAACACTTGCTAGCGCAATTTTTCTTCATAGAGATACTATTAGAATGTCATTGAGAGGATGGTGATGTTTAGAATCTGGTATTAGTAGCTGATACTAACCTAGTGTGTTTTCTGAAAGCTTACAATAAAATAGAATTTCTGGGAAGAATATTCCAAAATATCCGGGGATGGGTGTGCGATACAGAAATGCTGTAATCTCTCCTGTTAATCTCATGAAATAGAAGTGTTTCACGCAGCTGGGAGTTGACTTGGTCCCACAGAAAACAAAGTCTTGTCATTAAATTCATGAACAACCAGACCAGACTCTAAGTACTGAAAACATATGTCTGTGTTCTCCTCATATGACTCAATTTTTTAATTCCCATTTCTATGCTTGCACACCAAACAAAAGCTTCTAACCTGTTTTGCTGAAGGAGCAAGGTGAAACAGTTATATTCAAGCAAAATAAAGACAGAGAGATGCAGGCACAATGTCCACCTGGTCCATCCTCTTGCCCTGAAAAAAATGTATTCTTTTACAAATGCAGGAAAGGAATTCTTCCTCACATTTAACATTTCACGTACGCCTTTTCCTATGGTTCTCTACATAGCAGCAGCTTCGTCCTACTCTATTAGGTATAATGCAAGACAAGCATTGCACCCACTTTGAAGATTCTGAGTGTTTCTGACTTCTTTAGTGTAAAACAAGTTAAAATCCATTTCACCACTTCTGTGATTCACTCATCTCAGTTGATCTCTTTGCTCTTCGGTTTTCCCTTGAAAAAGCTGAAAACCCTTATATTTCTTCAAAGTCAGAGATCTTTAAAACTAAACTCTTTATGGGAGCAGTCAATTTGGCTTCCCCATGTAGAAATGCTACATATAAAAATGCAGCTACTTTTCATTATGAAAAAGAATTCCTATTTTTAAAAAATATTTTAATAGACTCTCATTGTATCTTATACGTATCTGGCAAAATGGTTCACAACGCCTATGTAAAAATTTTATAAAATTCACACAGGTGTGGAAAGCACTGGATCAAGTCTATATAGAAATGAAATAATGGCATTATTTTATGCAAAATTTAAAATCCCATGAAACTAATAGTAGTGTGTTAGATTCTATTGTAATTTTCCATAGGAGCTTAGTGAACATAGCAATTATGTTTGCACGTATCATGACATATAGGGTTGTCCACCAGTGCAAAACAATGCAAACAATGAATAAAACAAGCTCCATTTTCATTTTTAATGTCTGATCCTTACAGCGATGTCAATGGTGAGACTAATTTATTTCACTACGGCAGGAGCAAGACCTAAGTAGCCAGTAATGTGCCCTTCAGCTTCGTGTTCTCTCAGTTCTGTTCAGTTAACACACTTTTCCATTGCTATGACAATTTTAAAGCATTTATTCTGTAAATGAATAGTCAGCTTTCATGCAAACAGTCCATTAGCATTAATCATATGATTCTCACATACATTGACAAAAAAGTGTTTGCTATATTTCTCTTGTTCATGACAAATGAGTAGTTGGTAAGAAATGAAAAATAACAATTTAAAAGGAAGATTAGAACAACTGATATCTTGACATATTTCATCTCTCATCTGAAATATGAAAAGCCATATTCCAAGTATGGAGGATGATTTTCTGTTGATCAAAATATGTCTTTGCCTACTTTATCACTGATCCTGTTGCATAAATGAGCATTTACATTTCCTGATATTCTTCTCTTTGGATAATTCTGAAGAATCCCAACTTACCGGAGTACAAATATACAACCACATAAAAATAATTAAATGAACTGAGTCATTTGCATTGACTGATAAAAACAGATACTTTCTAAATATTACCTTAGAATTTTAAGGTATTAAAATCTTATCCCTTTCAAGACGTGCACCTTCACTAGAGTTTGACTGAAAACTGCTATGCAGCCACTGGAAAAAACTTGCATTAGGAATTCTGCCTGACAGGAAATTATGCTGAACCTGAACCAAAGCCCAGTGCATTCAGTATGAGTTTTGTTCTTTCAACTTTAATTTGCACTGGATCAAGTGCTTTGCACACAATCTCTCATTTCTTGAACATTAAAGGAGTGCTTATGACTGTCAAAGAATATTTTTCCTTTCAATATCTGTTCAAAATGAGATTTTGAAAACCATCCCAGGACTCTGCAAAATGAAAATCAGACTTGGATTTGTGTGTCAAATAATAATCTTCAGAAGCTTGTTATTTTGCAGATGGAGATTTTAGCTGCCATGTTGTCCTTCTAAAAATAACATGCAGTTTTCCAGTGAGCATGCAGTCAACTAGCAATATCAGTGTGCGTTTTTATCACAAAGAATCCTTTGAGAAATCCATCTTTAGAGGTTTCTATAATTGAACCAGGAAAACTCTTAAATTTATACATAAGGAAATATATTTTTTAAATCTTTAAAAACATGACACATCTCAAAGTCCTTTAATGCTTCACAGCGAAAGAAAAAGGACAACAGATGAATGCAATAATGGGTAGACTATCTAAGAATTAATCGACATTTTTTAAAGTGACAATGCTGGCAAACGACAAGAATGGAATGTTAAGGTATTTATTGTAAGCCAAGAGGAAAAGATTTATATGCATCATCTCCAAGCCAATATATAATAAAATCCGTTTTCAGGCTTGACATAAAATACAATCAAAAGGCCATTTGTGACTCTGAGCCCATGTCTCCTTCTTATGTTATAAAGTACCCCTAAATTTTCCAGCACCATTTTGGCCCTTTTCTTTAAAGGGCAGATATTATGTAGTTAGAAATGCACTTGTATGTTTTTTAGTCCTGATCCAACTCCTACTGTTGCCAGAGAAATATTTTCTGTTGAATTCTGAAGGAATTTTAAAAAATGCTTAGAAAAAGCCATTAAGTAAAACCTCGTATTCTATTCTGCATTGAGATAATTGCTGTTAACAGAGACTCATTTGAGACTGCCCTGGTGGCTTACCAGTAAGTTGATGGGACATGAACAACATATTTCTTAAACCAGCTGTAAGGCAGAAAAGCTGAGGTTACTATTTGGACTCCCTGATGAAAAGCTGCAATTGTTTCATTTATTGGTAAGTGTATTCTGGCTATTCCTAGAGTGACCTTGGCAGCCAACTGTGTTTGCCCTCAGTGTCAGCAGAAAGAAGGCTGTTGGTGTCAGTGGGCTTTGGATCAGGCTTTAAAGACAGAAGAAGCTTGCTTAAGGAGGAAAACAGACATAAAAAATAGTCCTGATTTCCCAGGTTTTATCACTTAGAGTTTAGAATACCAACAAGACATTTTAAACCCTGAAGAATAATTGATGTAAGTCAATTATTTTGACCCTGTAAGTTTTCTTACAATTGTATACAAGAATAAAGAACAAATTTCTCTGGCTTACAAAACAAAAAAAAAGGCAAGTACTTTATTTATCAGTAGATACTTTAGCTGCTTTTTACACCATTGCAATGACTAAACAAATAGCATCAAATAAACAAAGGAGAGTATAAAATCATTTCACTCCAGCTGGTATCCCAAGACAACCTTTTGACTAAGTACAGAGTTAGATGTTTCAAATATGGCACTTATATAAATAAGAGCAGAGAGAAGATGACGTATTCACAGTTAAATGCAATGAACTCTCTTCCTTTGGTATGCGTGTCATCATAGGTGATTGTAGGTAAATGCATAACTTGGCTGGCGTGAACCAACTCCGTCTTATTCATGCACATATTAGGGAATCAATCAAAATGTACTGATATATTCTGCAGATCACAACTAATGCAAGATGGTTAAGGTCTCTGGTGTGTATGTGTGTGTGTGGACAGGCAAACAAAAAATGGCAAAATTATATTCAGCATTTATTTTTAGCATGACTAATTGATGCACAAACCATGATAGAAAATATCTAGTGATACACACCAGGAATAAAGTCCGTGATGTAGACAAACGAAATAAGACATCTGTGAGATACGTGAGCGCAGATATCCTGACTGAGCTGTGGTTAGGTTCCTTACAGCATGCTTCCCCTCCTTGTAAAACATGCTTATGCCTGCACATTGCAACAGTGTCCCCCACCCCACCCCATATAGAGTATCCTTGCAGAGTTTTTGATATGAACATTCTACACATTTACAACAAATAGTCAGACAGTTCAAACTGTAAACATCCTAACGATGACCAAAAAGCTGCTTCACTGACAGATAAAACCCAATCATTAGAAAGAAAAGTAGGAATAATAGTAGCTGTGCTGTAAGGCTAGGTCAAGCATGGTTTTATAGCTTTTTTTTCAGTCTTTTATATAGTGCTGCATTTTGCAGCTAGTTCAGTAAGTGCAGATCCAATACCTTAATGGCTTTCTTGGTGGTTTGATAAAATGCTTGCCTAAGCAATGTACCTTTCTCTAATGGTATCTGGGTCTGTTCCACCTGGCACAGTGTTTCAGTTCTGTCACAGCCTCACACATAAGCTGAGTCACTTGACTGAGTCCTGCCGAAGTTAGGCATGCTCATTCTTGGCAGGTCCTTATTTCTGATTTCATATATGGATTTCCTTTTTGCCTGTACTCCTCTCACTGCCATTTTGATCTTTCTCCAGCCCAAGTGGTTCAGTTCTGCCAAATTAAGCACCACACAAATCCCACTGACAGCAAACATGAACACCAAGAATACAGTCTTCTCAGTGGGTCTAGAGACATAGCACTCTACTTCTTTAATGCAAGGGTATCTGTCACATTCGTACATGGAAGGGACATTGAATCCGTACAGAAAATACTGTCCCACTAAGAATCCAATCTCTAGGGCATTTCGAAAGACCACTTGGATGATATAAAATCGAGAAATGCCTTCTTGCCTCCTCATCTTTGATTTTGTAGTTCTGATAGCAGGATTGGGGATTTCCTTCACTTCTAAGCAGTCTGGTTCTGCCTCTTTGGTGGAGTTCTCAGTGTTTTGCAGCACCCCATTGACAATCGTGTTCTTGATTTTCTTACTGTCCTCACGCTTCATTGAATCCTGGTCCCTCTCCAAGGTAAGGAAGACAGTGGAGTACCTCCGTTCCCTTTGTTTAGCAGACTGGTGAACGGAGTAAGTTATGAAGCACAGGCTGGGAGTGCACACCATGATGATCTGGAACACCCAGTACCTTATGTGAGAAATGGGGAAAGCCTGGTCATAACAAGCCTGGTTGCAGCCTGGCTGCAGCGTGTTACAGACAAACATCGTTTGCTCGTCATCGTACACCGTCTCCCCTACAATGGCCACAATGAGAATTCTGAAGATCACCACCACGGTCAGCAGGATCCTGCAACAGAGAAGCCCGTCAGTGCGCGCCGCCGCCGCGCGGCCGGGAGCTGTCCAGTGCTGACCGGGCCCCCGCGCCGCGGCACCGGCCCCGGTCCAGGCCCCGGCATCACGAACTGGCCCCGCTTCGAGGCTACCTCGAAGCTGCCCCGCTTCCGCGCGGGGAGCGCGCAGGCTGCGCGGCATCGCCTCGGCGCGGCCGTGTGCCACAGACCGCGGGCGGCGGTCAGCGCTGGCCCCCGCCCGGCCCCTTCGGCGGAAAGGCGATCGCACGGGCCCTGGGGCCCCCGAGAGCACGGCCGGGAGCGGCGCGGGGCTGCCCCGGCAGCGGGACCCCGACGGCAGTGGGGTGTCCCCGACCACCGTCCGGTGCCCCGTGGCCCCCCGGGGACAAGGACGGCGGCGCGTGCGGTGTCCCCGCGCCTCCG
>VZTF01000894.1:657038-682860 GCA_013397755.1 Cnemophilus loriae | reverse complement strand
CTCTCTCCCCTTCGTCCTTTGTCCCCCCCCCTTTTTTTTTTTTTTTTTTTTTTTCAGGGGGAGGGAAAACAAACAGAAGAGCAGCCCGTCTCTACCGCCCGCAGTCCGGCGGCGGGAGGGCAGCTGGAGGCGGCAGCCCAGCCGAGGGTTCCCGGCTCGGCTCGGCTCGGCTCTGCGGGGCTCGGCAGCCGCCACCGGCCCGGCCCGCTCGGCTCGTGGCGCGGCGCGGCGGGCGGACCGGCGGCGTGGAGGGAGGAAGGTTGGCTTTAATGTCTTGCTGCCTCTAATCTGCCTTTAAGTAGTCTCCGCTTGCGTCACTGACAGGTTGGTGGAGAGCAGCCAAAAGCAGCGCTCGGATTTTCTCATTTTTATTATTCCGGTGAATACAAACAAATAAATGCAATAAAAGCAAATGAAATAAATAAACGGAGGAGGAGGAGGAGGGAGGGCGGAGGAAGAGCTGCCCTGGCAGGCACGAGGCTCATTGTGCAACCGAGTGCCTCCTTGCCGGAGCGCCCCGGCCGGGAGCCCGCTGCCCCGCCGCCCCCGCCCGCCGGCACACCCCGCTCCGCCCGGAGCGCAGCCCGGCCAGCACCGCGTCCTGCCCTCGGCTGCCCGTTCGGAACGCCGCTCTGGGGCGGGAAGCTCACACCGCGGCCCCTCCAGCCACGGGCGCCTGGCCGGGGGTCCCCAGGGGTTGCTGGGCTTTGCCTCACTCCTAGAGATCAAAGCAGCGGTGTCATACAGCAGTGACCTTACTTGTTAGAACTGCTAACCCTTGGAAGATATTTGACATAAAATTACATCTTTATTCTCTTCTGGTTACAGTTACAAGAATCACCGCAGAGAAATGAAGTTCATATATAGACATTTCGGAGAATTCTGAGACTAAGATTGTATTTATGCTAGAAAAGATACCAAATCTTCACTCAAAGCATCTCTAAAGAGTACAAGAAGAAGGTATCTTGAATAAATCTCTCCATTATAATCAGTCCACATATTTTATTCTCATAAACAACTGTGTTTAAAATAGGTTTTTTTCATTTCACAGATACCCTTACAGACTGCACCTGAGACATCACCAAGCATTTCCACACAAAACATTGGTACCAATTGGAATTGACTTCTCCAGTGAAGCAGTGTAAAATATATTCTTGTGTTCTGTATATTTACAAAATAATCAAGTAAACCTTCACACCTGGTCAACTAATCTCATTAAAAAACAACATAAGAAAAATTCTTGTCAGTCTTATCGTAATATTCCAACCATCAAACTCAGTAAAATCAAATTCTTTCTAAAGCAGAACTGCACAGACCATAATAAACAGCATAGTCCTTTTTTTTTTTCCTTTGCAGCTCTCTCATGAACCAATTCCATCTTATATTAAAGATGTTAAGTGTTTTCTGAATAAATGGAACCATGCTTCATCTGTGCAAGAAGGCATCTGTATGCTTTAGACACCCCAAGGTTTGTTGTCTTTTTATTTGGATTATGCAGATGGTCTCTGCTTCACGTGATACTGGGTCAGTTGACTGATTGAATTAGGGAAGTATCAAACAAGAGAGGATTAGTAAATACCTCTGCACAGAAATTGGTAGATTTTTATTCTCTCCCAGTCAAGAGTCTTTGGCTTTTTGTATATAGTTTCTAAAAATTGCTGCTGCAACAACAGCAAAGCTAAAAAGAAGTTGGAGTTGGGTTTGTTTTGTTTTAAGAGGACTGTGGAATCTATCCAGCTACCCTGACAACTGAGTGTCTCATATAGACCGAAATTATCTGTTTGGAGATGGATCCGAAAAAGAGAGAAATCAAAGCAGTAAAGGAAACAGTAATGCGTGTGTAGAAGGAGAGAGGGCAGGGAATATGCTAAGAAGCTAATGATGATAATCCTATTTAGCACACCAAACAGAGGCAAAACCCATGATTGAAGTTACTGAAGAGAGGAGAGAAAATTTGGGTTCATAGACAAATAACGGAATTTCTACAAAGGAAAGCTGTTCCCTGGTACTGGGATAGAAAACCCATTTATCTGAGCTTTTAGGACCCTTAAATGAAAAGGAATTACATTCTGATCATATCAAACACTTGTCTATCTATTAATTAACAGTTAGTCAGTGTTTGCTGTGTTCCTGATAGCCCAGCTGTGAAGACAAGGAGGTGAAATATCATGAATGAATGCTGCAAACATTAAACATTGTTATCAAATTGCTTTCGATTTAATTATGGTTTAAAGTTAAATTCTTTCAGACCTTCTTTTTCAGGAGTTGCATCTCATTCTTGAATACCTGACTGCTCCTTTTTTAGCAGTAACCTCATAAGCCACCTCATAACCGTATTCAGATCCAGGATACTTGGCCTTCCTCTTGAGAAAGTTTATCGAAATTCAGACCTTGATGAGTTTGGAAAATAAAAATTTCAGTGAGAGTCTCTTTCACAAGGCCAACATTCATTTTAAGTGGCTAGAAAATTCAAGGGAAGTTGCTATATCTCAAATTTACAAGTATGATTTCTGAAGCTATGACTTTCTGTCCTTTATCTGAGGCCTGACTTGCTGTCAAAATAGAAGTAATAAGAATCAACATGCTGTTCTCTGAATGTTTGACACAACAGTGAAAAGCGTATGAAGAATGCAATTAACTACATCTCCATTATGTGAATAACAGCAACCTGTGGACTTACCTGACAAATTTTCTAAATCACAAAGCGCTCAGACTATGTATAGTCATGACTGTAAGTTGTAGACATAAGAAGATTTTCAGCTTCTAAAGGTTCATCTTAGTTTTTACACCATTCCCCCGAATGCTTCAGCCAATGGTAAAGCCAGGATTTGCAGAGCAGCAGGCTGCCAAAGATGCTGTGGATGTATATTGTACAGTGTAAGTATTCAGATTAGAAACCCATGCCTACATTTCATTCAAAAGCATTCAGGATTATCAAAACTTTCTATCTCCTGGCTTACAAAGAACTGTGTCCTAATGAAGCAGCAATAACAGTTTGCAACAGGGCCAAGCTTGTCTTGTTCAATATTTTTACCAGCTGCACAGAAAGGAAACAAAATCAGCTTGCAATTCCACACATAGGCTTTTGGGTGATAGGATGTATTTTTGTTCCTCTTGCTTTGCATTCAAAGAGAATGAATACTCCTGTTCCATCCAAATTCAGTATAAACTCTGTCATTCCTAACACGATCTCAAACAAGCTTCGCAAAAAGAAAATTCAGTCTCCATGTGTTCAAAGATGCCAGTGCCGCGATATTAATTTCTGATGAAATAATATAGACTAAGTTGATCTTGGATTAGGTCTGAAGAATGAGACTGTATGTGTCCTCAGTTTGAAGCCAAACTGAGGTTAATCTGTCTGTAAGAAGCTGTAGGCCAGATTCTCTCTAAGAAATCCAGCCCTTTTGCCCTGATCTGGTTTTGTAAAGGGTCCGGAGAGCAATCAAATCTCGCAAGATGCACATTCCTCAAGGATGGAGCAGAACAGACTGAGAGCAGAACTGACACATTTGGCTTGTCTGTCAGACCCCCTGCAACCTGGACGTGGATGACACGACTGGGGCAGGGTGAGGCAGCCACATGGCCAGTGCTGTCATACAGTGTGCTAAACAGCGTTATTCCCCTGCTTCATTGCTTTCTCTGCTGAGGTTTACTAATGCCAAAACACAATACACATTTTACATGAGCCTTCCACACACTGCCTCCTTTTAAAATTATACATTCATTCTAAATTTATTCCAAATATTTTGTCTTAAAATAAATCTAATCAATTATTAGTACTATGCCAGCAATCTTCCTCAATGCATTTTTTTTGCAGCTGTTTGCAGTGGATCCATCATTATAGCAAATGAATATATGTCATATTTATATTCTAAAATTGCATGGCAAATGACTGTATTTCATTGTTATGTTGTAAACCACTATTTCCACTAATTGTAGCAAACTGGAAAGAAAGAGCTTTAAATTAAATAAATATAGGCCATTAATAAAGAAAATAATGGGGTTTTCTTTCAGAAGCCTTTGTGAAAAAAATCATGTTGCTGTATAATATATAATGTAACTGCATTTTCTAACTAGTGTCACAAAAGAGAGATTTTTCAGCATCACTTTCATAAAGCTTTAGAACATTCTTTAGAAGACTGGTATGATAAATGCTTCATTTCTGATAGTATTTGGTGTAGTCCATGAAATCTAAGTCATTAGCTACTAAACTGGAAATGCCTTTTTAAGACCTCTCATAGCCATCTGCTGTGCTCTGTTTTCATTTGGTGCCATGTGTGTATTAATGAAATGATTGCATCAGATTAGATCTTTTATTCATAAAATCATCTAGGTCATCTGCTTCTACCTACACTTTCTCTCTCATCCAAATGAACGTTTGTGTGTACATTCCCTCCCCACTGTATGAGTACAATTCTAGCTGCAGTTAGCTGCTGTATGTAGATCTTAATAAGAAATCCCTCTCCATGTCTTTTTCTCCAATGAAATTCCCTCAAAAGACAACTCTAGTATATCACAACAGAGAAGGCGTATTTTTTGTGCAGTTTTAAAAGTAATGGCTTCCCAAAAGGTAGGAGATTTGGATGTGCTAATGACTTCAGTCCTTCACAAGAGAAAGCAATGATGCAAGAATACTCATTTTGCTGCCAAGAAATGGGCAGCACACTCTTCCCATCCAGCCAACAGTGTTTGTGTCAAAGCTGCCAGTTGCGGGGTGGGCTCTTGTGGTCCTCGTTGTGAGCACGGAATAGAGCCTGCATTTATATGCTTCATGCTTGACAGCAGCAGTGTCAAGTGCACAGAATTCAGGGTTTCCTGTAATGCACGAACAGACAAAACACTCAGTTAACCTAATGATCATATTAAGACTCTACTATGCATCAGAGGTCCATATCTACAAATGAAGATTGCTATAAATGGAAAGCTGTTCAGGAAAACAACGAATGTAATCAGTGAAGAAGGAATAAATCTATTTAAATAGTTGTGAACTTTGAAAGTGACGATTCATACAGTATGCTAAATTTCCATAACTATTCTTGCAAGGGGGTAGGGGGCTACCATAAGAAATATTGACAATGAGGGCAGGTACTAAGTAAATATGCCACAATCTTCTGAACTAAGGGAATTTAAAATATCAAAATGTAACTGGTTTACCTAGAAAACAAATTTTAAGTATCATACTTTCCTAGCTACTGAATATTTTATTTCCTGACAGAAAAAAATCACACAAGTTTTATGTGGCTCTTGTAAGCTGTCCATGGGGACCTTTCTACACACAAATTAACAGCTCAAATCAATTTCCTAGGAAATAATTTGGACCTATATACTGAATTACAATTGCATTTACTTCTGGCATATTTACAGCTCCTAATGCAGCAGCATTTGCACTTCTTGCAAACTCAGATTTATTTGCAGACAGGCTGCAGCCAGGGGAAGGAAAATATCATTGAAACAAATACTTCTGAATTGACAGGCTCTGCAAAGAAATACAAGATAAGTAAAATATTCTAGTGACCAGATCATCTGCTGTCAGTCTGTTGAGTTTCCCTTCTGACTCTCACCAGTCTCAAAAAAGCATTCACGTTGTGCTAAAGCATCCAAACATCCATTAACGCAATTTCATGGATTATGAGGGCTGAAGTGTAAATTTGTCAGCCAATCTTATGGGGGTTTCCGTTTCAGTTTTCTTTAAGTTTTCATATACACTAGTGAAAGAGACTTTCAAGAATAACTTGGACAGAAAAGACTATGAAGGATTCCACTGTAAACAGATTTAGTACACATTTTAAGGATGCAAAAAATATCTACATACTAATAGAATAATTAATTCAATATGGAAGGGAAAATTTTCCACCACAAATGATATTATAGAGTCTATTCTTTCAAAGATGCATATTACAAAATATATATGTAGCCCGATATAATATGATTAGGGCATTATGATAAAATTATACAGCTGGTAGGCCAGAGCCAATGAAGAATATTGTGAGACTCAGTTTGTCAAACCTTATTTTTCTCTTTTCCATCAAAAGGAGTTACAAATTTCTATCAGAAGAAACATAATTAAATGTAACTGTAATAATATATTTTTTTAAATTATATTATATCATAATATCTCCATCCTGTGGTAGTAAATTTTCATTGTATTAATGGCGATTCCCACTGGTTTTATTTAAGCCAGTATTTTAAAACCTTGAAGGTTTTATTTACACCAGAACATTTTAAAATTTCCTATGGCAGAATATGAATTATGAGAAAGTTAGTGAATGCTTCAAAATACCAAGAACAACAAAAAAATAAGATCCAGTAATATGAAAAGGGTTCTCCATCCTGGAGCTCCTGGCAGCATTTTGATCCTTCTCCTATTCCTTACAAAAAAAGAAAATAAACTATGAGAAATCATGCTTCAGTATTTCAGTATGAATGCATTACATCAAGCACGTTTTTCAGACCGACTGCTTATCTCTGCCCTGGCTACATTTGTCTTCAACCGAATGCTGAATCTCTGTCCTCCCAGCTGCTTTCGGTTCAGTGACGTGATTCACTGCAGAGTTGTTTTCCTTTGTTTTGATTGTTACACCACCATATGTCTTCAGTATTCCTGGTGCCCCTCACTCTTGTCCTTTCCCTCCCCATCTCACCAGTCACAGAAGGGAATTCACATTACATTAAAGCTTCCCTTCAGAAGCCAGGCTGAAACAATCCCTTGAAATAACTAGGGCAGTCAAGCGACTGACTTGAAAATAAACTATGTCAGTGAAAGAGAGTGAAAAAGCAGGAGCTCAGTAAGAAATTCAGAGGGTTTTTAATCCTTCTGTCATTCAAAGATTCTACAGTTGTAATAAAAATTTGTGAAATGTGTTTGATATTAATTCTATTACAGATATATAAGGTATAAATGAGTACAACCCATATCCATGGGTGCACAGATGTGTGTATTTATGCACGTGTGTCCTGGCTGGGGAGTCCTAGGCGGTGAGACAGAATCTATTGAGGGGCAAGGTGGATCAAGTCAGGTTGCAGAGCTGAAAGCCATCCAGCTGGATTTGGACATCACTGAACAAGAGAAATGGCCGGTGCTCCACCTCTACACTGGGGCATGGATGGTAGCAAATGTTCTGTGGGGGTGGCTGGACAACGGAAAAAGACCGGTTGGCAGCACAGAGGGAAACCTTCTGGGCTACAGAACAGTGGCGAGACATCGCTGCTCAGGTAGAGAAGTTGACTGTAAAAATACACCACGAGATGCACAGGTGCCCAAGAGTCAGGCTACCGAAGCACACCACAATGGACGAGTGGATTGGGCTGCCAACATTAAAGTGTCTCAGGTGGATCTGGGCTGACAAGGGTGAATTATTTCTGGCTTGGTGGGCCAATGACACCGCAGGTCATCAGAGGAGAGATGGGACATCCAGATAGCTCATGACTGAGGGGTAGACTTAACCATGGACAGTATCTCCCAGGTTATCCATAACTGTGAAACACGGGCCGCTATCAATCAGGCCAAGTGGGTAAAGCCCTGTGTTATGGGGGATAATGGTCAAAATACAAGTATGCAGAGGCCTTGCAGACTGATACCATCACCCTTCCCCAAACCCGCCAAGGCAAGCACAACATGCTGACCATGGTGGAAGCCACCACTGGATGGTTGGAGACTTACTCTGTGCCTCATGCTACTGCCCAGAACACCATCCTGGGCCTTGAAAAGCAAGTCCTGTGGGCACAAGGCACCCCAGAAAGAACCTAGCTGGACAATGGGAATCATTTTCAAAATAACCTCGTAGATGCCTGGGCCAGAGAGTATGGTGTTTATTGGGTGTGTCATATTCTCTATCGTGCACCAGCCTCCAGGAAAGTTGAGAGGTGCAATGGAGTGTTAAAAACCACACTGAAAGTAGTGGGTGGTGGGACCTTCAGACACTGAGATTTACATTTTAGTGAGGGCCACCCGGTCCGTTAACGCTACAGGCTCCACCTTTCGAGCTGGCCCTGCTCAGTCAGAACCTGCTTACCACAGAGGGGGATAAAGTCACCCATAAGGGCATATGAGGAATGTGTTAGGGAAGACAGTTTGGATTAACTAAGGCAAACCTATCCATAGGAATTCTCTAGGAATCCTCTTCTATAAGATTATTGAAGTGAGTTAAATCGGTTCTGTGGGGAAAATATATTTAAATTCCTCAAGTTTTTAGACTTTGTCCCAGGTAAGATCTTAGGTAAAATCCATTGAATTTTGGCTTTCAGTGACATTAGTACACATGGATCAAGAACATATAGTCATGGATGTGAGAAAAGGATCTGACATATTTTTTGGAGTTCATGAAATATTTTTTTAAAATTATTTTCAGATTAAGGTAAGTTTATAAATATTCTGTAGTATCAGTTTTTTAGTCTAGAATCTTTAATCTAGTATATAGAACTACACACTTTCATTGGAAATTAGGAATTTATAGACCCAGAACACTTTCGCAGACCCATCCCAACCATGCACATCTGAAATTTCGCAGGTGGTGATTTAAACTGGCATTTTTGTGAGTTCCACAACTGTTACTAACAAACAGCATCTGCTCAGTGCTGTGCAACATGCTTTGTTTTCATAACACCATTTGTTAATCTTTCCTAAAGAAAGAGATTTCCAGGATGAGTATTTAATTAAATTTTTGCAACATTTCTATTTCAAAATGGACCAAAATCAAATTCCGAATATTGATTTCTTTTATCCTACAGCAGATTGAATGGTTTCAATGGCTATAGATTTTGCAAAAATTTTCATGTTCTGAAATACTCAACTCATAACTACATTTTTCAGAATCTATTAGGGATGGTCTACTTTCAACTATAATGCAGGAATCTGTGACACAACAAGAGAAAAAGATAAATTCAGTCATTCATAAAACATTGTAGGACAGCTGCAAATGTGTGTGATTTATTTCTGTGTTTTCAAGAAGAAGACAAATCAGCATTATGTGTAATGTTGCTATAGTATTGGAAATTACAGTTTATTTTTCTAGGTGACAGAGAAGCCCACATAATTTCTTGCATAGGTTAGAGTTGCTCAAGGGCTGCACTGATTTATGTATATCCTATGCAAATCTGTCCTCATTTGAATCAGCTATTTACTTGGCATTTTAGATTTAGAAATTCTACTCTGCAGTGTTTGCAACCTCTTTCACACTTTCCTATAAGAAGGTGAGGATTGTTTTTCTCTGATAAACCTAACCAAACAATCATTGCTTTATAGAAAAAAAAAAAAAGAAAAAGAAAATTTGTCATGGTGCCTTGCTCGATAATTTCATTACTCTATTCTACGAGTGGGAAACAGCATGGAGAGACGTATCTTCCGTTACTCTATCCACATCTTTACAACATTCCCAGGAGCTGAGGCCTGGGGTGGGCAGGCTGCCTCACACTGCCAACAGCAGCTGTTTGAGTCAGCCCTGGGTATGTTTCCCACTTGTGCTTGCCCAGCTCTACACCTTGCTGAGGATCAAGGAAAGCTGAAAGGCTACATTACACACTTCTTGTGAGGCTACACACCTAAACCAGAGTCTTTAAAATATTTGTGAGTTGAACCTCAAGGGCTGCAACAAAGTGTGAATGTCATATATTTATATTTACATGCAAATAGAGAAATATTTTATATTGTAAACATCTTTACCAGTTACTAAGATGTATTGCCAATGCTACATCAGGTTTTACCTATGTTTTCTGGGTTTTTTTCAGGTTTTGAAGTATCTCTTACATCTGTACATGTTTGTATGTCTGTACCTGCCAGAACACAATAAAAGAAATCAAAGAATTATATTTTCTTCAATAACCCTTTACAGAATACCTCCATTTCACACACAAATTCCTCATGACAGAGTCACTCAGACTGTATTCAAGCCCATAAGGAGGTCATACCTCCTAACATGTGGCTGTAACTCTCCCTTTCCCCAATCTGATTTACTGCACATAGGCATGATGAAACACATTATTCCTCGTGGAACCTTATGAGTGAATCTGTGAAGGTCTTGTTGCATCCCAGAGGCTTCCCTTTGCCTAAAATGAAAAGAAGGGTTACAGTGAATCAAAAAGCCAGAAGACTAGGGCCCCTAAGCTTTAGGTTTAATTAAGATTTTTGCATGCTTAAAATAGATGAAAATGACACACAGGGAATTTCCAGATGGAAATTTCAAGATGTCATGGTGAGAAGTAGCTCCCCAGCCTTTTCTCAAAAACTGATCCTCTCCTGATCCTAGAAAATAGAAATCAGTTGATTCCCAGCCCTGATTTCACTGTATAAGTATATCCATCTTACAGTTTTACTGGACAAAAATCAGGCAAGGAGATTCAAGTATTTATTGATAAGAACTTAAAGGCTTCATCTGTTTAAAATATATTTCAATCAAAATATGTCCAAAAAGCATGGATAAATTATTGATCTGCTTTGTTTCATTAGTGTTTTTTGATACCTTCCATAATTTTATCTATTTCCTTGGCATGAAGGATCAGCCTTGGGACAGAAACTTTACTACAAAGGGAAAAGGCTCACGGTAATGCTAGTGCAATGGGGAAGAGAAAAAAATGACTGCCAATCCCACAGGACTTAAATAAATATTTGTGAAGCATATTTCGTTTAATTACACCAACTTGTTATCAAAGTCCAAAGTCATGCTACCTAAAATGTCAGTGCAAACTGTTCCTTGGGCTTGAAGGCACAATGCACAGCAAAAACAAATGTGTGAAATCCAAATATGACTGCCACAAAAACAAACAAGGCATGAGAGAAAACATGAGCTCAAAGATAGATCAATTAATCCAAAGAACACCGACTAGACAGGTGGATGAATCATACAACATTGTAGGCACAACTTCTGTTGAATGGAAAATACAACTTAACACAGCATGTTTCACTCTGAAAGACAATGAGGCCAACAAGATTAACTAAATTGGGTGGCAAGCCTTCTACCTGCACTGTGATCGTAGAAATATCCTCAAACAGGGAACAGTGTCTGAGTTCCCGACTTTAGAAGGTCACCCTTCTTGTGAGCAGCCCTTCTCAATAATGTGGTTTTCTTCAGCTTTTAAGAAGACTGGGGGGCAGGGGGAAGTATAATGTAAAGACACTGATTTTGACATCATAAATTTGATGCTATGCTTTCTTTTCACTGGGAGGGTTGTTCAGAGAAGTACACCAAGTGTATATATCAAAATAATTAAATTAAAGATATTTAATTGTTCTTTTCCCAGCAGCAGGGAAAACCAGTCTTTTCAGAACTAGGAAGTGCCAACATATTTGCTTCACAGGGCATGATGGTTATCCTGCAGAGACCTATCACAGCTGCTTCTGAAACAAATCAAGCACACTGCTACAATGGCTGTAATTACCTTGTTAAAATATTTTTATTTTTAATTAAGTGAATGTGTAGATAAGATCACAACACACACACAAAAGGCAAACTTAAAGAAGCACATGACCCAAATTCTGAGTGGTCTTCTGTGCCTTCTACTTAGGAGAACACAAAAGTGTTTGTAATGTATGATATTTATTATGAAAATCATTTTCTCAGAAGTCAGAAAGTATATTCGGAGGTATGCATCAGGTTGCACTAGAATCTAGACTGAAACACACAGTTTGAAATATCCACAAAAAGTGCCCTTTCACAAAGACAAAGGGTGTCCCCACTTTATTCTTTTTAGCCGCTATATTCAGTGGTTAATTAGAAGCATGCATTGGAGATTTACAGCATGAGAAGAAAAAATCCTGGTTTGGAAAATAGCCGTACCCTCACCTACTTTAGACAGCCCTGCTAGTACCATCAGCTTCAAAAGCAGAGCAGTGTTCAGATTTATCTGACCTGAGATTTTGACTCTTTTTTCTTTTCTTTCCTTTTCTTTTTTTTTTTATGGATCTAAGAATATAGTGCAGACTTTTTGTTTCGCATGTAAGTTTGCCATGGTTTAGTTGAGGTGTTAGGACATGTGTTGGACTCGATGATCTTAAGAGGTCTCTTCCAACCTGGTGATTCTGTGATTCTGTAAGTTATATCCAAAATTCTAGTCCTCCAAAGAAATACTCACTGAAGCAAAATACATTCTGCTCTTAAAGAGATTTTTTAAAAGGTCAACTTACCTGTGATTTGTGTAAATTTTAAATCATTATAGAAATTGCTGAAGTTGGATACTGTACCCTCTTTCCCTAGCCTGCTTCCCTCCATTGCTTTCACCAGGCAAACTGTGTTTTTGGAAAGACCAGGGAATTTGGAAGAGAACAGCAAATGAATGTGAAGAGTTCATGTCATGAACTAACAGCACAAGTGACTTGTGACACACAGGTCTTGTTGATAGCCCAGGAATTTCATTATATACTCTTCAGTGCCATCTGCTGTAACCAGATGCATTCAAAAACTTAAGAGATAATCAAATAGCAAGTCTCAATAGCTGCATGGCAGTGAAATTATCTAGCTCCAGGCTTAGGTCTGTCCTAGAAGGCTAGAATCCCGTTAAGGAATCAAGCGCACGTCATTGCCGAAGATGAAGAACTTGGTCACAACTATGGACACATTCATTCAACTTTTTGCCTCACTTTCTTAAGCTATAGCAAAATACCCTTTACACAACTTACACCTGTGAGAATTGTTGCTTTAGCACCCCAGCACCTCCTCCAAGCCAAGGAGGGACAGAACTGCACCTGCTGGTGTGACTTGAGAGCAGCTGTCCATTTCATGTTCACCCTGCGAACCTGGGAAAGATAAGTCAAGAAACAAGATCTTCCAAGGCACTAATTGGATTTGGGTGCCTAGACTCCATAAACCTGAACTTGTAAGACAATGGCAAAGCCTTTATGTTCTCTACCACCAACCATTAAAGCTGCTTTGTTAGGTGAAGAAAATATAGCTCCATTAAGCACTACATTATCTTAATGTCTTTTCTGCAGTTATTGCAACGAAAATAATGATCACTTTTTTGTGTTTCTTAGAGCAAGTGTACAGTGTGATTGGTTATATCAATTCTGTCCTTCAGGATTTAGACAGAGCTCTAAAGCTCAGAGTCTTAGAGAACAACTTTCTGCAGAAAAGTCATTTTTCCCAACAAGAATTTCACAGCCGTTCATCACAAGTTACGTGATGTATTTTCCAAAAGAACAATTAAAAAATTTCGTATACTGTCATGTACATTTTGTCTGTATGAATGATATGCCAGAGCATCATCGAATCATAAAGGTTGGAAATGATCCCCAAGGTCATCAAATCCAACTTTTGCCCAAATACCACCACTAAACTATAACACTAAGTGTTACTCCATGATCATTTTTTGTTAGCTTTAGGACTCTCAAACTTTGATAGGGACTCCATTGCTCTGGAAGCTACACACATACAGGCTGAAAAATTTCCTATACAAAAAACATTTTAGTCTAAATAGTCAAGATATAGGAAAAGAAAAGCATAACAAATATTTTTTTGTTTTTTCGTACTGAGAAATTCCGGCCGGTACCACCTGCAGTGCATTTCCACAATGCAGAGTGCTGTAGGTTTAGCAAGAACCACCAGCAGTTTGTTAGGTTTTGCATAGCAGTATTTATCTGTTCTGTGGTATTTGTGGCATTCTCTATACTTAGATTGGCAAATGCCACAAATTCCATGATAAATTTAAACACTGTGAGTGATAAATGTCAAGCTTTTAATAGCACCCACTGTCCCTCTGTCACCACATGACCCTATTAGGAGATTGCACAATCACTATCTCTGTATAATTTCTTACACAAGAAATAGCCTTACAGTATTTTCAATGGCAAGATATTTGCTTTGTATAAGCAATGGAACTTTTTTGTATATCTCTTGCAAAAAGAAGAGCCTGCAGGATACTTACTATTCCTGATGATTTCATGTGCTTTTTATTTACAAAAATAAGGCCAGAATGTAGTTTCCTGTTTCCGTTAGGTGCCAGTACAATGGACAGAATTCATGATCTTAGTTGAAATGAAATGGCAGAAAAAGTTTGATGACAACAGATGACAATATGTTTCATCTGAAAGAAAAGTCTACAAAACGATTGCTGCAGCCATTAAAACACAGAATGCGACACCAGACATCACAAAAGTTTTCTCTGGGTGTTTTTTACACTTTCAGCAGCATATGATATATTGAGGTTATATCTGAAAATCTTATCTCTGTAGCACTTTTTGACTGTAGGTTTTAAGAAGGAAAGGGTATTTCACAGTGTCACTAAAAGCACTTGTGTTCTGATCTCAAAATTCCGAAGTTCTGAGTTTTTCCTCTGAGCACAAACCTAAATCAGGAATTAACTTCTGTCTTAGGAATAAGGTTACAAAATATTCAGAGTTTTGTCTTACTAAAATGTCTCTGTGATGTTTCTGACCAGAAATATTTTCCTTTCCAACTTCAACTATGCTAATTCTCCAGCAAGGAGTACTCATTTGCTGTGTGGCACACACCTGGTCTCTGAAACTTGTTACCAAGTCAGCGATGTTCTGCCATTGCAAAGCTAAAGAGAAGCCTTAGGGAAAATATTTGTATGCATATATATGCACAAATATGTATAAATATATTTCTGCGTGTGTGTGTGAGCGTGTGTGTATGCATATACATATATACATGTTATTACAGCAAACAATTTGGAAAATCCAGAAACAAATGTAAGAGAGAAAATATCACCATCAATAGCATAATAACTCATTTTGCTATCAATTCCATGCAAGTCTCTTTCAAATTCCATTCAATTTAACTGCCAAAGTGTATGGGCAAAAGACTGAAAGCTGCTGCATTACTGTGGTTTGTCTGGTTGTCATACAGAGCTGAGCTGCACAAGAGAGCTCAAATTCAATTAAAAATAAATCTGAAATGATTTTCACACCAGTAATACTAGTAAGGCCTAAGATCATTTTTGTAAATTATTTCACCACATATTAAAGATTCTGTTTATTTTAGAATATCTTCTATTACAAGTTAAAGGTATATCTGGGTATTTTGTAGTATCTGACCATGGATTCTGACATTTAGTTAGCTATACATTAAACAGCTACTACCTATTCATCCCTGCAAATACATTTTGCTTTTAAAATATGGATCAAAAAATCATTAAGCATTTGTAAGAATAGAACCAGAGATTGTATTTTTCACATTTCTGCATATACAAACAGGCTGTCTGCTATGAGTCCAGTAGTTTAATCATGAAGGAAACAGTACGGTAATGAACATGAATTCACAACCAACGCTGAATTAGTAACTCAACTGGTTAATGACATTAATTTAAATAATCAGTTACTCAAATTGTCGAACTAAAACATTAAATTATGAAGTCAGAAGTTTAGCACAAGAAAGATGTCTGCCAATTAACCTGCAAAAGAAGACTGGGAGGGAGGTGATTCCTCTTAATCTTTTACCCAAAGTAAAGTTACAGACACAGAATGGCCTTGATTCCGCTGGTGGGAAACAACGTTTCCTTGTAGGTGGTGTTTCTTGACAAGGGAAGATCACTCAGTTTAAGTGCTAAATTCAAGACATAATTCATGCTAAAGAAGTAAAGTGGTTTTTTTTCTTATGACATGTTCAGTGCTTCGTCTTTAAAATCTGCTGAGATTTCTATTTCTGCAAGAATTCTTCTCCCCTCTGACATATCAAAGAATCAGAGCATTGTAAACACACATATACACACAGATCCAAAGTAGGCAATTTTCTTGTTTAAGGTTAAAGATTCTTATTCTCATTAGGTTTGGGGTTTGGTTTGGTTTATTTTTTTAATATAAAATAGCAACTGTTTTTAAAGACAGAAGTCCGTGTCTTGAAAATAATTTATATAATCAAAATAAAAAATAAATAAGAATTAATGTTCAATTTAGTGTCAGAACTCATCTCTTACATAAACACGAGGATATGGCTTGTATTCCCTAAATTTTGATTCTTTCCTTGATAGCAGTTACTGTAAAACCACCGTGCTTCTGGATGCTGTGGAAGATCTCTCCACAACTAGTGGCCCAGCAATATGTGCCTCCCAGACCCTTTCCTTCCCAGAAGGAAATCAGCTACACTTTTCATGTGTTTGCTTTCTCAGCTGAGGCAGCCACAACCAGCTACAGAGAGCTGCAGGAGGGGGATGCATGCGTGGCAGGAGTTGCTGTGCTGCTGCATTTCGGCTCTCTCTAGAAGAGCTGGAGTTGGAGGCCCTCTCTAACATTCAGGAGCTCCTCGATTTCCCTGTGAGGACCACCTTTCTGCAAAAGTGTGTCCAGAAGCCACAATGTAACTCCTAAGGCATCTGGGACCCTTTGGAAAGAAAGGTCGTGTAGCTTATCATTGATAATCACAGAATCACAGAATCACAGAATAATCTGAGTTGGAAGGGACCCAAAAGGATCATTGAGTCCAACTCTTAAGTGAATAATGATAATGTCAACCATAATGTTAATCACCCTTTCTGGTGATCTAAACCTGAGGGGCTTAGAGACTCAGAACTAATCTATAAGCTCTTTCTTACTGCCTTGCTACCTTCATCTTGTTTGGTACCTTCCCAGACTTATTATATCATTTACATGTTATATAAATCTATGTCAATAAAGCTTTAAGCTATGCCTCATCCACTTTTTTCTCTGTATGAATATATATCTCCTGGTTGAAAGTGTTTCTAAAAAACAATTCATCTCCTCTACAAGAGCATGCCACCCTGTACTTGGTAGACAACATAAATATTGTATTTTGTGAATTCTACCTTTATGATGAAACGTAAAAATGCTACTGGCTATATTAATTTGTGCTAATGCCTGCTATATTAATTTCATCCTATATTATTCACACAGGACAGCTTAATGAAAAATTAAATCCATACTTTAATTATATAGCAGCATTATAACATTTTTCCAATAATTAACATTTCTGATTGCATGCTTTTTATGTTTCAGCAATTGTAGCTATCCTGAGGATAAAAAGCAAAGGTAATTGCTAGTCTATTAACTGCCTGAATTGCTTCTTTCTGAAGTGTAATGAATGAGATTTACTAATCACTCAATTTTATAATATTTTATTCTCTTTCTTGCGTCTTGATAATTACAGAGACTTCTGTAACAGGTTGCTTCGGGGTAGGACAGGGTTCAGCTGTTACTGGAAGCAAGCATCAAGCTCTGCCCAGGCCTCGTATACAGTTATCCAACCACCAGGTTTTTATCTACTTTTTTTCTATTTTAGTGTTTGTACTGTAGATTAATCTAACTGTCACATATATTTAGAGTCACCTAATGATTTCTGAATATAAAACCCTCTCATCCTACATTAAAAAAATTACCACTCTACACAATTCAGTTATTCAAGCCAAAAATTTTCCTATTAGTGCTTTGCCTCAGGCTGACTTTCTTAAAGCTTTAGCTAAAACAGCCTTTTAAGAGAAGATTAGTACAAAGTAGACAATTCTATCAAATTTATGACTCTGCTACCATTTTTTTTAAGGAAACTTTAAGCACAAACAAATGAGTTCTGAAACATCTTCTTATTTCCTCCTAAAAAAAAAATCCATCCCTTTAAACAGAATCACAGTATTTTCAGATCCTGAGCACATACTTCAGATAGATATTAAAAGCATTGTGTTTTGATCATAATTCTCAATACTCCTCAAATGCCAATGTGCTAGTCAATCTGCAAGGAAAGTTTTCTGTGAGATCTGAGGGTCAGCCAGCAGTGGTAATACCTCAATGCCCTTGTCAAAAGCATAAGTACTGGGCAGTGTTGTTCTGGCTGCCAGAACAGGCTATAAGATTTTGTATAAGTTCTTACTGATGTATGTCAGTATTTCTTAATAGTATTTAGCCCTTCTTACTGAATAAAGCTTCTTTATGTAGCTTAAAAATCACGTCAGACTGACTTCCACAGAATTCCTTCCACTCCATTGTACATATAGAGCAGTAAGGAGCTGCAAAGTCAAATAACGAAGACACCCTTCAGTGTGGCAGACAGACCTTTTGCCACGTATTCACACTGCTTTTCAAAATGCGTGTGTTGAATCTATAATTTGTCTAAACATTAATTCTCATTCTTCCATTGAAAGGGCATCTCATCAAAAGCAGTAAAGGTTAGCTGGCTTCCTTTAGTCTTCAAATTATTGTCAATGTCTTCATTAGCTGAGGTGTTTCAGAGGTGAAGATTGTTGACCACAACAGGGTTTGGGTACAGATATTTTTTAATCTACCTTTTTCAAGGAAATATCTAAAATAGTTTTACCTATCATGTAGGTGCTCTGCAGTTAGTTTCTGCATCCCATTCCACCATCTTCATTTTGCATGCAAAATGTATAACACATTAAGTCTTGTAAAATGTAAACAGAAGGTAAATTTTAACAGTGGCCTCTCTTATCAATATTTTGAATTGTGGATTATGTGACTTAATATTCAAATTCCTCTCAGTCAAATTAGTTCTAGTTTTGCTTCCAGAAATAGTTATTGTAATTCCCATATAAATGAATTACTAGTGTTCACTGCATTGAGTGGGAATACGTAATTTCCAATGGCCAAATATGGGACTATTGCACTAAAAATGAATGCTTCTGGAAAAACGCTGTAAGGAGAGGAAAAGAGTAAGACATTGATACTTTTTTAGTCCTGTCCTACCTATACGAAAGCACATGACTACTTTGTACAATCCTTGCTGCTCATGTCTATTTCCACAAACTGCGAATTACAAACCCCGAAATGCCTTTGGAAGGAATTTTTCCATCAGTCCTGTAATCAGTGGCTTCCTCCAATTCCCTCCTCATGCACACATGCTCAAGGGTGAATCCCTGATCAGAGCTGTGAATGTGGTGCCAACTGTTGCCTGCCATTCCTGACCTATCAAGTCAGAGCCAGGCAAGCCAGGCATCCACTGGGGCTGACTTAGCACGCCCTTTGCATACTTGCTTAACATTTTAAGCTCCAATTAGTTGCAATTTATGTCCAGTATCACCCTATTAATTCACACTAATACCTGAGATAACCTTTCTGCCCAGCCAAATCTTTCAAATTAGCAAGCAAGACAAGCAAACAAAGTGCAGTGGTTCTAAACAACAATATGCAAAAGTCGTTGGCAAGCATCTGTGTTGGTCAGACATCCAGAACAGTTCCCATGTTTTCAAGATATACAAAATTTCTCCATGGTATGAACTCCAGAATAATTACTTTCTGTGGGGACCTTCTTCAGTGGAGGATGTTGACTGCCTTAACAGATTCGCAGGTTAATAAATTTGTATTTTATTATGAAAAGGCCTATTTGCAGCAACATTTCAGTAATACTGTGTGCAGTATTAGAATGAGTATTTCATATAAATGTTTAAATTTTCATACTGTTAAAATTTAATTTTTATGTTTGCCTAAAATATTTAAATGAGTGTCCAAATCCTAAAATGTTTTAAATGTCATATTTATGTTTAATTTTTTTTTATATTTGAAAATTCCATCCATTTCTCTGCCCAACACCAAAAATATCTAGAAATATTTGAATATTTCAATTACAAGAGGCTGGTAGGAAATTACAGTGGTCCCTCAGTAAAATGTCTTCTAATGATAAGTTAATTGGAGACAAACACTAAATATATCTGCATATTTTCAAAGAGTAAAATTGGTTCTATATAATTACAGACCACAACTAATGACTATTTTTAATGCCTTTCAAGAAAATAAGAGCAAAGAGGAACAGAAAGTTTCCCAATAAATATATAAACTAATTTTTTTTAAATTAGTGTTGGATTATAAAATTAGTGTAAAGTCTTATCTTTTCAAACAGCTCCAATGAAACTCAGCTAACTAACTACATACACAGTTTGATACATGCTTTAACTGATTTCCTAAATCAAACTTAGGCATATTCCAGTCTATAAGTAGTTCAAACTACGACACTGACTGGTTCCATTACTTTTATGAAAATGTCCCAGATCGTTCTGTACTTCCCTTTTTAGTTACTACTTTTTGAAAAAAAAATCAAAGAGCCCAGTTATAAGAAGTCGTGGTGAGGAACACAAATGCCCATGGAAAGTGTGCAGTTTATGATTGTAGTATCTGGGTCAAATAGCAAGAAAGGATAGCAAAGATTAAGGATTAAAAATTGCCTAAGACACATGAATGATGATGCGAAAATAATTGTGATTGTAACAATTGCATGTTTATACAGCAAAAGTTTGATTCTTGTGCATTAGTACGATAACGACTTCACTTCTTTATCTCTGGCTTTGAAGAGATAGGGGAAGATGAGTAAGCTGTCAGTTTTGATTAATATTTTGTCATAAATATTTATAGCCCACGGAAAAAAATTGTGTGACTCTTTAGGATTGAGCTAATTATTTATAAATCACATTCTAAATGTATTAACATAATTCTTTTACAGAAGCTTTGGCTTTTAATAAATGAATATTAAAATGCCTGGGTTACAATAAATGCAATAGAAGAATCTTTCTAAATTGACTGAGTATGAGATGTTTCCTTTCACTTGTTCCACTTACTGGGTCTACCCTAAGGCTTTTTCTTTATAAGCCTTGAAATATATTGCTTCTTTTGTTTCAAGTTTCAAAATTAAAACTGTAAAGTGCAAATTCTTACTAATAGAAAACCATGACCTAACATGCCTACGTCAGTTAGGACATGGATGCAGTAAAAGTATTCATAGGTCTGATGGAAGTTTCCAAATCCCAGGGGTTTAATCTCATTTTTTTGACCAAAAAATACTCAAAATAAAACGAAAGACAATAATTTGTTGGTTGCAAGTCCCAGATCTCGTTTATTTATAAAGCAATAAATATTAGAAGCACAAATAAATTGCACGGGTGTGTAAACAAACTGTACAATGACTGAAGAGTTCGGGAAGGTTTGCCAGAAGACTCCAAGAAGCATGTTGTCGTCATCCTGAGTGGGAAGTAAATTGAGGGGGGAAGTGCTTAGAAGCACTTGCGGTGTACAATGGATGGACCAGCTTCATCATACTCCTGTTTACTGATCCACATTTGCTGGAAGGTGGACAGAGATGCTAGAATGGAGCCACCGATCCAGACAGAGTACTTGCGTTCAGGAGGGGCAATGATCTAGGATAAAGAAAAGCAACAAAATCCTCATTTCTGAACAATGAATCATATCATTAATGCTACAAACCACTAGACATTTCCCTTTCTATAACAGTATTGATCTTCGGCAGCTCTTACAATACATGTAATATATTAAAAAATCTGTAATAGTATTTTCTTCTTTTCTAATGCTTGCTTCTAACCAACATAATTATTCTGATTAAATGGAATTTCTGCTTCTTTGACCATCAGCTGTTGATCTCATTTTTGAATTGTTCCTGTATCTCTGTTTAATGAAGTGGACACTGTCTCCTTCTTTATCCTCATATTATAACACAGAGTCAAATTCCTTACCTTGATCTTCATAGTGCTAGGAGCAAGAGCAGTGATTTCTTTCTGCATGCGATCAGCAATGCCAGGGTACATTGTTGTACCACCTGAGAGGACGTTGTTAGCATAGAGGTCCTTACGGATATCAATATCACACTTCATGATACTGTTATAGGTAGTTTCATGGATACCAGCAGATTCCATACCTTGAGAAAAAAGAAGACAGTAGGCCAATAAATTATACAAGAGGTCTCCATGAAGTGAAACTGTGGCATTTCTTATCATCATTAATATGAACTTCTATGGCCTTTTTCATGCAAAGAGGCTTATTGATTATAAAGTGTTACAGAAAAATATAAAAAAATAGAATTACTAAACTAATTTAGAAAATGAACATTATTTGTCAGAAAAGGTAAGAATCGTAATGCATATGCAAAGGCAAGAGACTCAAAATATACAGTAAGAGAACAAGTAGACATGTGAGATAAACTCATTTAGTATATGGCAATGGAGGAAGGGTATCTAGAACAGAAAATGTGAGTATTGGTTTATGTCAGTCTCACTAAAAGCATTAGCCGAATATAGCAAAGACAGCAATGAAGACAATAAAAATAGTTGAACTAGAACTGAAGGAGACAATAGTAACTTATTCTTCAGTCAACTCAAAATGCAGTCTATACTACTCAGAATCATCAAGGCAAGACATAACCCTGACATGGAATAAGATATTAGTACTTGATGGTAAGAAAAAAGAAACAAGTAGCAAGTGTTTGTAGGTTGCGTTCCAATTTATTAATTTTAACAGGTGCTTCCTGAAAGGGCTGACACGGGATCCACAGTAAGATGTCAGCTGATGAACAACTGCATGTACTGCTCGGGACTTAAAAGTATTAACATTTGCTGTATCCGTCAGCTGCGCGCACAACCAGCAAGGCTTACCATCTCAACCACGGCAATGTTTAATTATGGTGCATATAAATATACACACACCTTCGCTCCGTGTCCTTCCCCTCTCTGACACTTTACTTCTTTGTGGAAACAGATCCTGTTTCGAGTGTAAGCCTTACAAATACAGCAGTGAAGGCTATTCTTGCCATCAGTGACACAGAATCATAAAAGGTCCTAAGCTGAAAGAGACCCATAAAGGTCACGGAGTCCAACTCCTTAAAGATGATATTATATGTTTTATCATTAAAAAATTGTGCCCCTAAAACTGATCTAAAACTTGCAACAAGAGCCCGGAACTCAGCTAATTACCAGAAGAGGTCACATCAAGCCCATCTTACAGGGACCAAACGATCTAAATTATTATTTATTCATGTCTGATTTTGTGCCAAATTTAGGTAAGCAGGAAGAGGAGCGTGGCACCTTCCAAATCTTCTGATTCATTCATACCCCCTACAGAAAGGAGAATTTCCTGAGAACACTTACCAATAAAGGAAGGCTGGAATAAGGTTTCAGGGCAGCGGAAACGTTCATTACCAATTGTGATCACTTGACCATCAGGCAATTCATAGCTCTTTTCCAGAGAGGAGGAAGAGGCAGCAGTGGCCATTTCATTCTCAAAGTCCAGTGCAACATAGCACAATTTCTCTTTGATATCACGAACAATCTCACGTTCAGCTGTAGATACAGGAGAATTAAATCAAGTTTTGGATAGGCACAATGCTAGAGAAAATGATCAGCCAAGAGAGATGTGAGAAAGTAGAGAAAAGCTGAAGGACTGACCTGTTGTCACAAAGGAGTAGCCACGCTCTGTGAGGATCTTCATGAGGTAGTCAGTCAGATCTCTGCCAGCCAGATCCAGACGCATGATAGCATGGGGCAAGGCATAGCCTTCATAAATAGGTACATTGTGGGTGACACCATCTCCAGAATCAAGAACAATACCTGGGAGAGAAATGTCAGAGAGCAGCTGGAATCACCTCACAAATGCTTAGAGCTGTTAGACAGAGGAAGTAGCAAGAAACACAACAAAATAAAGGAGTCTTCAGGTAGTATAAAATAACATAATTCTTTTTCAGTCACAAAGATCTTTCCGATTCTTTCTGCCTTTGCTTGCCTGGACATTCCTGTGGGGTGTGAATTTTCCCACGGAACAGTTGTTCCATACATATTTTAAGCTAATCCATAAGAGCAGCCTTCCACTGCTGCTACACTGAGCAGTAAGAATATTTGCAATTGCGACTGTCTTGATCTGATAATGGATGTCTTTTGGTCCAGTTCGAACCCTTAAAATGGTGTAACACTTTCATAACTGCAGTATTCCTACAGGAATGTCTCCTCATTCACACCACAACAAGCAGTGGCAGAATCAGTTCCATGGTGCCTCTCCAAAAGCAATGCAGATAGTCTGTGGAAAGAACAATGTGGACCTATTTTGTACTGGCTTTTATGCTACGGTTATCATTATCGCTATAAACTAAAAATATCTGTTTTTCTGTAAATTTGAATAAGTTATGGTGTCTTTTCCTATTTAGAATGGGAAAGAAGGAGAATTCCTGAAAGGAAATAGAATCTAAATGGTGTTTATCTGTTTATTTTACCTGTTGTACGACCAGAGGCATACAGGGACAGGACAGCCTGGATCGCCACATACATAGCAGGTACGTTGAAGGTCTCAAACATTATCTGGGTCATCTTTTCACGATTAGCTTTAGGGTTCAAGGGGGCTTCTGTGAGCAAAGTAGGGTGTTCCTCAGGGGCCACACGGAGTTCATTGTAGAAAGTGTGGTGCCAGATCTTTTCCATATCATCCCAGTTGGTGATGATGCCATGTTCAATCGGATATTTCAAAGTAAGGATACCTCTTTTGCTCTGAGCTTCATCACCCACATAGGAATCTTTTTGACCCATGCCAACCATAACACCCTAAGAGAAGAAAAAACAGAAAAGCATTATTTGAGGGAGACAATATCACAGAGCCCAAACAACTACATTGCAGACAACTGGCATGGAGCCGAGTCAGGAGAGGTTTAGGTTGGATATCAGCAAAAGGTTCTTCACCCAGAGAGTGGTCAGGCACTGCAACAGGCTCTCCAGGGAAGGAATCACAGCACCAAGCCTGACAGAGTTCAAGAAGCATTTGGACAACTGTCTCAGGCACATGGTGTGACTCCCAGGGCTGCCCCATGCAGGGCCAGGAACTGGACTTTGACAATCCTATTTGGTCCCTTCCAAGCCAGGATATTCTATGATTCTGCAATTCTAACTGTATTATTTTCAAGAAAGGTACAAGCGGTCACATCCCTGAAAGGCTGTTTGGGAAAATAAATTTAACATTATTAAAATATTAAGTCAACAGAATTTGAGGTGTTCTCATAAAATCTTTTTTTCCTTCCATGAGATGAATGGATTTTCACCCATTTATAATTCACCTCTTATTTTCAATTGCTTCTTTCTGGTCCAAAAATTTCACTGAAAGTAAACTGCACAATATCACGAGGAGGAAAAGGAGTTTGTAAACAGGAAGACACAGAGGGAAATTAGCATTCCAGTGAAGGAAGATACTCCATATTACTACACAGCCTCAGCAGTAATTTATCCAGGATATAAAAATACAAATTGCAAATGTTTTCATTTAAAAAAAAAAAAAAGGCATTATGAACTTTATGAACTTTTTGCCAAGGAAATTGTAGGAGAAAAAGGTATGGGACGGCCAAAGAGGGAAGTTAAGGAAACACTGGCCAGACGTGGGAACGTATCACCAGTACTATCGCAAGAGGTGAGCAGAGGAGAGGGTAGGGTATTTGGGGCAGGGCAGAAGAGCTGAGGGAAGGGGAGAGTGGAGGCGACGCCTAGAGAGAGGTGGGTGCTCTATCCTGCCTCGGTCCCGCCTCTGTATTTACCTGGTGCCTCGGGCGACCGACGATGGACGGGAAAACGGCCCTGGGGGCATCGTCTCCGGCAAAGCCCGCCTTGACCAGCCCCGAGCCATTGTCGCACACCAGTGCGGTGGTTTCCTCGTCGTCACACATCTTCGGAAGGAAGCACGAACCTGGAAAATAGCACGGTGGCACGTTCAGAGCCCCGCGGGCAGCCCCTCCGCGCCCTCCCGCCCGCCATCCCGGAGGGCACCGCCGGCGCTGGAGGCGCGGATCGCTGCAGCGGGAGCGGGAAATTTGAGTTGTCCCGGGAGGATGCTCGACGGCTCGTGGGCAGGGCTCTAAACGGGATCCCTCAGCCGCTTTCTTTTCGGCGCTTTAAAAGCCGTCCCAGCTTGCAGGACGCTAAACTGGGGCGTCATTAGCTGATCTCCCGGGCCGCGGATCAACAAGGGAGGGAAAGCTTTTTAAATCGCAGAGATCTGTCCTGCCCAGAGCGCTTGGCGGGCGGCGAGGAGTCGCGCCCCGTCGGAGCGAGGCGGCCGATGCTGCCCGGGGGGCGGCGGGGGCCGGGGGCGGGCGGTGTCCCCGGCAGAAGCGGCGCTCAGCCGGGAGCTGCACGGCCCGAGCACGGCTGCACCTGCACCGCCGGCGCCCGC
>VZTF01000894.1:582070-656821 GCA_013397755.1 Cnemophilus loriae | reverse complement strand
CGTCCGCAGCCCGGCTCGGCCCCCGGGGTCAGCATCCGCCGGTGCCCAACCAGGTGCGGCGCCTCAAACTCGTGATGCTCGGGCTTGGCGAAGGGTGCGAGGGAAGCCGCACGGGCGTTTTCTCATCCGGCTTTTCATTTTTCCACCGAAAAAAAAAGGCCGGTCGAGCTCCTATTTAATCAACGAGTGATGATGTTACTTCTGTGCCAACAAGTGAGGCTCCTCTCCTGCATGGAGGCAGCATCTGCTCTCTGTTACCTTAGGAAGGAGCAGTGCACACTCAATTTCTTTTAACCTTTGATGAGCACATGCTGCAAAAATCACCCTTTTCTCTGCTTTTGGCTGACATCTATAGTACAAAATAGGATGTGCTCATTTATGCTAATAATCATATACTTCAACTCCTCATTTTTGCTCTTTTAATGCACACCAGATCAGTAAGAGGTAGTGATATGTCTAGGGCAGAGGACGAGATATGGGAATAGCTTGGACAAAACCCAGCTATGGTATTAATGTAATGTGACAGTTGTTTTCATGCTCAGTCGTTGAAACATCCACATTGATAATTTGTTTCTGCAGTGGAACCTAGAAAATCCATGTGTCTTCAGGACTTTTTTTTGTTTGTTAAAAATAGAAAGACTGGAGAGGCATCCCTTGAGTGGGTTTGGCCTGGTATGTGAAAGTGGAGATTGTCAACTCATGTCCCAGAGAAACTCATTATAATGTGGAGTGCAGTGTCCTCCAGGAGCTCAGCTTGTAAACTGCCCCATGTCTGCCTGTGAAACAATGCTAGGATGCAGCAGGGAGAATTGAGGTTTGGGGCAGAAGGGAATGGTGAGATTCAAAATCAAGAGGGGAACACTCAAGTGGATCAACTGCTTAAACACAGTTCTAGTTTATGAGATGCCATACAAAGGCTGGCAGCCATCACATGGTTATATACATCTTAAATTATGTGGAAGGAAAGAGCTTGTGAGTGCTACACAACCTGCAGTCTGGGGGCTTTGAGAAATGTTGGTGGAAGAGCAATCTTTGCACGGTGGTTTGGCTCTGACAAAGCATGCGACAACTGGAAATTGCTATTTGTTTCTAAATGGTATCCAAAGGGGGCGTCAGAGACCCTCAGACTTTAATTTCTTGTGGAATCAGAGATTGTGGAATCAGTTTCCTTGTTTCCAGCACAATTAATGAGATGGTTAGCTCCACCCCAACCCCAGTTTATCTTGGGTTTGTGCCCAGTTATGAGCACAACTCTGAAAGAGACTGTAGCAGCAAAATTCTTGGACATTAATAGCTCCTGCTTCTCTTTAAATGCCTCGATGAAAGAGAACCTGTTCCAGGTGAAACATCGTTTGTGTACAGAGTTGTGTATGTGTATTTAATACATCAGTATATATAAATATATATGCACATACGTATTTTCTATGCATGTATATATCTGTGTGTATATATACTTTTTTATATATTGCGCTTTTCTTTTTCTTAGCTACCTAAGAAAGGCTGTGTAGGACTGTTAAATGCAGTGACCTCAAAAGGTCAAAGCAGCAAAACACTGTGCTTCAATGCCTCTGCTCTGGACAAACTTTGGCCCTTTGTTTGCTTTGTCTTGATGGAAAATCAATCAAAATCAATACTGGTGGGATAAGGACCCCAAGCTAGTATGTATTTATCTAAATTGATCAGGCACTCATAACAGACACTTAGAAATACTTTGGTGATAGCGATGCCTATTTATATAAGAACTCATATGTATGCAAGGACTTCTAAGCATATACACCCCAGCACAGAGCAACATTTCAAAGAAAAAATACCATATGCTGCTTTCAGTTTTTAAAAGTCAGCATATTTTACCCCATGGTAAGTTGCCATATATAGTTTAAATCTGCTTCTTTTTTTCCCTAGTACAGCTTTTCTACAGAAACGATATAATGGGAGGGATTGACCAGCTTCGCCAGCACTAGAGATTAGTTTACAGTGTTATCTCAGCTGCTGCTCAGTTCAGAGGTGTTGCAGTATTTACATAGAAGTCCACTGCTGATAGCTGCATTGAATTCCTCCCCAATCAGACCCTCTCTGACACATCCTACATTCCCTTTGGCTAGAGAGAGACAGACTCTCCTGAAACTGAGACAGAGACAGCTGTCACTGAAAAATCTACGAAACATTTTGTGTTTTCTTGTTTACTTTCTAAATAAATTTTTGCTTTCTCTACTATCTCCTCAAGTCTTACATTTCTAATCCAGCAGGACTCACCGTTAGGCTCCTGATGCACTTAAGAACTCATCAGTCCACACACCAACACACTCCCACATATTGCAAGGTCAAATGAAACGGCACCACACAACGTACGTAATTCCAAAATATCACTTCCTTCCCTGTAGCCTTTTGAAAACTGCCCAGCTAAAGTTATTCCTTTGGCCAAAATAATTCTGCTTTCTGCAATAAAGTGTTATTACAGCTTCAAGTAAACCAGAAAAGCAAAATCCTACTGAGGCCCTCACATACTGTGTACATTTCTCATGACTTAGTTATTGGTAGTGACCCCAGAGACAAGGGAAACACAGGCAGTACTGGGTGCTGGAGAGCAGACAGATCTGCAGTGGACGTGATCCGCCTGTCCCTAGAACAGCCTGAATACACAAGAGCATGAAGTCTCAGTGTGTATGATTATTAATAGGAGAGCAAAATTAAAGATATGTATGTTTGTATATATAGAGAGAGGTATATATATATATGTATATATATATGAGACAAGTGCATATAAGCAAAACTGGATGTGTTGTTCAACCAACAAGACGCTGTTGTGACTGCAGCCAAAATCAGAACATGAATCCTTACCTCTGCACGGTAAAAATGTGAATAAAAAAATCACGCTGTGATCTTATGATGCCTAGAAATCCTCACAACTGCTATTTGGCTTTTGACTAAAAAAAATTAGAAGAAATCTTAAAAATATAGCCATGATCCTTTAAAATCTTTAAAGCATAGAACAATTATTACAACAGACTTCAGATTACTTACAGTAGTTAGCAATGCATTCAGAAATCGCAAATGTGTAGGATCAGATCCTCTCTGTACTTTTTAGTTCAGACTTTCAGGTTATAATTTTTTTTCTGTAAATGTCTTAATAAAATCAATAAATTTTTCATAATATACCAAACTATTTTATATACCCTGACCTAGCAGATTTCAGAGCAACTTCTCACTTAAAATCTGCTATTTCTAAATCCAATGGATGTTGACATATAAAATCTGTCCTTGCACAGAGCCAAATGTTACCTCTCTTAAGCCTCAGGCCAGGGTAGTCTTTGAAAGAAACTTTTGATTTTAGAGAATAAGAAGAAAATGCCATTCTGACGGGTTTTCTTTTGTCTCTTTTGTCTCACAACAGCTGTTTGGAGCTATATGGTCTTTAGAAATATAAGCAGCATTGCAGCAGAGTCTTGTTGACGGGCAGAAGTCCTGATGAGATGAGAATGCCAAACATGCAATATATGATGAAAATCACTGTCATGAAGGAGTCACTGTCACAAAGGAGCCATATGTTGTTATCTATGTCTGTGCAGTTATGAATCTCTCTGTGTATGCAGACATACCAAGAGAAGCCAGAGAAGACAGTTCTGCAGTCACCACAAATCTGAAATTATTCCCAATGAAACTATTGAACTCTTAAACCTTCCAAGTGAGAAATCTTTCTCCTGGAAGAGAGTCTCCCAGTTTAATAATCACACTGTCTGGCAAACTTTTCCAGAGAATTCATTGGGTGTTTCCCTTTCTTAGTTATGTCTCATGCACCCTAGTACTAGCCCATGTTTCATGCTTAATATATTCCTTGTCTTCTCAGCATCTAAACCCTTCACATAATTTCAGGCTGTTATCATGTCTCTGAGTCTTTCTCTCACTCACTCATGCACTGCTGCACTTCTATAATTAACCTAAAACATCTTAAGTGTGCGCCGAAAGGGTAAAATCATGAGGTGGGCACTGGGAGTTAGGGATGCAGCTAAAACATCTCGTTATGAAGCTGAGAGGTTTAGGCACGGGCAGCATAAGTGGAGGTGAGTGGCAGTCAAAGTAATTTGTTCTTCTGAGTCTCTCACTCTCAGTATTTGCCACATGTCAGTTCCAAAGAAAGGATGAGATTCTTACATCCGTTCTGCCCCCTTTTGCAGTGCAAAGAGAGCTCAGAGCATGTGCCAGATCAGGCAGGTCAATCTGTGCCCTACCCATGTATTGCTTTGCAAATGCAGCATTTTTCTTGTTAAAACACCCTGTTTTATACAAGAATAAGCATTTACCAAGACTTCATTAACATGATAGAAAATGGGGCATTTCTGAGTTAATTGTAGAACAGAATGCTGGATTTCCAATGTATTGGAATACTTTATTTGAGCTACTGTCATCCTTAACATAGGAAGATGTGTTACTGGTTCATCAAACTTAGTAATTATTTATGCTTGCTAAAAAGATGTCTAAAATTCAAATTTCAGTTAGCATTTTGTATAAAGTTGTCCAGCATGTATTACAAGTAGGAGTTGTAGACAGCAGCAATAGAATTTTCCATTTAAAATACTCTTAAGGTATAGCTAAAATTTCTATTGTTTGCTTAGATTTCTATTGTATTCGTCCAGTAAAGAATTGACAAACAGGAACTATTCTAAGCTTGGGAACAATGATCCATTGCAGGTGGGGGTTTAAATCATTTCAAAACCCTGGAAAACTTCTGAAAAAAAGGGTCAAAATTGAAAGGTTAAATGTATATTTAAGGAACAGGTAATCTACCTAAAATCTCAGTAATTCAAGATCAGAGAAAGTACCAGATGGCATCAGTAAAATTTCACTGGCAAAAGTTCATAATTTAAGTCAACTGGGGAAAATGTTGCTGAAAATACAGTTTTAATCTGTTGCCTTAAGCATAGTAGATGTTCAGGGAAAAAAAGAAAGGTCAATTCAATGGTTCATAAAGCAATTATTTCCCCTTAAAATATTTTCTAAAATAATACACATAGTACAACCAAAGGCAGTCACCATAAGGAAAATCTAAATGTTTTCCTACTTTGCAAAACGATATCAAAACTACCAGGCCACGAGGTTGCCCTCAGAGGCATGGGTCTCATGATAAGCAGTTGTTTCCCAGTGCAAAATGTCTTGGGAAGACCAAGATATTGGATACACACTTGACGTAGCTTGACACGAAGAAAATTTCAAATCTAGCATACTGCATTTCAAAATGAGATAAAATGGCCTTAAGACAAAGGATTCAGCAAAAATTAGTAAAAAAGAACAGTTACTCACTAAGGGTTCCAAGTCATCTCACACATTGCAGGTGGAACCAACACACCTATGCCAATTTTCTAGATTCCTGCTGAGTGAGAGGCAACTAAGAATTAGGTATGCAGCACCTCCAGCCTACTTTACATTTAGCACACTACACATACTTTTTTGAAAGTAACAATTAAAATCCATGATGCTTTCAGAAAATACATCATTTTAAATGTAAAGGCCTTAAATACAGATTCTCTTCTGAAATGTAAATTTTGTCAAAGCTTTTGGAAACTGAAAAGAAATACTTTGTCTTCTGTAAGGCTCATCTGCACTGTTTCCTTTTTCTGTCATTCAAGGTCAAGGTGATTCCCAGCGAGGGCCCTACAACAACTCAGGTGACAATTATCTAAATGGCTGCTGTAAGGATTAAACTATTGCACTCAGAATGCAGGTTCTAAGTACTCAAGTGCAAGAAAAATGGGAATTAACTGCAGCAAATTCAGAAGCATGATATGTTTGAGAGAAAACCTTTAGAAGAAAGCTTAAGAAGTTCATACAAACTGCACCAAAATTCTTAATAATCTCTCATTGAATTTATAGGCTTTGGAATAAGCCCAAGAAGAGATGTCTATGTATATTGCTTTCCTATCAAATAAAGAAGGACACAACAACTATTTATAGTTAAATAGAAGGCATAAATGCCCAAGGATAAAGAAATATTTATTTGGTAGAACTATAACTAGCGTATTTACTCTGGCCATTAATTATGAATCATTGTGTACCCTACAGAACTGTTAATTTAAGTTGTCACCTGCGAAGAATGCTCTGGGAGTTCAAACCCCAGCAGAAATTGGACTATTCATATTAAACTAAGCAATTGACATATTATTTTGCTGAGTCAGTTTCCATAACACCAGGAAGAAGATGCATTTCCATACAAGAATAAAATAAATTCAAGATTAAATAAATAATAGGATGAATATTGAAAGTATCATGTCTAAATATATTCTAAAAATTCGAGCAGTTGGCCTGGAAGCATATAAAACTAAGAAGCATATAAACTAAATGAGGTCTCAAAGCCTGAACATTAAGAGAAAAAGATAGAATATGCACTGTAATCACAGTATTGGGCTAGCTAACAATTTGCCTCTGTCCTAAAGTCAGTAGTTTTTGGGATCTTCAGAGGTCTTCCAGTTTGATATAACTAAGATGTTCATGCTTCTTAGTGAATTTTAAACTCCCAAAATTCCTGTGAGGCTTTTATGCATAAAGCAATGAGGTACAGGCTAAATGACTTACTGATAAACAGGAAATAATTGATCAATCTGAAAAACAAAAATCCTTCTTAGAAGTACCACTCCAGTGTTTTAAGCATCAGTCCTATAGTACTCAAATTTTCCAATTATCCTCCATTCCTACCAGTGTTTCGGGGCATGCAGTTTTACAGATGACTTTAACATGATCACATAGTTGTCAATATGAAGAAATTCCTTTGCTCAGCCATGTTTTCCAAGCTGATCTGCTTGAAAGCCCTAGAAAGTACTGCTGGTTTCAGCAGTTATGCCCACCTGAAGCCAAACAGCAGTAAGATTCTGAGTTCAATTATTAATAAAAAGGACATTAAATACTGGAGGCCTTACCTTTAGGAAAATTATCTCTGCAGTATTCAAATGAAGAGAAAAAATAAAATCTTGAGCACAGAAACACAAGGGGTTTGAAAATCACAGCTTAACATATATTCTTGGTTTACTTCCTGCTTCTGGAACTGTTGGGAGAATGCAGTTGGAAATCTCACTGCTGCCAAAACAACCCATATGATATCATGAGAGATTAATTACTTAGCATGGAAGAAATCATGTAAGATAGGTGAGCTCCAAAAGGAATGCTGAGGAAATGATCCTGGTTCTACATAACACCCTGGAAATTTGAGTTAAGGAAAAGAATGCTACAAAAGGTAAATGCTGGGTAAATATGTCTGCAAGTAATATTTCAGTGAAGTTAAATATGAGGCTATTGCTTTTGAATGCTCGTGACTTTGAATGGACTTTTATTTGTAATACAAATTCACATAAATTTTCATATGTAGCATAATTATGCTTCAGCCTCCATCAATTATTTAATTGTCATGCATCGTTACTCTTACAAGACACTGAAGAATTACAAAAACTGTGCTTGTTTAGTAATGGCCTTTAGATACACTGTAGGAGATTCTAGTTGGGTTTTTTTTTTTTGTCTTTCTGTCATTAAAGAACAGAAGAATATTGGTAAAGAAGAGCAGTGGTGCTACTCATCCTAAAGTACTCACCATCATTCAGAATAAAGCCCTTCTATAGTCAAAGGGAGATGATTTCTCACTGTAGAATTACACACTGATAATCCAGAGCTAAAGAGTTTCTAATACTAGCACTGCTAGTATTAAGAACTGCTTAAGAAATTCTGCTAGAATGAGGTTAAAAGGAGTTTTGTCACACCAGGATTTCTAACCTAGTAGCAGAATTCTAAATGAGCTTGTGCGAGAGAGTGACTGACTTGTAAATGTATTTTATTGTTTACTTTAAAAGGATGGGCAAAACCCATACAAGCAAGGTAAAAAAGTGGAGAAGAGGAAGACGAATGAAAAGGAATTATTGTTTCAACTAACTCTACTGCTGTTCTAACTATTCTGGAGCTGTAACAAAATCTGCCTCCTTTATCAATTACAGAAAAAATACCAACAACCTAAGAACACTTATGAGCTCAGGTGCTCTTTGGAAGAAGTGCTCTTGAGGCTACCAGTGCTCATTTTGGGAATATCTAAAACTGTGGGGTCCCAGTGGGATGCAAGGACCCAAGGGAGTGCACAAGACATCCACTGGGTGCAGGAGGAAAATGTTCTTTGTACCATTAATACGCAAAATTGAAAAATATTTTTTAAATTGTGTTTATTCCATCTTTATCTCATTCACTTTTCAGTTTTGTCTTTTTAGATGTTTTATAGTTTACAGAATGTGTTATTACAGTAGCACTCATACATAAGTTATACATTAATAAATATACATAGATTGGATATGCCCATTCCAAAATTTTTACTGACAGGTGGGAAATCAAAAAAGTTTGGAGATCACCAGCCTAGAACACTTAATGCTGGAGGCCCATTCCAACAGGAAATAATAAACAATAGGATGCAGCCCAAAATCTGATCTATCTGATGGCTGAACAAGTAAACTTAGTAACATAAAGTTTAACAGACTGTGATCCGAAACACAATACAACAAAAAACCAAAACACAACCACACAAAACAAAATGCAACAACCCCTTAAGATATATTCAGCACAATGAATAACGACTGTAATGTCAGGCATAAAAGCAGCTTTTTAAATATAAAAGGGACTTCAACAAAGTAAAGTGTGTAATGGAGAAGGTAGAAAACATCATGAAGGAAAATAAAATCAGTTAATGAAACCTCCAATTAAAAAAAAAGATATTAAAGATCTTACAGGGGAAAAAAAAAAGAGGATGCAAATTATGATGAACTAAACAAAAACCCAGCAAAAATAGGAAAAAATAGAGGAAAGAGTTAAAGAGAATAAAGATGGATAGCACATTAAGAGTGAAAGGAAAGGAAAAAGAATGGAGGCTATTCTGACAGACATTCACATCTGTCTTGACTGGTAGGCTCCAAAACTCATTGCAATCCAAAAGTTTTTGAGCAATCACCTACTAATTTCTAATTCGAGAGATATGGGGAGGGAAGAGCAAATTAAAGAGGTGCTCATAGAGATCACTCAGCATTCTGATTCCCAGTGTACTTCTCACAAATCCTGCTGGGACTCAGTGCCATAGACACAGCCTTGTCACGTTGGTACCCTGTGGAGGTGTAACTGGATATGTGACAGAAGTGACATGAAGAACCAACCAGCTAATTCTCCAGTACTCCCAGAATGCACCTGCTAGGCTTGAGCAGTAACTTAAAGATGTTTGTACACTGAAGGCTCCATTTCACCAGCCAGTACAATCGCTGCTGGGAGTCACACAGCAACATTTGTGATTGAGAAGGAAATCTAATTAGAACATTGATTTTTAGAAAGTGCATTTCTATGCAGAACAAAAAGTAACCACATACAGATACTTCAAAATCAGCTCTCAACAAAAAATCTGATTTTTCTGAAGTTTTTCTCAGTTCTGTTTGATTATTGTGGAACTATAAAAGAGAAAGAAAAGAGAAAATATTGGAGTAATTCTGTCTGTGCTAAATGAGTCAAATAAAAAAATATGCTTTCATTCCAGCACTTAGAAGCTGATCTACAGGTCCATCACATGAACCACATACTAAGTTTAGGGTTTGAGTGTGGGTGCATTTATTTCTCTTATTTTTAATACCAAGAACATGTACTGTGCCAAATCTAAATCTCATGTTTCCACCTTTTATATTAACATGAATGTTAGATGAATGTTTAATGTCTAAGTTTTATCTGTCTGCTCTGCCCTAGCAGAATTCACAGCTCCCATATTAATACGCAGGGGAAGTTAAATGTCTCAGAGAACAGAATCAGCAAAAAAATTCCCAGCGAATCACCTCAGTCAGCATTGTGTTTTCTCTGACCCAATCCTCTAAAATATTAAATTTCTCCTGTGTATCATCACCCAGTTCAGCATAAGATGATGCTTGAAGGTTGAGGCTAAATGAGGACAAGGGTATTTCTGCAATACCATTCATCTTCAAAGCTTAGATGCTCTCTTTTTCCAGTCTGGACTCACATCCTGAAACCGCTTTCTAAAGGCTCAAAAATGCATCAGTTATGGCCAGCTTTATTTTCCAATGGCTTCTTAATTGCAGTAGCTTATCTATAAGCAGCATATGTAATCCTTTTGTGTTTCTACTGAGGTAGAAATACGCTTCGCTACCTGTCAGAGCCAAGTTCAAGGCAGTTCTAGGCAGAAGTTGTTACAAAGGTAATTATGGATAGCTATACACAGGACTGAATCTCTCCCTATACCCTAATGATTCGGTGCATCCTCAAAAAGAGGTAATGAGAGATATTCGGGGGTTGTTTCTCTATTGATTCTTCACTTTCAGTACTTTAACAAGTAACTCCACTACATAAATTCTGTAAACTGGCCTTGGAGATGGTTCTCTAAGCTGTAGGCTGGAGAAGATGGACTCTGGTTCCCTAAGGCATCTTGCTGTATCCTTCTTCACTACAGAGTTTTCCAAGGGTCCTGCAGAACAAGATGATGCATTAATCTCCATATATGAAAAGCTCTGGAATAGATTTGATTAAAATTAAAGTCCAAGGCCTCACGCCCAGAGCATGTCCCTGTAGTACCCAGAGTGGCACCAAAATCCCTGCTGAAGAAAACATATGCAGTCATTTAACTTCAACTTAATCAGTAACTGTAAGAGAAACATTCCTAACTTTGGGTTCTTGACTTTGCAAGCATGATATATTTTCACTGAATTGTCTTTGCACAAAGGTTTCAAGGAGATTTAAAAAAGGAAGCTGAAATTCAGAAGTGACATCATATAGCACCATAATGCTTTTCCACCAGCGAGGCTGGTGTCTTTACATTCACCAATATTACTGTCACAGGAGTAACAGGTTTCCACAACCACGTTGGAGATAAGTATCATTCCTGGGTGCATTGTTTTCCTCTAAGTCTTTCAACAACATCTCATCAGCTCTATGACCTCATTCTTAGTCACTTACATTCGAGTCTATCTCCTCAATATAGCCTCGGCTGCCCTATCCTCCTGTTTTCAATCTTTTTTAAATAATTAGGTTTTGACATTGAGTTCAAAACCTGAGAAATGTATATACATCTACCTTTTCCAAGTACAAGGTATCATTACTCATTTTCAAAACAATAGCTTCCATTGTATATCTTGGGAGACAAATCTTTGGATTGTTAAGGTTTCTGTGACACGCTCAAGGGAATTTCATACAGTTAAAAACTAAGAAAAGGTTGTTTAGACCTGAAAAACAAGGATTAACAGAGCAAACTATGAAATCCAACAGCCTACAGTCAAAAGCTTGTCTGATGCAGAGCTGTCTCCACCGCCTAGCACAGGAGCTTGCCATTGCATGCATTCTGAGCACGCCGCCTCCCCAGACACGCACCCTTCAGCAACACTTCGCTTAACTCATCAGGTCCTATCAAAGCAGTGAGAGGAGAAAGGAATCCATGGAGGGCACACAAGGCTACGCCTGTGGGCCAGCCAAGAAACACCAGCACAATGAGGCAAAATAATCTGCACACTGCGCAGTTGCAGTCTGCCATCTGAAACCACTGACATGGAAAAGAAGGGTTAATTTTGACTGCAAGTGGATATAGAGATATGTAGATAGAACTGTTCTGTTTGATTTTTTTTTTTTTTTTTTTTTGGAGGGAGGAAAAGATATTTTCAGCCAAAAAGATCTGTTTTCTCTATTTAACAAAAGTCTACTTTAAAAAAATACCAAGTCACACATGCCTTCTGGGGTTTCTTCCTGAGGAAGAAAGGAAAATACCAGATTCACTTTAATGAGTAGCATTCTAGACTAGAATGACTTAGATGCAAACTTTTAACAAGCCTTACAGAGATAAGTTTCAATGTCCTTTCAATGCATGATAAAATATGGCTATAGATGAAGAATAAAATTAATGCTTGGAAGATAATACGTCTGGAATATAATATTAATAAAATCCCAAGAATTAGACTATGGCTAGTCCGTAAAGCTACAGAACATCTCCAGTTGACAACATTGCTTATTTTCTGGCTTAATGAAACACACAACGAGTAGCAGGTTAATTGAGTTTGCATATCTGTTGGTTCTTTTCATTATCACCTGCTCCCTGTGATGAGCTTTGGGACTATGTGCTTTATTTAACAGAACCATCAAGCCTATTATCCACCAAGACTATTAACAGCTATCTCCCCAATTACTGAGATGTGTTGTGAGCCATCAGAGTATTTTATTTCTGCCTTGCTCATTCTTTCAGCAGACTGGAAAATTGCAGATATATTTACAAGAGTGATAACACCACACAATTGAAAACACAACCTGCAGTTTTCTGATGGTCTTGTGAGAGGTCCAACAACTAAATAAACCCAGGAAAAGGATGCAATGGAAAAATAAATCATCATGTCTAAAATACTGAGACATTTCTCAAGGTTTCATTTTTAATAATTCATAATTGAGATTTCGTGGTAAAAATACAAACTGAATGAAATACATGAGCAACACACAGGAGGCACCTCTTTAAAATCATGACAAAGTTAACAATGACTTGAAAAATAAGAGTATCTCTGGGTGTATGGGCAACATATATAGCTCAATTTCTTCAGACAAGTTCTGTTTACAAAGCGTTTAATGTATGACCAGAAAGAATGTTTTCTTGAACAGTATAGCTTTACCTAGAGAGTCTTGCTCACAGACTAATTTCATAGCGATCATACTAATCATACTAACACAATCACACGATCATACTAACATACTAAAGCTGCTTTCACCATCCCTGTTAATGAAAATGGACCAAAGAAGGGCTCAAAGATAGGAAGGTGTGAATTAACTAGCTGAATTTTTACTGCTTTATGATATCATACTGTAAAGTACACAAGTTTATCAGTTATGAGTCAAAGCAGAAAAATATATGGGAAACAGCCTTCCTTACCTTGACAGCACAGCTTTATGGCTTTTTAGATGATCAGATTTTCTCCAGCAGGCACTCACCGAAGCAGGAAACCAAGGTGAATACAATGTTCAACACAAGCCCGTCTCCTCTTGCGTCACCTGAACATGACCAACCACACTGTAGCCGAAACACGGTCATGCCACAGTGACAGATGTGGTCTCAGCAAGTGGCTCGTGCCTCAGGAGGGCTGCAAGGAATGGAGAGATTTCTGTAGACAGCAAATGTCTCTCAAGAACTGAGGCACTCCTAAGCCCAACGTTCCCCAATACTCACACCTGTAAACCTGCAGCCATGGCAGAAAATATCTTTGTGCTGGCTCATGGAATCCCAGCTGGTGGCTGGACTATTTGGAGCTGCTGGGCAAGGACAGAAGTGTGTAGAAGTCTCTAGCATCAGTCAGAGACTGCACATCCTAAGAGGCATTGTTGGCTGCCCTGGCAAGGACCTTGTATGTCACCTATTCCAAAGACTCGTCTTCCAGCCTCAGCCATAGTTTGGTAGATGCATTTTAGTGAATACGATAAGTTTCTTCTGATCTCAGCTACAAAAAACATGAGGCAGGGAAACTAAAGATAGACACTAATGCATGTGCATGACGCGTTTCGATTAGCGAAAACTTTTGGAGGAGAGACATGGCACACCTAGAGATATTAAAAATGAGTCCCTCCATTCCTTCCATGACAGGAATAGAAAAATAAGGAGGGCTAGAAAAGTTTTGCAGTGATCTTACAGAAAACTCCACTGTGATCACAGTGAAAGAGTGTATTCTTCATGTCATCCATATGGCATGAAGCTGAATCAGGCGAGGTTTAGATTGGACATCAGAAAAAGGTTCTTCACCCAGAGGGTGGCTGGGCACTGGAGCAGGCTCCCCAGGGCAGTGGTCACAGCCCCAAGCCTGACAGAGTTCAAGAAACATTTGGACACTGCTCTCAGGCAGATATGACCCTTGGGGATGGTGCTGTGCAGGGCCAGGAGCTGGACTCTGTAATCCTTTCGACCCGAAATATTCTACAATTCTGTTATTTTGGTACAGGCATACCAAAGAAACAGGAAACAAACAAGGAGGAAAACATGTCCCAAAACACCTATGTGAAAGTTTCTGCTTATATTCATTACACAAGCACTTCCTCAAATCCTCCAATTTCCTTAATTTTGTCTTTGCCAGCATTTTTCTAGATGACGAGAACATTCTATGATTTCCAGGGAATGTTCAGTGTGTATTTCTGTTAGCACATTTGATAATTTTTAAAAGGCATTTAACAAATGCTGTTGTATAGACAGAGTTTTATAATTCAGCTGTGTTTATGCTTCAGAAAATTCTGTTAAAATCCACTTAGACTATATTAAATTACATCAGAGTGAAATGCTCTAAGATATTCTAAGTAACTTTTTTCTTGTGGAGATATCTCAAAGAAAGTCTCTGCCACAGAATGAGTTGAGCATTTAGTTTAACAAAACATCTTATAGTCAGTGTAAATATATGTTGATTTGAACTATGTCAATATTTTTTTTTCACAGTGTATATGAAGAAGTGGGGTTTTATTCATAAATTTCTTTCATCACTGAAGTTGCTAAACAAATATTTTGGTTGAAAATTTAAGTATAAGCATGTCATGATATTCACAGTTATAATGCTGCTGGCAAGCCTGACAGCTTGCCAGCTGAAATTTTAAACACACAGACAACTTAAGTAAAGAACAAATTCAAATAAAGAAACTGCACAAGACATAGCAAAACAGTGGCACTATATCTTCAGTCTCATATTTGCTGAACAGGCCCTTAACATTAATTTGGAGATGGCTTGGTTTTTTTCTTCTAAAAGAAAACAAATAAAATCTTCACTCTCAACATATACCCACAGAAATAATATTGCAAATTAGTGCTTAATTTCTGATTACCTTTCCTAAACAAATCAGTTAAACACTTAATTAAATCTGTCGTCTTCAAACATCTCAGTTGTGAATATATTCAAGATGTCTCAAATCTGGCTTCAAACTAGAACAAGATGAGAAAGTATGGTCTTTCTTGTTCTGTCGGGTGAGGGACTTCTCTATTTTAAGCAGATTTTACAAGGGTATCTGAAATGGTGATAGTAAAAAAAAATTAATGAAAACATTGTGAACACATTCAAGTCTATTCTCAGAATTACCCAAAAGACTGTTATGAATAATAGTTCCTTGTCTCCAAGATTGCTGATTTGAAAAGGTACTGGTATCCACACAGCATAGAGGTAGATCCGAAAAGAAAAACCCCTCCCCAAACTAAAACTTTCGTGAATACAACAGCTTGTAAACGTCAACATCTAAAATCATAACCCGAAAATCTGCACATATCTCCTACCTAATGCCACAGGGTTGTGTGGCTTAGGAGAGACCTTGATGTACCTGGCTGACATTGAGTCAGGCAGCAGCAGTTTGACATTTTAGGCCAATTACCCTTATAACCCTTATACAGATTTCTGCCTATGGGCACATTCATTCTTTTTCACGATAATTTCTTGGAGGCTCACCTTGCTCTCCCAAATTCAAGTCAAGCTTATGTCTTTCCCTTCAACTGTGTGTTGAATGTGGCCATATCTAGACTGCAAAAAGCTGCAAAACTCATTCAGCAAGGTTTCTAAGCTGAGAAGTTGTTCCTGTCAACAGCAAACTGAGACACTGAGCCCATGTCAGAGGGCAGAGAGTAGGGGAAGATTCCCACTGAGGCTTTTCTGGTTGACTTGAGGAAGAGAGCTTGGCTCTGCAGGCATCAGTGTGAGAACAGTCACAAACAGTTACCTCCCTCGGTTCTCAAAGGAGAAAAGTAGCCTAAGGTGGAGACAGGTGCCAGCTGGGAAAATATTTTATCAAAGCAGTTGTATTTATAGCTCATTTAAAAGATCTTGCCAGGAGAAACATGGAGTTGTTGTGACATTCATAAATTAAATCTAAATCACTGAGGTATATATTTAGCTTACTGCTACACATTACTGGGCACCTCCTCACACTGTGCTCATGGTATATTATGCACCTCTGATCTAATGGTCTCTCCAGTTTACACCTATTGCCTTCCAGGTCCCAGTTACTCGCAGTCATGCAATCCCTTACACAAAAGTTTGGGTAGCAATTTTTAGGACAAATTTATACATCTACATCTACATATACATATACAATTTAGCATCTTCAGCTAAAATCTAGGAGAACCAAGATAAATACTCCTGACCCAAACCCTCATTAGCTTAGGTGAAACATGCTTTCCTCTAGTACTCTCCTTTGCTGGCAGAATTCAGAAATATAGGAGAGGGATTGCCTTCTCCACGCCTCCTGCTCCATGGTACAGGAGCATCAGCAATAACAATAACTTACATTGGCTCTTTATTCCACTGTATTCATTTTGGAACACTGTAAGGCATCATTTCTAAATGTAATAAAATAAATCCAAATAGAGTAACTTTAAATTTGCAGGACAAACCCTTTTATGTTGTTTAAATTGAAAGGCTTTTTGCATATTTACATAGAAAGGAAGCATGGGTACATGTTCACTCATAGTTCCTTATACTGAAATAATATAAAAAACCTGGCTTAAACTAATAATTTACAAAATAGGCTTTACCTTATATTTATAGAAAATCTCAGGCTTCATACTGAGCCTGATAAAACTAAGCACATTGGTGATTATAGTAAGAGATTCTCTTTAAAATCAGCTTGATATAAACTTACCACTATGCAAGGTATGCATGTGTACTTCCACTGATATTTGTGTTTCAATAGATAGAATTTAAAATATTATACCTGCTGTGTTTGCTCAATATTTGTTTCCAATTTATAATGATTGTTTCAGCTCAGAGTTACAGGAAGGTACTGAGCACCGAAATGAGTCAGGAGCAGCAGCTGTCCTCAGTGTCTCATCTCATTACGCAGCTCAGACTGACAGAACGCCAGTGGGGGAACACTGCAGCAGCAGGGAGCAGTCTAGGACAACTGTCCCATCACTGAAGTATCTGTGTATGCAGGAGCAAGATTAGTTCATAGTACATTAGAGAGCAAATGAAATAAAAAACTGAGCCTGTGAAAATTTCTTAGCATTTCTTAGCTCTGAGTAAAACTAGCAGGTGTCTGAAACATGGACAGTCTGGACAAGGAAAGAAACAGGATGATAGTACGTCTTTTACCAGGACAGGAAAGCAGGGCATTGAGGACAATTCCAATAGCTTGAACTTTATGAAGATTATAGTGAATCACCCACTTCTGCACATAGGTTGGTCAGTTTTCAAAACTAGAACTGAGGTGGTAGTGCAGGAATGGTTCAATATCCAAACGTATTTGATCAGAGCTGGTCACAGTTTCATGTTTTCATTTTGTGTGAGATCCAAATTTTAAATTCCTTTCTGTGCCAATTGGATCAACAAACAAAACAACAGAAATTTTAAACAATCAAATGTGTTGGGGTAGTTTTTTGGTGTGGGTGGGGTTTTTTTGTTTGATTGGTTGATTTTTTTAGTTTGGTTTTGGTGTTTTCTTAATACTGCACCTTTTACTTACTATTTCATCCCTTGACTTCCTAAAAATGTATAATTCGTGTAAGGGAAAAGTACATTACTAAAGGCAAGTGCTTGAGCAGTTTTAATTTGTTGTTTGTTTTTAAATAAGCAACCAACAAATTGCAACATTAATGCGACATTTTGGGAAAGACATTGCTTTGGGAAAATTGTCATCATGTCTAGAACCACATTATTTTCTAAAACAATATCCCTCAGAAGTTTCCAAATAATGTAATTTACTTTGTTTGAAAACCCATAGTTCATCACTTAAAGTTTATGTAAATTGCATCTGTTGCAACAGTTTATATACAAAGTTATGATACAGAATTGAACTGATGCCATGGGTTCTGGCTTTGCTCTCAACACGATTTTTCACTACTACACATCAACAGAGATAAGAAAATCCAGATCGATACACAGTAGGCTATCAGTAAAAAACTGGTCTGCAAAATAAGAACTCAACATTTTCTTGAAGGTGAATATGTGGCATTCTCTCTAGAATCTGTATGAAACCACAAAACTCCTAGTAGAGACTTAGTCTCAGTAAATATTTTAATCAAAGAATAGTAATTTTAAGTATATCTTCCTCATATGCAAAATAATTATCTCTTCTTATATTAAATGTAGTCATTTTTAGGTTTAATTCAGAGCTATACATAGGCAATATTTGGATTTGCGTGAGTTCTCTTCAAACTTAGATCATACATTACATTGCATACATTACAATACAGCAGTTTCTTATTTAACCCTGATCCCATTTCCAAGGTTGCCAGTGACAGACAGCAAGACAACCTTTCCACAATCGGACTTTTTTCATCCCAGTTAGTCCTGTTTCAATGTTCCTGTATGTGTCCTCAGCAGAGGAGGATTATCGGTGAGTCGATTTCTCCCCTCTCTGACTCAGCTTGCAAAACGTGGTCTCATTTTAGAAAACAAGGTATTGCCCAATAGGACACGACTGCTACTGCCAAAAACCACTCTGAAAAAATAGGGCAAGCCTAAACTGCTGTGGCTTGTGGTCAGAAACAGAATCTTTGTTTCTCTGTACTGAGCTTCTCCCTGTCCACTTCTGCTGCCCCTGAACTACTTCCTTTCTTCCTTTACAGTAGTTAAGATACTTTCTGTCCCTAATGACTGTCCCATCTAAAAATAAGTGCTCTTGACACACAAGAGATGTCAGACTAGCACAGCAGGATGCTGAAGCGTCTCTAGATGCGTAGCAGGGCTTCTCTTACAGTGGGTTGCAGCAATTTAGGAATTCACACTTGATAAATGCAATAAGGGCGGCTTCTTTTTATCTCTTGCAAATGGTGCCAGGACTGATGTATTCCTGATCCTTATTTGGCAATCCAGCTTGCTTCTTTTATGCTGTTCTCTGGAATCACAAAATTCTAATGTTTGATTAAGCAAACATGCACTGTTATTGTACATAAATTTTTCACTGATATCTATAGATGAACTACGTAATTGTCAGCAGCTGGCTCAACTTTTTGTTTGGGTCTACACTTTCTTAAAACATACTCGTACAGAAACATACTCTGCTCTGATAGTGTTTCTAAAGCAGAAAGATAACGCCTGAACTCTGGAAAGTTTCTTACCTATAGCTGAAACAACTCCTCTTCAGCTTCTTTTTGAATCTTGTTTTCCAGACATAGCGGTACAGCAACAGACTACTCTGTATTACACTTAATTAATGCTACTACTTGATTCAAATATCCTTGCCCTTGCTCCTTTTTCAAGGTGAGTGAAAATCACAATGGCAGCTAAATGAAACACACTATCTTTCTTAATAGCAACATATTATCCCTTATATAGGTTAGATTAAGCTAAAGCCCTGCCAGAGCAAGGCCCGGAGAGATGATCTGCCCTTGTTACCTACTGTAAGTGTGGGGAAGAAAAAAATTACTTTCTCATTACTGTAGTAGTGTTTAGTCTGAAATACTACTATTTAGAAATTTAGACGGGGTAACTGCAATTATTATTTCTCTCTCTCTTCTCTTCAATGTAGCAATTTTGTAGATGCTCATGTTTGCAAGTTTTGGAAGTTTGAGTACTGTACTTTTTCATGTACCTCCCAAAAACTTAGGAAAATACATAACTTACAGAGGATACTTAGCTGAAAGCCTTTCAAGAATGTTCTTTTGCAATTTGCAGTGGAAACAGCATTCTTTGAAAACATTATAGCATATGAACATTACACTGCTATTGGGGTTTTCCAACAGGTACCTAAGCAACAAATAGTTTGAGAAAAAAGATTGTAAAAGAACTACACTTGAGAAACTGCACAGCAAAGGAAAGCACTAAGGGCCATAAAAACAGCTTCCAAAACTCCCACAAAAACACTCATTTTCAATTGATTGTCTCTCCTGAGAGGATTACCATGTTTGGCAAAGGAAACTATGGTGTCATATATCTTAACAGCACTCACAGCTTCTTGACTGCTGTGGGCTGTGATTCATTTGTTGACCAGGATATTCACTTTTGTCTGCTTGCTACAAGATTTCAAGTGTTACCTACTTCTCATTTCAATAGAATTGTATGCCACCATGTTTATCCAGCATGTGACCATCACCACCCCTAGGTCTTCCTTTGAAAGAATTCAGTGATTTCAGGAAGCTGGTCTCTCTTGTCCTGTCAACACAGCCATTCTGTTAAGAAAACTTAATTTCTACTCCTCGTGAGAATACTTTTCTTCAGGATTCATAGGCTTTTACACTCCAGGAAATGGCAAGATCCATTCCAAGTGGGAAGGGAAACTGCCAGTGCTTGCTTCCCCTCCAAAGGAAGTTAGGTCCTACCCTATTGAACACACAGAGCAGTACTCTGTATCCACTACTAAAGCAAATACAACGTAGGCTAGCAAAAAGTAACGGCCTTGTCTTTAGAAGTGTATTATATACAATTATATTTAATATTATAGATTACATATATTGTATGTCTTATATTTACTTGTCCCTTCTCTTCCCCTTGGCAAAATTGCTCCTGAATATTTTAGTCCTGACTTATCCACCACCTCTGCCAATCCCTTTCAAAGTTCATACAGAGTAAAGCAAAAGCAAACCCTGCTCTGAGAGTGTTACCAGGGCATTTTCTTTGATAATATCAAAACCTGCACTTACTGCATTATTTCAGCCACAGATGGAAACCAGCCCATATTTATTTAGCATTATCTCAGCTATATATGGATGACAGAACCCAAAGTAAATCGCTCTTTACCTTTCTTTTTTACGCTATTACAGAAATGAACAGGACATTGTCTTACAGTATCATTTTTACATTAGCACTACATCAGCATCCAAGGGTTGAGCTGTTTCTAAACCAGTCTCTAAGCAAGCCTGGAAAGTAGTAACTAAGTTGTTTTACAGGCTCAGTGTAAGAGGAAAATGAGGCAATTCATGTAAGGGTTGGCTAAATAAATATGAAGAAAAAGCACTAACAGCTCTTTAGTTTCACTCAAATGTCCTTAATGGATTTCTTATTATATAGCTTTGGAACAATAAAATAAAGCAATTTTATATCTTTTCCGCTAGTTCATAGCCTTAGAGGATCTTGCTCTCAGAAAGATTTTAATTTTGTTCACTAGGTTTTCATGCACTGCTATAATAATTCTTTGCAATAATGTTTAAAATGAATTTTTTAGAAGCTATTTTAACAATGATTTTTTTCATTTAAATATTCTTTCTTTTTAAAGTAATTAAATTAGTGTTTTGGTTTTTTTTGTACTTCAATACATTTAGTTTAACAACTGGATATTCTTGCTCACTAGAACAGAGATGCTAAATCCTAAGCAAATTTTGCCATTGGAAAACAAACCACGTAGATCAAAATTACAGTTTTCACTTCTCCCACCTACTTTTTCTTGAAAGAAAATGTAAATCAATCATAAAAAACTATTTTGGTGGAAAAGACAAAGTTCATCCTTTAACAAAAATTAAAACCAGAACTAAATAGCTTTGGAAGTAAAAGGTCCCACACCCGACCTCACACTCCAAAGCAAAGCCTCAAGAGCTTTCCAGCCACTGCTAGAATAAAGACACAATTTTCCCAAATTCCTGAAAATGTATTCTCCTAATGCCACCACATCCCTGAAAAAAATCAAGTTTAACATGTGGAAGATGGCATTAAGGATAATGAATGACCTGCTTTGCTCAAGTCACCTCAACAAAACCTTCCACTTTTTCTACAGGTGGTCCCTCAGAAAGCTGCATATTGAAGCTGTTCAAGCTTTTACAGTTGTTTGCAGTTCAACTGCACTTTAGCCAGAAACAACCTCCATTGCAACTCCACTCACGATTTTAGGGCAACACTGAGGTCTATCTAGGACAACTCTATACTTGGCTGCAGCTCTACAAGGACTAAGCCAAAGTGACCAGACACACCTGGGGCCTGCACACAGAACACAGCATGGCACAGCCAGGTGTGGACACTGCCCACTGCAAACTGCACAACTCAAAAAGGCCTGTGCAGCCCCTTCCAGCTTTGGGTGCTTGTTAAGAGTCATTCTGTCCTAATTTTTTATTTTAGAAAAAAAAAACCCAAACAACTGGAGAATCCTTTTCAAATTCCTAAAATAGTAAAGCAAGTAAATGATTGTCAGACTCAATATTTATAGAAAATTAGCTGGAAAACAAAGATGACAACCCTCAGCCAAGCTAGTTGCCTGTGGCCTGAAGGCTGAGTATTATTCAATTCTGCATGAACATGTGATTGTTACTGCATGAAACTTAATACCCATGTGTTCAACACAATTCGTTCTTCCAAGGCAGGCAATTCAGTAATAAACTGCATACTCCCTTAAATCAAAACATGCAAGGATAGAACACAAATTCTGCACAAATTATTAGTTTCTTGTTTGAGAAAACTTCATTTCAGCAAAGGAACAACATAAAAGAACACTGTGTACCGAAGGTAAGTACTTAGATTTGCTACTCCTGAGCTCCCCTCTAACTGATAGAAGAATGATTTCAGGGGGAGAGGCAGATGAGATCCCAGCACACACAGACTGGTATGCAATAGATGCATTTCATAGAGCCTGGCATACATTTAACTTGATACTCTTTTTTCCTGTATTATACTTTAAAAATATTAAGAAAAATAAAAAACTTCAATGCTGTTAAAAAAGCTTGAAAGTTAATTATTCTCTAATCATTCTAGCAAATCCATCTGGCAGCTTCTCAACTGTAACACTTGAAATCCAAGAGTTTTCCCTTTGCCAGCAAAAGAAGGTGTTCTTATGGCTACTGCTGTGTTTGAAAATCTATTTGGAAATTCCTAAATCTCATTAAACCAATGACTAATTGGACACGATGGCAAGTATTCACAACGAATCAGGGACAAATCCTTTCTCTGATCACTTTATGAAATGTGTGTACTCAGAAGTTAGTCTAAAAAAACCCCACTCAACCATTATGTCATTAATATCGATATTACATGTTTTACATATCCTGCATTCAGGGAACTACTGTCACTTTTCTTCCTTGTGTGGCTTTAGCCTGGGAAATTACTGTGTCTTTTTCAAGCAAAACAAACTTATTTCAAAACACTAACTTAGAACTCAGTGCTGTTGAAAAGCTGCATCCTTCCTTCTTCTGTAAAGAATAATAAATTAAAAACCGCATCAGAAGTCAATGATGAGAAACTGCTACAAGTACCTGGGCCTTTGAAATCCTGAGAACCCACTAAGGTCAAAATTCAATAGAGCTTTTGAACGCTTCAAAGTCCCATGACAATTCACATTTCTCAGACAAACAATCAAGTATCTTAATGAACTTGAGCCTATGCCTAAAATACCATCTCAGGGTATACAAGCACAGCTCTGCATAAGGAATTCTCTGTGGCAAAATACTAAGGAAATTATAAAGCATACCTGACCAATACTGAATATAGTTAGTGAGGTTTAATGGACGACCGAATTAAGAGTCCAATACTCAAAACTTGGTATAAAAAGCATCTTTACTGAACAACTTATAAAAAGGGAAATGCATATAATTTGAGGCCATTAAACAAATTACATTACCAATAGTGACAAGAACTCAGTAGAATGTTTGCCAAACATTTCGCTTGTCCACAAAGTATTCAGTGAAAAATATACCAAGAAGGTCACATTCCAGAGGCAACCATTTAATGAAAGTCAATGTAAAAATAGCAATTATTTTTCTAACTGCTCTTTTCCCTGTCAATTTTCCAAAATGCCTTAAGGACAAGGATTCCATCAATCACTTTTCAGTCTCATTCTCAGGTTCACTGTCTCCACTATCACTGTCTCTTCCAGGGTGTTCTGGCATTTTTCGATGTTCATCCATTTCATCCACATTCAATTCTTCTTCCTTCATCATTTCTTCCCCTACTTCATTTTCTTCTTCTGCATCTTCCTGCATGCCCTGACCTTCGCCTTCTACTTCAGTCTCTTCAGTTTGAGTTGGTTCTGGTTCTTCAATCATGGCAGGTGGGGGCAGTAAATGCTGGATGATTGAAAAAGGAAGAATTTTGAGTTTTTACATTTTAGCTTGAACTGTTCACCTTATATTTAGGATTTTGCATTAGATAACAACAAAGACTTAAAATTTAGAAGCCTTAATGATTTGTAAGCACTTCACTCCTATATATAAAAAAAATTAGAATAATGGTCACAATATGGTCATCTTAGATACGCCTTTTCCTGAAAAGAGGGTGTTAAAAACTCAGGACTTCCAATTCAAGCAGAAAAAACACATTTCATTATCCCAAACAGTTAGACAAGTAATAGGGTTATGGTAAATCTCTACTTGGAGCAATATGCATATTTCTACCCTAATCTCATCTTTACAATTTCAAACTCCCAGGTATGTTTAACTTGGTTTTTAACGACTTCAACATGCCTGTCTTGAACAACTCAAACCCATAATTTCCCCTTGCAATATCTTACAAAATACTATGTGAATGTTATCTGTACTTACACAAGTTTCATGCACAGCTGTAAATGTACAACAATACGAGTTTCACTAACAAACAATGCTTATTTTCACATAATACTTCTGAGAAAGTAATCTAGTGTATTCAAAGTGTTCTGCTTGCAATCAAAAAAGTAGTTTGCAAAACATTATCGGCTGGAATGGTAGTCAAATAATACAATTGGAAAAAAAAATACCAGGAATACATTGAGCTGAGGAGTATAGATGAATGCTATACAACTCCAGGCTGAACAGAAACATTCATACTCCTCGCAGCCTGACATTATTTAATGACATGATGGATATTTCTTTAGAATATTTTGGATCATTTTAATGAAATGCAATCTTGAAAAACTTGATGATTGTTTAGTTTTGTTTTGCTCAAAAGGCAACTTTGTTTCACATGATGAATGAGGTGTTTAATTACAGTGAAGTTTTACCTTCAATTAGATGACACTAATATTACAAATTTGCATAGGCAAAGCTATGAATCAATTATGTTTACCAGCAGAGATATAAAAACCATTTTCTATAGACTTTGAAGTTATCAGACCAGTCTCTACCATTCATCTGTGCACAGGAAAGTGTATTTCCAAACCAGAGATCTTTTCATTGCAAAAATACATTCTTGATGCATGAGACAAACTCAGACTTCTGTGACTTAGACGCATGTTGGGCTTTGTGACAACTACTGTAAAGACTGGTGTAAAAGAAAAGGAAAAACATAATGTTGTACTAAATAGAATAAAAGAAATTTAGTTCCAGCTTTGCTTTTTTTTCAGTAGTTCACTTCTTGGCTTCTCCTGCAAGGAGAATGTGATTCATTGTCACAGTAGGGAAACAGCAGTTTTGTAACTAATTTTAGCTAGCAGTGGATAAGATTAGGATGCCAAGAAGAATAACAGAATTAGCAGAAGAATTGGGTCCATATTAGATTAAGTTGTCAAGTGAACACTTTTTGGTAAAATTTAGATGCTACCATCTGCTTTTCAGGACATGTATACACTTCCCTCTTTTGACAGGGCTATTCATTTACACCTAAATGTGGCCAACTGCACAATCTACCAAGTCTTCATCATATAACATTTCGTATGGTTGAAAGATCTCCAACTATATTAGACAAACTGGCTTCAAAACAAGTCTTGTCATGTGCTTTTAGGACTGAGTTTCTAAAAAACAGTGTGAGCTTCCTTCACTGCTACTACAAAAAAAATTACAGTAAGAAGAAATTCTAGTAGTGTCCTCTTTGTATATCACCTTTTGTTTATAGCACACAGATAATTACAGCACTTCTCCAAAATGGTGAGAAAGTATCCTGTCTGTCTGGACAGCCTGGAAAAGGCTTCTTCTGGGTAACAAAATGCTTCAAATTTGGCTAAAGCTTTGCCTTAGAAATAAAAATAAAATCCAAAATCACTGGGTAAGAAATGCAGAGAAAAATAAATTTGCTATCTGAAAGTCTGACATTCAGTTACAGTTCTGATCTCTACTGATTACACTGTTCCATATTAGATGAAACACGAAAGGGGAAGAAAAAAGGAAGAGGATGTGACAGAGACATCCCTGCATTAAAGAACAGAACCTAGATCTCTTAGACTATCTGTTCAAGGACAGAGCCATGTTCACACTCTCTTCCCACAGTCACCTAATACAGAGTGAGTAGTGTCCTTTTACATCAATTTTGTCCACTTTTGGAAATCTTTCAGAAGAGCAAAAACCAGGAAGGGAACCTCAGAATATCATGAAATAATAAATTATGGGTATATAGGTATTATATAATATATGAAGAATAATATATAGGTAATATAAACATGACAGACCCCGAACACTGAGAGAAAGCTGATGCAGCTGAGGGGTAGCATTTAAGACCATTCCCTTTTGGTTTAGTTACCTCTAGGCTTTACAGATCCAAGTATGCTGAGTAACGGCAGCTTTCTGCTCAGTATACTATCTAAACTACATTAATGTGCCACTCACTTACATGAGACTACAAAGGGTTGCTGCTGGGTTCTGAATTCTGCTTCAGGGATTAAACACTGACAAAACTAGGTACTGAAGTGTCTACAACTGCTTCCAACCCCATGCAATTTTGCTTGGTGCTGGAACTAGGGCTGAAAACAATTGCTCCAGAACAAAAAACACTACAGCTGCAAACCAACCTGGATAACAGAGTGATTTAACAGGATTACAATGGTTTCACGACATGATCTGCTCTTTCTCTTACAAAACATTATTGCATCATGCAGTGATGTTATAATTCCATTAGCTGGAATCCCACGCTTACCTAAAACATAACACACAAGTTTCCTTCAAATTAATACTGGACAAGCTAGTTCTTTAGTACTAATGAATAGTATTTTTGGCCCAGACAGAGCCGTGTCTGGCACTTGGCATCAATTATTGATAGGTTTGGGGCCTTAAATGGGGGGGCTTAAACCACTAGGAGATACAGCTTTTGCTACTGCAACATTTTACAGGACCTCAATATTCTCACTCCTAGTCACAAACACTTCTTGAATTTTAAACATAACAGAAGCAGGCTCAAATCTCAACAGCTTCTCATGCCATTTACTGAAAAATGATTTTATTTTAAATGCATTCCAAAAGTTAGAAGGTCCTTACCTGTTGATGGTGGCGTGTACTCTGTATCATGTGCATATACATATTGTACACAAAGTTAGCCATTTGAGGCATGTTCTTAATAACATGTATTTGGTGAGTTGGTCTTTCTCCATTCTAAGGAAGGGGAAAAAAGTTGACATTCAGCAAACAAAGCAAAACAACCATTATTCAAACGTTATTTAACTATATCAGAAGTCAAAAGCCCCACGAAATTAAATAATGCTTTTCAAAGAAAAAAAACCTGGTGAATTCTTTGTAAAGTGAGGAAGCATAAGTCTTACATTTTGGGGAACTGGATTAATCATGATACTACAGCCTGAAGAAGAAATTTCAAAAGGAGAGGCTGGGTTCTGATTCTTACTCCATGAAGTACATTTTGGACTTGAGTAATTTAACATATTAAAGACACAAGTAGTTTATGATCAGATCAGGATTTAGCCTCTTGCCTGCCGCAGCCCAGCTCCTTGCTCACACTCACTGACCATGCTCGTTGCATTCTTGTTGCATAGTTGATATGAAAGTTTAAACAGAAAGGGCTCCCTCCCAAACTTGTCAACAGCATTTAAGACCAGGGAAAGATCTGTAACTGAATTTTGGGTGCATGCAGGCATCCCTTCTCAAAGCTTCAGGAAGCAGAGCGGATACGCTCCTTTGTTTCATCATTTGGCATCCTGCTCTGTCTGCCCTGTGCTTAGATCCTCAACGTGAACCTTTGCCTAAAGATCTAGTGCAGCATTACAAATTAGGATTTTGTACTTACGAACCTAGCTCACCAGCAAAACTCTTATGATATTGGAATCAATTTTAAGAGAAAGAAAATTAATTTGTAATCCTGAATTACTTGGTAACATGTAATTTTACCTCTTTAAATGAGAAATAAGTAGCTCTATGTAGCTTTGCTTGAGAAATAACATTATCTTGTTTCACAGCAAGACCAAAAACATGTAAAAACTAAAAAATTATTTTGATTCACAAAAGAAAAATACTGACTCATTTACACAAGCAGAACTTGGGAAAAAGCAGGCACAACAGTTACTGATACTTAAGTTATACTGATAATTACCTTTTGTGGAAATATCAATTAAAACCAGCTGATGTGTATCATGACAAAAGATAACTCGATAACTCTAAGAAGTTACTTGTAGAATCACAGAATCGGAAAGGTTGGAAAAGACCTCTAAGATCAACAAAATCAAGTGGCACTGTTGAGTTCACCACTAAACCATACCCTCAAGTGCCACATCCACACCTTTTTTTAAATACTTCCATGGATGGTGATTCCACCATTTCCCTAGGCAGCCCGGTCCAATGCCAAGAAGCAGATGCACCAGTTTAGCAGAGAAAACAGTTCCACCTCTTACAGGCCACTCAAAAAAAGCGAGCAAACACAAACACCCATTACAGATACCAAAATCCAGTGCAGCTGTTCCTACCTGTCTTGCTGTCGGAAAACATTCTGTGGGAACGATATGGAGGTGGAGTGGTCGAGCTGTGAGTTGGCTGAAAGCTGGAGTTAGTTCAAAACAGTTCTGAAATAATGATACCCTTGCAAAGATGTAAAGTCCAAGTCTGGCTCTTGACATGGCAACGACTAATCGTCGGACATCCCTTCAGAAAACAAAATAAATCGTGTTCTTTTTCACTGATGACACACTTGCAATAAAAATAACTAGAAGTACACAGGAGTCTTAATTAAAAGAAATATAAAATCATCTGCCAAAATACTATCTTGTCTTTAGTTTTTTTCCCTACATACTGTTTCAATAACTAGCAAATCCTAGTACCATTACATAGAACCATAAATATATTGGTTCACTGTACCAATACCACTATGAAAAACCACCCTCTACTATTTTCCTACACCTCAGAAGTAAAGTTGACAGTAAACCATGAGAAAAAATCCCAGTAGCATTTCTGTATCTGAATGAGTAGAGATGAATTTGATAACTGATCTATCTACCTAAGATTAGACAAGTCTTCCTTCATCACATCCCAAACCAAAAGTGCAAACATTTAAAACTACACATAAGAATGCAACTTATGCAATGATCAAACACTTCTGATGCAAAATAAATAAAAGTCTCACTTACAGGAAAGGATCTGAGAAAATTTAAGCCTGCATTTGCTCAAATACTATAGTCCTATCATTCTACTAGGGTGAAACCAAGGTCAGACTATCTACGGCAATATAAACTAATTATAGGGTGAGAGCCATCACAAAAGGATAAAGTGGTTGAGAAGAGGGTACCAGACAGTTATAAAAGGAAGTGTGTCTGAACTTCCTTAGATACATAGCATTGAACTTCATTTCTACTACATACTCATACAATAGAATGCTTTTGTATAATATAATATAAACATTTCTGTATCTGATACAGAGTACAAGTACCTCCATGGCACTCCAAGAAGATGTTCTTACATACCTAAGGTGGCCTACGGCTTTGGTACGCACTAGTGAAAGGAGAATATAATCGTTCTGTTGACCTTGAAATCTGTCCACAGTTGTTACCTAGAGAATTAAAAAGTAAGAAAAAACCTCCAAAGGTTAATCTTTGCCATTTCAATTAAAACATGACACCAAAATTTTAACATCAACTTTGGACTGAGATTGCAGTAAACAAGAAGAGAAAAGAAAATGCTTTAACTGATTTAGTTAGCCTCTAACAAAAAGCCAGTTTCTTTTTTCTGGAAGATAATTGTCTAACTGTATACTGTTTCTTTTACTTCTTTTTTTTTTAATTCAGACAGCTAGAAGCAGGGTGCTAATACCAAAAGATTATGGAAAGCCACTAGCTTTATAATACCGTTTTAACCTGCAGAATTAGCACCAGACATTTATAACAATATTCTTTACTTGTTTCTTCAGATTCGTGATCATATGTTTTATCAAATAATTTCCACTATGGGTGGATCTTTCTAAAGATGTGATTTTTGGGGACTGATGTTATTATTGAGGACAAAATACATGACAAAAAAATTGTTATTCTGTTCCACATAGCCTGTAGCCTTTTCACCTTCAGCAACCTCACTCTGTCAAATTATCAACAGGCAAAAACAAGGGCACTAATCTATGAAATTCCGTAGAATGTAGGTTCATAAATACGTGTTTAAACAGGAAGTACTTCCACAGATAGCTCTGTAAGTATAGCTTAAACTAGCCTGATTTGCAATACGACAATTTAAGAACAGAGAAAGCAGAACTACTCCTACGACTAATATCCAAAGTCACCTTGTTTGGCCGTCCAATCAGAGGATTATTTCCACATCGCTGATTAATGACATCACGGATCAGGTGTTTCTGTCCATTATATGTTGTCAGGATACTGATCCTGTCTGCAGGATAACCAAGCAGGCACATATACATGAAGACTGCCACAACATACTCTGCCTCACCAAGATTCTAAAGTTTAAAATGAGAGAAAAACACATGAAAAAAAAGACAAAAAAAGGGTTACTCAACTTGTAAGCTTAGAAAGAATAACACCTGTGACATTGTAATGTACTTAGACAAATATTTTAGGGCTTAGAGAAATGCCCCTAGATCTGATGATTCTTCACTCACTTCATACAAGCCATTTTGAAAGAATAAAAGAACCATAAGTAGGTTTAATACCTTCATTCTGATTCCTTTTCAGAGAACTGCTAAAAATATCTACATCAATATTATAGTTAGGCACTGACTGAAACTCTGCAGTATTTACTCAAAAGTTCCAGTCACCCCAAAAAGCTGCAATGACTCACTCCCCAGTAAACTGAAAGTAAGTACTAGTTGAACTAGAATAAATAAAGTCCTTTCAAGTATTAATTAGGAGACAGACATCTGCATTATCAAATCCAGTTATTTCCACTGCAGGCCATACTATTCAATTACAAATTACCAGCTGTTATTTTGTACATTGTAACTTTCTCTCTCATTACTTTATGAGTCTGTCCCAAAGTACCACTCTTCTGGTTACAGGAAGCTTTGTTCTATTTCCAGACTGAAGTTATTCATAGCCTGTTTAAATCCATTTTCTGTCAACAAAAATCATCTTTCAGGTTAAAAAGTTATTCCCAAATGCTGACATTTACTCCTGCTCTATTTATATAAGGAATTTTATCCCCACTTGGCGTATGTTTGAATAGGCTGGACATACCAGCCTTATTTATTTTTTCTTACTAAGTGGTCTCTGCATTACTTGGAAAATGCAGTTGCCAGGCATATCAAACACCTGTGGGTGTAAAGCTATTCTACAAATTTTAATCCCCTTTAACTCTGGAAAGAAAAGCCCAAATTCTCAAAGAGGAATAATACATGGCAGCAATCTGTTATCTCATGAAAAACCATGCAATGCCACACACTCTGCTAAATATCATTCAATTATCAAGATCATAAAAAAAAAAGTAATGGTAGGAAGTATTAGAAGAGTTTGCACATGAAAGTACTGGTGTAATGAGAAGTGTGTTCTGTGTCCTCGTGTCAGTGTTCTTAACCTTCTTTAGCCAAAGAGTGGCCTAAAGCAGGGCTCACACTCTCAATTATCAGGCACTCCTTTCAGCTGTTTGTGTTCCACTGGACAACTTTTCACTGCTTGTGTGTTACAGTTTCAAAAACAAAATCAAAATAATCTCTCCAAACAATTCTATCCTCAATCTAGCAATGGGATAAAGTGGATTATGACTTATCACTGCTTTCTTCTCTAGCAGCACACTAATTTATATTGAAAAAGTATTGAGAGGAATCCAAGCAAAATCTATGAATATATTTTGTATCTTTTTAAAAAAAATAGATTAACATAAGTCTAAGTGATCTTCAGAGGGAAAAATTAACATGAATATTATCATCATAAATTATATTGTTTGCTTTCCATAATATTAAGCAAAATACAAAGTGTTAATTCCATGTTTGAATTAAACCCCTTAACCTGCACATTGCTTCAGCTCTGACTTTTCCAAAGCCCAAGTTTGCTATTTTAGGTACAATAGTTTGTTTCACCAGTTTCTAAAATAAGAAAAATAAAAGCACTGATAATATAAGCATCTCATTACAAGTGTAAAATGTTTTTCTAATTTAAGAGAAATAGATAGAGACTGTTGTTGATGGCTTAATTTCAAAATTTAGCTGAGAGTTTGAAAACTTAGTTGAGAAACTCCAAGACTAAGGTTTTTTCGCAATTTACTTCATCCTCAATGTCTCTATGCCTCTTATGTATATTACTGTATGTATTATGTATATTACTGTAGTGTATGTATTATGTATATTACTTATGTATATTACTGTTTTATTCTTTCATGAATGGGCATTTTAGCATTCCTACGTACAGATCAAATCAACACAATGACTCTTCAAACTCAGGTATGAACTACTGAGCAAACTTCAATTCTTCGTGTTCAGGGGAAGTGCTACTGTTTATTTCACTATCATGGCAGTACAGCTGAATTACAATGGACTTTAATTTGCCTTAGGTCAAAATGACATTTTGTAATGAATTACACCAGTTCTCATCCCTCCCATAACAATGAGAGAACAGATATCAAAGTCATTCACTGAGCAAAGTCCCAATATAATGTTTTCATTTTCAACATTCAAAACTCATTAAAAGGAGGAAAAAAATCATACACATGACTGAATTATCTGAGAACATGAATTGAATGTCAGTCAGTTTACTGTTTTTATTGTCTGTCTTCCCTGCAGATCTAACAAGCCTATTGACATTAATAAACTACACACGTAGTATTTCCCTTACCTGATAGAAATAAGGATTGGGTTCAGACTCTCCCACACCATTGAAGTCTTCTACATTTATAAGCTGGAAGTCATACAAAAAGCCAGCATTGGCTGTTCTGAACTCTGGCAGAAGCTGCACGTGAGGCAGGTTACCCAGGTTCTTGTAACGCCAGTTGTAGAGGTTACATAAACTGTTCAAAACCACACAGACACAAACCACGAGGAGTGAGTTACAGCAGGCTCTCAAACTCATTCAGAACAGTTCAGATGCACACAAGATTAGTGCTTCTGTAGGTTTTCAGTGAAAAGAATAATTTTGCTGTGCAGTCTGTACATATGTAAATGAACACAGTCGAACAATCTATCCAGCAATGTAATTTTTAAGTTGTGATTCTGTTTTGTACTCTCTCACAGAAAACTTCAGATGCCACGTCAGTGTGGCACACTCAGCTTTAAGTCTGTTCCACTCGATCAAGGTATAAATTTTGTAAGAATTCTAACAAAAATTTTAATGGGTAACAAAACTTATGGAATATTAAAGTTTTTTTACAAACCAGAAGGAAATAAGGAAAAAATTTTCTGCATTACCTGTGGTAAAGCTTCTTAAAGTAAAACAAAATTATTTCCTTATTTATTTTGTATGGCCAAGTATTAACACAAGACATGAACAGAAACAAACAAAATCTACCTAACTGTGAATGATTTCTGTTATTTATAGGGACAGTAATATTAACAAAATGCCTCATTCACAAATGCACAACAATATCCAGACCAGATTAAGTAGCAGATAATTCATTGGGAAGCTACCTGTGATCAAAAAAGACAAAGCATAGGAAGGCACGGACAAAAAAATCCATGATCAAGAAATTACTTGCAAAGTGAAGGACTTCTGCTGTCTTATCACTACAAAATTCACTAAGATTTTGTAAAATAAACTTTATTTACCATCACATTCAGATAAAATTTTCATTTTAAAAATCATACTGAACTGTCATTCATCATACTAGAAAATAATATTCTAGGTTCCCAACATTTCCTACACGAAAAAAATGAAGTCATCCTTCCTATTGTTCACTACATATTATGCCTAAAATAAAGATTTAAAACTAAACCTAGAGTAGCAAGATTTTATATGGAGTAATTTTCTCTTATTTGGTTTTATTTTTCCTTTTTAACATGACACCACAAATATGCAACTTACACAGTCAATAAATCTGGTATTTCAATTACCACAGTGAAATGACAGATACACAGATAAAAAAGGAAAGCTATTTTACTACAATGATGCAGTATCTCCTTTAATATAAAAAAGGCTTTATGTTCTTGTGTGGACAACCTGAATGTGTCCAATCTTTGGATGCATCTCTCCTGAAATACTACAGAAAAGCACCCTTTTACAGACTCTCAGGGAATTATTATATATTCAACGCTAAATAAATCATATCTTTATTCAATTTTGAATATATTAAATGTTAGCTGAGAAAAGAAAGCTTCCACAAAGTCTCAGTTGTAAAAAAACACTTACGATTATTAAATTCCTTTAAATACAATTTTCACTGAAGTACTCATGCAACAGCAGAGTACTACTACATAAAAATTACAATAAAGAAATTAATCTGATGGCATTTCAGCGACGTAAAATCAGCCTTCCTAGTCTAAGCTGAAACAAATGGAACAAAACAACTAAATTCCAGTTTTGCAAACTCCTGCCCTAACAATAAAAAACAGTTTCTGAAACTGTATGTAGCCTTCTCTCATTTTTAACCTGTTACTTTCTTACAAGCTAGACAAAGGATTTTTTGTCTTACCTTGCTCTTGCTCTTCCTTGTGCATCCAAATCAACGGTTGGCACTCCAACACGAACAAATCGTGTAAAAAGAGACTGTTCCATGTTGGAGTATTTCTGAAAAGCCATGTTCTTAATGACTGGGGGCAACTGATGATGGTCACCAATCATAATCCACCGCTTCAGACGACTGAATCCATCCTGGGGGTTCTAGAATTGAACAATTACACTATCGCACCTATTACAACATAATCAAGGCACTCAGAACACATTACGAGTCAGATTGTCTGCCTTTGTCTAAGCCCTTCAGCTTTTGTTTTTAAGCTACACTGAACTGCAGTCTTTTTAAAGACTACTAGCTTCTATCCCATCAGAAAGTAGAATTGTAAATAAAGTCTCTTTTCTTATCAAACAAGTACCTTTATCTACTAAACTTAGTAGAGAAATATCAGAATAAATGTCATATTATACTGCTTTAAAAGCCAAAATCCCCTGATTACTACACAGTAGTAGTAGTTACCCTAGAACTGTCCTTTGAACTTTACTTTTTGGATTCTGAGGTAGTGAGTACGAAGCATCTGAAACGGTTTTTAGCGTTCAGATGTCCAAGGCAAAACTGAACCTGCCTTTCAAATGTCTCTGTAGTTCAAGTGCTTCACCTGTTTACTTCTGTAATTCTCAAACAGCCTCTTCCATGACCAGGATGTGCCCCTAACTAATTCCCATCTTGCCTCTTGGACTGAATGCTCTTCACAATTAGCATCCTGGAGACTTCCAGATGTCAGACCCTCATTACACACTCCTGTGATAATTCCTTTTCCCCATGGGAATACTATTTGAGACAGAACGTAAGTTCCTTTTCCTGCCACTTGAAGTGGAAGAGCTCTGAAGCTGTCTCTGATCAGACAGCAAGGAAAGAAAACAGAACTCTGGACTGTCCAATTCTTCAAGCCTGAAAATGCCTTAGTAAGAAAGTAAGAGGATGGAAATAATTTTTATTGGCAAGAATAAAAAACCACAAAAAACCAAAACTTTTTTTTTTACCTGCTCCTGAAAGTTTCTGCTTTGGAGATGACCAAGCATTCTATATAATTGTTCTGTACTCATCAGCAATTTTAATCTTGGACAAAGAACCCCCCAAAAAATTCAGTTCTTAAAAATTTGTCACTGAATTGCAAGTGAAGAAATAAAGTACTGCTACTCTGGAAGCCTAGATCCTTAGGTTTTGTTAAAATAAAAACCCACTCAATTTTCAAGGACTATTTGGGATGGCTCATGTAAATAAAGTTAAGGAATATCCCCCAGAATATGCCTCTATGGTGAAATGGTCTACTCTAATTACACAAACTCTTCAGTTTCTGCATATCTCACATACACCTATTTTCCCTCACCTGCCAGATGCATCTGGTTATTCAACAGTCACTCAAAAGTTTGAAAAAAATTGTAAGATGCTTACTTCATTGAATAAAATAATTTCATAATCAATGTGAAAGTTCTTACTAGCAAATATCAGTTCTGGGTTACTTCCTACACATGATCTTTTTCATTTTAATATTCAATATTGTTCAAGAACACAGAGTCTTATTTATCTTTTTTTTTTGAAATATCTTTTATGTTTTAAGTCTAACCTGCAACAGGAGAGGTATAAAGGTTTCTATCTCCAGAATCTGAGCAGACTCTTCCATTAAGATGTTGTCATACTGAGAAAAAAAAAAAAGAAATGTCCATAAACACAGTAACACAAACTAATGTATTTATTCAGCCTACCAAAAGAAAGCATCTATTACTCATTCAGATTTTGCTGGGTGGGACAGTTACAGCAGGATTTCACCTTATAGGCAAAATATCAGTATTACTAAATAGGTGAAGTCCTACTACATCAATGGCAGATCTCTCTGTACCAGTCATGCCTTATATCTAGAAGGAATTCATGACTGAACTACATCACATGCTTCCCATATGCCATAACCACAAGACAAAAGCTTTGTGCAGTGGAGCAAACTAATTTGGTATTTTTGCACTAAAGCTGAAGAGGAGCCATTTTGTGATGCAATACAGCACATGATCAGTGAAAAATAATACTGAAAGAATTACTGGTTGCTGGCTTTTGTGAGAAAAAAAGACTGCACTAAATTAGTAGTTATAGTTATCACTGTAGAGTGAAAAAACCATTGCATCATAGCTCTTTTTCCTCAAATTGTTAACTTTTTAGGTAAATGAAGTTATAAAGGCCATGTTTTTCTACCCAGTTCTGTCTCTATTTTATTAATCCCATCACTGCTTTTTATCATGTAATATGGCAAAACTAACTTTTTTTAAAATGCAGTATTAAGCATTTCTTGTATCTACAATAACTTAAAAGTGATTTAATCTTTTACTTACAGAACTTACATTTTTCTTCAGTAAAATTAAAAAATTGGAACACATGGGCAAAAAAAATGCAACTCTAAATAATCTAGATGCCTAGATTTGGGGAGAATAAAGAGATTCATATGGGGTGGGAGACAGGGGAGAATCAACACCAAAATCAAGTAGTATAGTAGCACTAGTATAATCATTACTTTGAAACCTAATTCAACTAGGTCACGTCGTTTCAGAGCAGCATGAGTACAAGTCATGGCAATGATTTTTGCTTCTTTCACCAACAGGTATTTGGATCTATCCAGGCCACTGCGGAGAAGCTCAAATGCTCTGAATTCCTATGGAGGACAAAAGAAAAGCCTTGAAAGTCAGAATACAAAAAAATATCACTTATAAAATGTATCCACTCAATACCTATGTGGCCACCTTCTTAATATAATTAAACAAGAAGGTTCTGAGGGTAGGTACTGTCAACAATCCCGTCTGAGTAATTTGTTGTGGTTTCCAGGTTTAGTATATTTTGAAAAAAAATCTTGTAAAACTCTATCAAAGAATTCTTCCAACCTGTATGCATATATAAATTTGCAGACAATTACTCAATTAATTCTGTGGAATCCTCTCAGAATCCCCCAAAATCTTCTTTTACTGTATCTTCTTATTTCCTACTTTACTGCATCATAACATCACATCAAATTCAGTAGCAGAAAGACCATTACAGTTAATATAATCAAATGATACACAAATCACCTTTACCCTAACTTTTTAAAGGCTCTCAAGCAATTCTGGCAAAAACAGAAGATAATCCATTAAAGTTACTTCTAAGTTATCTGATTAAAGGCAATTCACTGTAAATGCAAAGACCCCATGAGGATCAGAGGTGTACCAACCCTCGTAACCTCATCAGTGAAAACGGAACATGCAGAACGGCTGCTTCCCACGATCCAACTAAAAGAGACTAGACCCTGGTCCCTATTGTGAAACATATCTGTATTACTCAAAGGTGGAAATTCTCACTTTGCAAGCTAATGAAGCTGCCTAGATGTATAGATTTCTTCTAGGATGTAGGGAAAATGAGACTTTTGGAACTGTGTAAAGTTCTTCTACAGGGTTAGCCAGATTCACTTGCCTTTAACAGTTATACGTCTTACCTCAAGCTGAGTGAATATTTTCTTAATATGTCTAAAACACCCTTCAGCAATTTCCATATCTTCTTCATACGATTTGCCTTTGAAAACTGGTTGAGGAGCATTTGCAAAATACTGGTGAAACGGAAAGAAACTGGAGACATCTGCAACATCTGGCAATTTTCCACCTTTAACTTTCACTTTGCTGATATATTCCTCCCAACGGGACATTACCTATGACAAAGCAAAGTGGTTTTATATCATAAGGTTTTTGGCAATGTGTAGGCTTGCACACATAGCATTAAAAAAAAATTATCACAAAAGTAAGGTATGTCTTAGGTAGCATTTGACCTTGTGTCAGGATGACATTTTTGAAGTGTGGTGGGTTGAGCTTGGCTGGCTGCCAGACTCCCACACAGTATCTCTGACTCTTCTCTTCAAAAGGACAGTGGGAGAAAGTTAAATGGAAAAGCGTATGGGTTGAGATGAAGACAGGGAGACTGCTTAGCAAGCAGCATCACACGCAAAACAGACTCAGGGAAAAATAATTTCATTTATTTCTAAATGAAAACAGAGTAAGATGGTGAGCAACAAAGACAAAGCCAAAACCACCTTTCTTCTCCACTCCCTCTTTCTTCCCAGGCTTAATTTCATTGACAATTTTTTTTCCTCCTCCCCACCCTGAGCAGTACAGAAATAATGGTGCTGTCATTCAAGTTCACAACACCACATCTCTGCCACCCCTTCCTCCTCACACTTCTTCCCTGCTCCAGCATGGGATTTTGACAGGCTGCGTCTTCCTCCAGGATATATCCTCCTGCTCAGCATGGGGTACTCCATGGGCTGCAGTGTGGGTATCTGCTGTGACACAGCCTCTCCATGGGCAGCAGGTGGAAAACCTGCTTTACCATGGTTGTCTCCATAAACTACAGGGAACCTATGCTCTGGTGCCTGGAGCACCTCCTGTCCCTTCATTTCCTTCTGACCTGGCTGTATGGGGTTGTTTCTCCCACTCCCCTCTCTGCCCATAGCTGCTGCAGAGTTGTTTTTGACCTCTTCTCAAAGAGGTTTTCACAGAGGCACCACCAGTGCCACTGTGAATTCAGCTTTGGTCAGCAGTGGGTCTGCTGGAGCTGGCTGTGTCCAGCACAGGGCAGTCCCTAGCCTCTTCTCAGAGGTCATTCCTACAGCCATCCGCTACCAAAACCTTGCCACATAAACCCAATACAGAAGTAAACTTCTTTATTATCCCCACTTACACTACTTTGATTTAAATACCAAGTGGGATTCGTTTACGAGGAAACTCAACCAGAAGATGAGCTCTAGCAACGCTCCTAGCACTCTTCAACACCTAATGTCCATTTAATGTTAAGATCCACAATAAAGCTAGCCCAGAGTAACTTCTGTAAAAACAAACACAGTATGTGCATTCAATCCTAAGTACCACCCTGTAAGTCTCCTTATGCAACACTAGTTGCAAATGTAGACCACGTCACTGAAAAATACACGGAGAAGAAATGAGGGATATGCAACATACCATTTTGTACACTGTACATTTGATTTCACAGTGGCATTTAATGCTATAAAAGGTTCCTATCAGGACCATCAAATAGCTGTTCTAATGCTTGTCCAAAATATAAAGCAGCCCACAGATTTCCAATCTGAAGGAGAAGCTTCAGGTTAGAATCTTTGCCAGCATTCATGAAGGGCAGCAATGACTTGGCGAGTCAGCAGGCAGGATTTAAAACAATAGCAACACAAGCAAGTCATGCTGCAAATTTAACTTTAGCTGTTACTGTATTGTGGATCACCAAGGAAAATGCTTTTTGTTTTTACTCTCAACTCTGAAAAATTCACTGCAAGTTTTACAAAGTGGTTCGTAATGTATTTAGGTCATACAGTCTCTGCAAAAGTATTTCAGTCCTTACTTGGTACAAGAAAAAGTGGCCAGCTGTTTCACAAGTGTAAGAAACATCTCCTGGGACTCCAAGACTCTCTTGTAACCGCCCAACTTCTCGTAGAAGTTCAAGTCTTCGAGCCAGCACATAATTAACTCTTCCATACCTATAAAATGGATTAAAAACAACATAATTTTTATTTAACTCAAAACAGTCTCTAAGTATCACAATGAGAGATCACAAAAACCCCCCGCATCCCTCCAAGAAACCCCCAAAACTGCAACCCTGTTCGTTCCAAAACCTAAGAATCTGCTACGTGCCAACTATTTCTATCAGTTGAGCCCTAACAATTCACAAAGCCGAGCTTATAAGAAATAAAGTTCTCACAGTAGTAGTGTAGCCCACCTTCAAATATATTCCTCAACCTTTACCCCTCCCTCTCAAACTGCCAGAACCCACAGCACCTGCAGAAACATCCCACAGATCTGGAGTTACCCTGAGAAAGTGTGAAAATAGACAACATAGAGTGTCTTAAAGAAAGCTCCTTTTAATGACGAACACTACAGTTCAAGGAATATAATAAGCCATGGATACTACTAAGCAAGTATCTGCTATGGCAGCATTTCACTAAGTTTTTGGCTATCAAATTTCTGGAATAATTTGACTACGTCAAAGCATTCAATTTAAAAGAAAAAAAATCAAAGGTATTTATTTTGCTAAATACTGAACTATGTATATGTGGGTAGCTTCTAGTGACTATATATAATTTTTACTACAGCTTTTGAAGTCGAAGTATTGCTATGATAATCCAGTACTGGACAGTTCAGATATTTCCAGTGCACGACCATTATACCCTGCTTACATTTATGAATGTGTGTAATCCTACTGACGTCAATTGGACTAACACGTGACAAACATACAAATATCTAGAAGAACAGGTTCTTAAGTCTTTGTACTGATACAGAGTTAATAGCTTTCCTTATGTATGTATACTTCAAAATGTGCTCTCAATGAAATAAGCAACTTTGAGGTTAAGCAGTATCTGAAGAATTCAAAGCAGAAAGTTCATTTTCATGTTTATTAATGCAAAAATCAACAAAGTAGAAGTGATACCATATTTGTACAAAAAAACTGTAACTCCAAAAATCTGCCTTACTATTCTAATTTCTCTCACAGATTAATTCTACGAAAGGTATAAGGGTCCAAAAAATGTAATTATCTTTTATTCAAGCAGTTGAGTTTGTGAACAAGCAACTGCCTGATTCTGCCTTTAGATGCTCAAGGGAGCGCGGTTTCTGTACAGAATAAGAATCAAAATTACCAAATCTTGTACTGAAAACTAGTGCACTCTGTGTTATTGGGATTCAATAATATGAGAAGAGTAAAACTTGTCCAACACAGCTCATTTGCATGGGAGGTAGAGTGGATTCAATAGAGACATCTTGCTGCCACGTTTATACAAGTGAGTTTATCATTAGCATCTCCTTTCTCACCTGCTGAAATCTTTCTCTGTCTCTAATTCCTCTTCTCCATGACCCAGACGCAGAAGGTGACGCTCATCAATGTCTAGAGCCATGATTTTTTCAAACAGCTGGTTCAAAGCCTAAAGATTGACAAGAACAGGAGAAAAGGTAGTTTTTAGAAGTTCAGAGGCTCTTGCAGGGGAAAACTGAGAAATTACTCGTAAGGTAGGAGATTATGCCTATTTTAGTATAAATGGAAGCCAAAACAAACAAAAGTTAATTTTGTTTTAACAAAACAAAGTTAATACTGAAACTCCTAATCTTGACAACAGGGAAATTAGCCTATTAACACTGTTTTATTCGCATACTTTATATAACAATTACATTTGACTTTACAATTTTAAAATTTAATTCTATCACATAGTTAACTTAGTTGATAAAGCTATCAATGTACAAAACTGTCTCACAAACACCAGTTTTTGTATGATGACATTAAACAATTTAACCTTTAGTGTACATTAGAGAAGTATGATCTGGTACTTACTGCCAGGTACTGTGACTATTCCATTTGGATAACTAAATTTTGCTTAACTAAACTTCTAGGTGTGCTACACCTTCTGCCTTAAATTCTTCAGTTCTCTACTGGCTTACTATCAGCTAATTCAGTGTATTTCAAAGGAGCAAGTTTGTAAGCACTGGATCATCAAGTTTTGAAACTATGAATAAACACAAGAATAAACTAAGAATAAACCTCCACTCGCAGCTGCAAGTCATGTAAACATCTTAAAGTGCAGCATCAAGGCATGGGTAAGGTACCCTGCTGAGACAGTTTATTTCCCAGGGTAAAATTTCAGGTTAATTTCCTCATGAAAGTCTTGTCTGGTAAGAAGAGCCTTCTATCTGCCTCAAAGTATGTCCTCCTTTTCCTCCTCAACGGACATGTTCTCAACCCTTTCTCCCAACTTTAACCTGTCACTCTCCTGTAATCCATTGCAGACTGGCCTATACTACTCCAGGCTGTAACTCCTCACCAAAACAATACCCCCTCCACCATTCTTTGATCTTGCTTTGATGAAAAATGTTCTCCAATGGTACGTTCAGTTGAAGTAACTCATACCTGAGACAGGACAGGCTAATCAGGGAGACCAGGAAACAGCTGACCCTAGTTTCCAAACAAATCATTCCAAATCAGATGCAGGTTTCATAGAATCATAGAATATGATGAGTTGGAAGGGACCTACAAAGATCATCAAGTCCAACTCCTGGCCTTGCACAGGACACCCCAAGAATAACATCACGTGCCTGAGAGCAGTGTCCAAATGCTTCACGAACTCTGTCAGGCTGGTGCTGTGACCACTTCCCTGGGGAGCCTGTTCCAGTGCCCAACCATCCTCTGGGTGAAGAACCTTTTCCTAATATCCAACCTAAACCTCCCTTCACACAACTTCAGGCCATTCCCTCAGGTCCTGTCACTGGTCATTACAGAGAAGAGATCAGCGCCTGCCCCTGCTCTTCCCCTCATGAAGAAGTTGTAACTGCAGTGAGGTCTCCCCTCAGTCTCCTCTTCTCCAGGCTGAACAGACCAAGTGACCTCAGCTCCTCCTCATACAGCTGCCCCTCAAGGCCCTGCAGCAACTTTGCTGCCCTCCTTTCAACACTCCTTAATAGCTTTATGTCTTTTGTATCTCGTGGTGCCCAAAACTGCACACAGGACTCAAGGTGAGGCTGCACCAGTGCAGAGTAAAGTGGGAAAATTAAGAGTAAGACCCTTAAAGACTTTTAACGTTATCAGTATTATTTTTATTTTATATATGCTTGAGAATTTGCAGTTAGACTCCATCTCTTATGAATGATAAGCAAATATTCAGCTAAAGAGGCCTTCCCTTAGGAGCGTGAAGCACAGAGCAAACAGCTTCTGAGAAAGCTAATTAGCAAAAATCTGGCATGCATGCAATGCATGTGCAACTGTAAGAACCAAGCAGAGGGTTTTTCAAAATACTTTCTAATTTCTACCTCCAACCAATTAAACACATTGAAAATTTCTAATAAATCATTTAGAACTACATACCTGAAATTCAAAAATTTAATTTCCCATTATGAAACGGGCAAAACCGCACACAAGCCGATTCGAGTTTCCATTGTTGAGAGACAAATGCAATTCCCAAACTACTGAACTCCATACCTACTGTTCTTCTAGATTGTAATTACAGGAAAATATCACACATGATTGACACTTTACCTGATTAGAGTGGGTAACTATAAGAGTTCGTTGTTCTGGGAAATTATGATAAAGATTGGATATTATCTGGACTGCTACATCAGTTTTTCCAGTGCCAGGTGGACCCACCACCTAAAATCAAACACACACACACAAAAGTTAAAACCAAACAAAAATCAATACACTATTTATCAGAATACTGCACAATGAAAACAACAGAGTCAACTGCGGAAGAAAAAACCCAGAACAATCTCACAAGACATAAAATACAAATTGCTATAAAATCATTCTTCCTTTATTTAAAGACTCTCCAACCACTGCAAAAGCAAACTCAGTTGCTGTGGAAAGCCTTCAGCCACCAAAACACAGGATACAGAGATATGTGTTGCCATATGATTTTGTGAGAATGGGAGGATGTTGAACCTTTGAATGTTAATTTTTCATATCTTTAAACTATTAACAGAAATTACCTCAGCAAGGCTACAGAAAGGGGCATTACTAGTATTTCACCGAACGTACCTAAAACCAGAATTAAATAAATAAATAAAGAGTATAGAATCCTTAAAAACATTCTTACCATAGTTAGTCCAGGCTGCATTCCCGCACGGATGGCTTCAATCTGAGTGTGAGTAAATTGAATAGTGTTGCTGTAACAAAGCAAAACAAGATCAGGTAATCGATAGCTTTTGTCAACAGTTTTGATAAAAGCAATTGTTTTAATAAGTTTTATTTGAATTAACTGTTTATATCTTTCCCAAACTACACACTTGCAAACTTCTGCATAAATTAAATCAGCATTACAACTACCTTTTTTAGAGATACAACAGTCTTGTAACATCTAAGCAAGACAGCAAATCATGTTGTCCATGTGACAACAAATTCATTCCATCTAAAAGACTGTTTGTCTTTAGCTATTATTTGCAGAGAATGTTGTAAAATTATTTAGGTATGACTTTCCTAATATTCAAATTCCTGAGACAAAAAACACTAGAAGACAGTATTTCTCACTGTTCTTCAATGGACTTTTTTAACAGATGGAAGATAATAGAATATTTTGATTCAAATATAAAACAAACCAGTCTCGCGTCTGAAAATGAGCCGCTGTGCATGTGTTATCATTTTAAAACAAGTCCCCATCCATTTTTTACCGTTTTGGTTGATTATATGGATATGGTCCCCTGTTTGGAATAACATGAGGCTCTACAATCAGTGTTTTAGCGTCTTCAGGGTTTTCTTGATTTCCATCCTCTTTTCTTTTCGTTCCTTTACCTTCCTTCATTGGGAAAGTTATCCTGTAACACATAATTTAAGGTTACAGTTCAACATGTTCACTACGACACAGATTGTCTTAGAAGGTGATAGAGAAAGTTTTTTTCTCACCATTAAGACAAACTTTCACACAATAGGGAAACAAGTGCTGCAAATGACAAAGTTTTAATGAGAATAAAGAAAAAAAATGACAAATAAATTCATGAAGCTGATTAAACAAAAAGTATGTCAAAAGCACTCCTTTCATAGCTGGAAAAGCCAGGAGCAGTGCTGAGAGCCAGCTGGAAAAACACTGAAGACAAGAACTTCATTAGTGAAAATAGAAGAAACAGGAGAAAAGTTATCATAAAACATAAGCTGTGTCAGTGTTCTAAACTGTTCCAACAGATGAAGTTTTTATCCTCTCATTTCAATTTTTTTTATAGCTTTCTGTATATAGTAGCTAGCTTCTCTAATTCATAAAAAAACTACAGGCGAAGGAATCCCAATGCCTAGCTGAATATCTCAAGACAAACATGCAGATACCTATAACAGTAATAATCTCTTACAGGACAAATGTAGCAGTAGGAAGAGCAACAGCTCTTCATAAAGAGCAGTATCTCTCTTAATATAGGAGCTGAAACTGAACAATAGGTCATTGAGGAAAACTGCGCGTAAGATCCTTTCCTGATACCTTCAGACTATTTTTATATCATTATATAGTGTTAGTGCCTTCTCCACACAAATTCTCCATGCAGTGTTTCCAAAAAAAGCTTGGGAGATTACCTCCCTGCTTTTCAAGATTCAATTTAGCCATGATAAAAGCTGACTGGTGCAGGAGAAAGCCATCTTTTCCCTCCACAGATTTATTCCTTCACAAGCAAAAGATGTAGTTTCTTCAGCTGAAGAAACTTCTCCAATACTGTGCACTGTGAATCTCAGCTGTCAAAGTTCAACGAAGTGCACCAGGAGGGACAGAACTGTCAAGTCTAAAAATGCTGGACAATAGCACCACTGAAACAAAATTAGTAAATCTCATTTAGCTGTCACAAAGGTAGGCATCCTATTTCAGAAATCATTTCTAAAAATAAGCAATATGGGATTTCAGACTTAATCCTTTGTGTTGATTTAACAGTGGTGTTTCCAAAAGCTCAAATTCTAACTGATGTTGAAATCGCTGTTCTTAGCTTGTTTTAATGAGACATGTAAGGAAACTATATAATTAAAATTCTCTAGGCTGATCTTGAGGGAGCGAGATACCATAATGCAGAAGTGAATACTGTGTGTCTTGATTCTATCTCATACTTTCGCTTTTTCCATATATTCCGTAGGCTGATCTACAAGCAATGCTCTGATGCATTTTGGTACAGAATAGAACAAAAGCTGTAGTACAGTTAACTGTATCATATAACTATCTAAATCTTAACATATCTCCATCTTTTCTTAAAAGAAAAACCATCTCCCTTCAACCCCTGAACATAACTCCACCTGAAAACACATTTCAGCAAGAATACCAGACCAGAAGTACTTGAAATATTGAGATCACCTGAATGGGGGTACATGCAGATCTGGATTGTCAACAGTGACTTTAACATTGTATCCAGGAAAGCTAGCTTTTAAGTGATCAATGGACAGGAAAGTGTCATTAAAATCCAGAGTTGCAATCTGATTCGGCATTTTTGAATAGTGTGCACTACTTGGGTCTCCATATCCAAGAATGATGTCATGCAGCCAGTCAGGAACCACACAATCTGTGTTCATCAAATTCCTAATAGTCTCCAGAAGAGCCTGTAAATAAGAAAAAACAGAAAAAATAGGATTGAAGAGACTGACTTTTTACCAAGTAAAAATCATACCGAAAATCAATCAAATCTGTTTTAAGATGACAGAATATAACTCTTTGATTGACAGTGTTTGGTTAGATTGAGTCAATATACAGACCATGTACATATGCAACAAAACACCAATATCAAAGCACAGAATTCTTACACTAAGAGCTAGTAAAGATGACCATAACAATCAGTAAAGTTTTCATTCCAGAACACTCAAAGCAGGGGAAAAAAGCATAGAAGACCCTCATGCAGTTTAAGGTTTCTTCTTACATGCCTACAGATTTCATCCCTGCAGTCGGCTTAAGCTTCCCTTCAAGCATTTGGACATTTTCACCCACAAATTAATTTATCTAATAATCTGTGGTTATGTCAGTTTCTTCTCCTTCTCCCTCTTGTGAAAACACCAATGCTCCAGAACCTAGACTTGCACAGAGGGTGGGCTTTTTAACTAAGACGTAGCTGAACTTCCTGTTAAAGGGCTACTTTAAGTGGCAAGTCTTCAAAACCCACCTCGCCTGAAACTTGGCATTTGGACACCAGGTATCTGCTCTTCAGCAGCAGCAGGAATACAAGATACCAGACCTGCACTGATTTCCAGATCCTCTGACTTACAATGCCACCAAACATGGATACAAATGAATGGCAAACACATTGCATCAGCACTCCACACCAGAATATAACACAGAACCTCCAAATGTCAATCTTGTAAAAGAACAGTCAGACAAATCAAAGTACAGAATTTTATTCTGATAGTCTACATTTACATATCCATCTCCAAAGGGTAGGTTTCTCTGCCCTTCTCTTGCTTGTGTTGTATCATTCAAGGAATCAAGTAATGTGATCATCATCCCTGCTTAGTCTACCTCTATTAAGGTCCTGATTCTTCCCCACTACTCAGCGTGGGTGAGACCACATCTGGAGTGCTGTGTCCAGTGCTGGGCTCCTCAGGACAAGAGACACAGACATACTGGAATGAGTCCAGCAAAGAGCCACTAAGATGATTAAGGGATTGGGGAATCTGTTGTATGAGAGGCTGAGAGAGCTGGGATTGTTTAGCCTCAGGAATACAAAACTCAAGGGGCAGTGGAGAATTTGATCTATTTGTATAAAAGAAACGTAATAGGAGGTAGTAAGGTCCATGGAATGACAGTCCACTCAGTAGTGTCCTGTAAAAGGATGAGGGGCAACAGACACAAACTGAGATACAGGAAATTCCACCTAAATACACCAGAATGTTTTTACTGTACCAGTAACACTACACTGGAACAGGCTGTCTACACTGGTTATGCAGTCTCCATCACTGGACATATCCAATTCCGACTGTACAAAGTCACAAGATCTCGAGTAACTTGCTCTAGCTGACTCTGCTTTAAACAGGCCTTGGACTAAATCATCTCCAAAAGCCCCTCTAACCTCAACCATTCTCTGAATCTGTTCCTTCCAATCACAGTCATGCTGTGGATTCTGCGACAGCCCTGTAAAGCTACCAAGTTGAAGGCATCTTAGCATTTCTGAAGCCTGAAGGTCCTGCAATTACTTCAAAGATATATGGATGGACAAGTCCCATATCAACTAAGAATTCTTATATTTTTGTTGCAAATATAGAACAAGTACTTCTGGCTTAAACATATATTAAGCACAGCATAACATGTTTGTGCTAAGAAAAGCACAAAGAAATCAGACAATGCCACTTTTTCAGGTAGTATTTCTAAATTTAGTGATCAGTTTCCAAGAGGAAGCAAGAAATATGTTCCTAACATCTAATGTGCTGCTTCTACATCACAAAAACTTTGCTTCAGCTTTTCAAAAAGTAATTTCTATGCATGTAAAAACAGTAAGATTTGTTCTTGTAAGAACTAACACTGCTGACCAATTGGAGTGACACAGTGGTGTCACCTCCAGCAAACACATTGCATTTGCACTTTCTCTGCTGTCTCATCTGCTTAATTTACAAGGACTGCACAAGAGTTCTCCTGTCTTCTCTCGTACAAGCTCAGCTTGAAACTTCAAGCTGCCTTCTATCTGCTCCATACACTCTCTACACTAACCACAGCATCATCTTGTTTTATCCAGCTGAAGTTTTCTTTTATCCAGCTGAAGTTAGAAAGGTTTGCAAATGACATGGAATGCATGCACCTAAACTGCTAGCAATGTGATAAATATGGATATACCTTAGATTGTCTTGAAAAATGAATGTATGAGACTTTAGTAAATGCCAGCATAGAATGGTTTGCATTGGGATTTGCCTGTAAATTAGCTGCAAGAACACAGTGCAAATTTGAAAGCTATACTCACATGTAACAGCAATGCTGAGCAAACTTAAGCATTCATTGCAGGGCTTTCCCCCTCACTACAAAAAACTGCATATACATGGGATGAAAAAACACATCTATGTGCTTGTACACCAGGAAGCTTTGGCAGAGGGCATTTGTATTTACAATAGAACACACAACATAAACAATCAGTTCTGGCGTTTCTTTTTAATGTATTTATAAAGGACTCACTATGAAGTTCTTTCAATACACCAACCCACAGGTGGATGGCACCACAATGGTCTATGCAGGCTGCAAGCTACTGCTTCACACCAGAGTTATCTTTCTAGATACAGAAAGAAAAAAACATCCAAGTCTTCCTGCCTACCTCTTTATCCATTTACACAGAACTTGCCACAGAATCCTTTAAAACGAAATTCACTTTAATTATGCAGTGCATGATTTTAAGGCACCAAAACAAATGTAGTTTTTCATTCATGTTGCATTTTCATAATGGAAAACTCAAGGAACATTAAAGATTCAGAGGTCTAAAAAGGAAAGAAATTGAGTAAGAAGTATTTTTAGGCATACAAAATTATGCACCCTCACAGTGAAAAAGGCCAACAGCACCTTGTGCTATAGCAGGAATTTGCCCAGCAGGTCAAGAGAAGTGGCTCCTTCCTTTCTGCTCAGCACTGTTGAGGCTGTATCATATAAAGGATTTGGCTGAAAGGAACCTTTAAAGCTCTTCTAGTCAACCTCCCCTGCAATGAGCAGGGCCATCTTCAACCAGTTTCAACGGGTTTCTCAGAGCCCGGTCCAACCTGACCTTGAAAATTTCCAGAGACGGAAAATTTCCATTCACCTACCTCTCTGGGCAACCTGTTCCAGTGTTTCACCACCCTCATCATAAAATATTTCTTTCTTACATCTAGTCTGTCTGCATCTACCATCTTTTAGTTTATAAACATTACCCCTTGTACTACCACTATTAGAAAGTTTGTCCTCATCTTACTTATAAGCCTCCTTATTGAAAGGGTGCAGTCAGATCTCTCTGGAGCCTTCTCTTCTCCAGGCTAAACAACTCCAACTCTCTCAGGCTTTCCTCTTAGGAGACGTGCTCCATCTCTCTGATCATCTTCATGTCCCTCCTCCGGACTTGCTCCAACAGGTCCTTCTTGTGTAGGGGAGCCCAGAGCTGGATGCAGCACTCCAGATGAGGTCTTACCAGAGCAGAGCAGAGGGGAAGAAGCATGACCTGTTGGCCACTCTGCTTTTGATGCAGACCAGGATGCAGCTGGATTTCTGGGCTGTGAGTGCAAATTGTTGGCTCATGTCAAGCTTGTTATCCACCAGTACCTCCAAGTGCTTCCCAGCCGGGCTGTTCTCGATCTGACACACTCCAATGCCCAATAAGAAACTGAGCCAGTGACCTTCCCAAAAGCGAACAGGTTCCTCTGAATTTCACATTTTGACTGGTGACACCTTTTCTTACAGTTCACTATTACATTAGGTAACAAAAACATTCCACATACTCCCTTAACCCAAAAGGCCAAATCTGTAGCCTTCCTGTTAGAACACTGAAATTAGAAACTAATGTTTTATTATATACTCAAGCAACGTAGCAGTGTTCTGATTTTCAGTTTAAGAGTTATCTGCAGGGGAAAGTTATCACCAGCTGACATATTCTAGCTTCCTGAAGGGAAAGCCTAAACTTTACCACCTAAAAAGCCTAACTACAAGCACCTAAAATAAAAAAGTCTCAGTACTGACAGCATATTCAGACATACTCTTACCTAAGAGTCAAGGAGCAAGTACCTTACCTTGAAATTGTTTTCTTTTGGTTTTCTTCTCATTATTATATTAAATGTCTCATAAACATCTTCTGCTCCATTTTGGATTGTATTGGTCATGTCCTGCTGATACTGGTTCGGGTCCAGAAATACTCTGTATGTTCTGCAATCACCTTTAAGCCTTGGTTTCGGTTCTGGTCCTGCCCATAATGAAACAGCAAGATTAGAATTTGACTCAGTGCTAAAAGAAAATTATCATTCAAATAAGTGATCCATAATTGTTCCTCAAATGAAATTTAGACAAATTCATACGATGAAACTAATTTCTGTATAGCAATAGAAATATCTTCATTGCATTATTCTAACAGTTTTTGAATATAATCTATTTTATTCCTTAAAACAACATACTGGATTTATTTAATTAATGTAGCTACATCAGATTTTACCAGAGGAAACTAGTTAACCTTTCTCAGGCTGCTTATGGAATTGGTTTGTTTTTTTCCAAGTATGTAACTAATTCAATGAGCATTCCTTAAAAGAGAGGAAAATTATCAATTAGGCTGTTAAAAATAAAACAAAAAAGAGAGAGAAAAAAAAAGATAAATCTTTTGAACAAGTTTTGGTATATCATACCTTCTTCAATAACACGTCCTTTCTCGTCCAACATGCCCTGAATTTCACAGCCTCTGACATACACCAGGCCAGTCTGCTCAACAAAAGGCTGTCGTCGGTCAAACTTGGTGCCGTAAGGTTGCATGGGACGCACCGTAATCAAGAAGCAGACATCGTGCTTACGCAGACCTGATCCCCAAAAGGAACAGTCAGTGATTTGATTGAATGGCATTTTCCTTATCAATTCCTTCACATATATAAAAGAATGCACTAGAATTTCTTTTAAATAAAACCCCACCTGTATAGAGTATAACCTGTTTTGTTTCAAAATATGCCTTGAACTTAGAGAACACAAAACCATACGCCATTGTGATTTAATACCAGATATAAAGAGTAGAAATGGAATGCTTTTTTCATAAGAACAAAGATTTATTTCAAGATTATTCTTCTCCCAGTAATCTTACTCGAGTTACACAACCTAGCTATTCCCAATCATCTCTAAAGAAGTGTGGCATTAATCTCTTATTCTCATTGCTACCTTCTGGACAAACGTCCAATTAATTTTTTCCTTTTTTTTTTTACAAGTTAAGTGCAGTGCCTAGAACTAGGCATAAAATCCTAAACCAAGTTACTTTAATTATCTATTTAATAGGGTAAAAGGTTGTTTACTATTACATTCCAGTTTATAAATTCCAGTATAACTTGAGGTTTTTTCTTTTTGCCTCAGCACTAACACGATGTTGGGGAGTCACATTCACTTGTGAGCAACAATGATCAGAATCTTTCCATTCTGCAGAGGTACTGTGTGATAAGTTATTCCCCCAACATGCATTTGTACCGTGACTTGTTCTTGGTTAATAATCATCCCAGTTGAACTACATCCTGCTTTTAAAATGTTGCTTCTCCAATTCACTAACATAATTCTGAACACTAAACCTTCTCCCCAGTATACCTCCAGAGACTCAGAGATCTAAGACACCTTCAAAATTCAGCAAACATGCTGTGTTTTTCATGAGACAAGTAATTCCTCATTATGCTCCAGAAGGCAGTTTCATCAAGATCCTGTTACGTCAGGCAATGATTCATTAATTCTTCATCTCAGTTTTGATTTCGTTAAAACATTATTTTTTTATAAATCAGAGGCTATTTCAGTATTTAAAAAGCTAGGTGCACCACTATATAGATACCTTCAGTACAGTGAATTCTCTGCCATCCTCCTAGATTTTCTACTTTAACAGAAGTCTACAGCCCCCAGCTTGTATCTGCTCATTTACCACACAGTCCAGCTTTAGCATTTGTGCTACGTGACCTGTAATCACACTACACAGCTCCAGCACATTTATCAGGTTTCTCCAACAGAAGAGAAAGGAGTGACATTTACTGATAATACAAGTACAAGTGCATGCTTCTATGGCACTTGCCAACACGGTCAACTAAAGTTCAAATCCCCAGGCAAAAGAAGTGTCGCCTGTGGATACTTATAAGAAACAGTATTTGGTACAGTCAGCACTTTGTAACATTCAAACACACTGAAAACTACTGAAATGGACTGGTTTGAATTAAATAAAAATCTGCCCTCTCCATTTGTGTATGAGACAGATATCACATTGCCCATAATTTTCAATATGACATTTTTAGCATACACATTATTCAGAATGCTAAGTTAACTTTCCATAGTCCCTGTAAAGGACAGCATTTTACAGTTGATGTCACTGAATGACATCAGTCTGAAGTAATAAACATTCTGTTCCCAATAAACGTCTAAGTTTTTAATAATTTCAATCTTCGCTTTAGGAAAATATAAACTTCTTAAACTTGGAATTTGAGTAACTGACTTCTAAACAGTGTATTAGGATTGACAAATCTGTAAGTTGGATTAAAACCCCCTTTTCTACAAACAAGATTACATCAAAATGTATTTTGATGAGCACCTATTTCATGCACTTTATTTCAAAGAACGTTAAGTACCTTCCCATTCATCTTTGATGTTATCTCGGACATTCAAATTAATTGTAACATCTGCTCTTACTCGCATGGGCCAGTTTTCACCAATGTTGGGCTTGGCCACCTCCACCACTGTGAAAGAGACAATGGGTTGTGCCATCCTAGCCCATCCACCAAAGACCACACCTCCATATTCTGATAACCTAAGAAATAAACCCCAAAGTTTTGTTAGTCATTATCTGGTAACAGATTCAATTCTTTTCTAAACTATGAAAAAATTTACCACACAGTAACTTTTAAGACAAAAGTAGAATTCTTAACTTTATGTGCTACTGAATTAGATTCATCCTGAAATTTAGAACAAAGCATAACATAGACTGACTCATACTTCAAAATACAAAGGCAACTTATGCTAGCATTATAAAAAAAACCTCACAGAGACAGAAGAAAAAGTGAAGGTAACAAAAAGCAACTACTGAGTATAAGAGATATCACACCAAATAAACCCTTTAAATCTAAAGAGGATTAAAATGTGGCAGATGGCAAATTCAAGAATACTCAGTAACATCTCTCACAAACCAGAGGAGTTGATGACATTTGCATATTTTGTAATGTCATCCAAGGCTTAGTACTCGTGGAAAACTAACTCATCATCTTAACACAACAAAGGCCGTTTGTCAGCATCCAACATCCTGCCTTTAACATAGCTACAGGGATACATATCCATAGACCCTTAAAATATCACCCCTTGGATGGCAACACCTTATGGAAGGAGTAAGTGTAAAACACAGTATCTATGTAATAATTTTAAACACATTTGTTACTATGTATTTAGTGTACACCCAATATCAGTTTTTGATTCTTAAATACACTTTGATTAGAATTGAACTGACTGGTTTGCACCAGTTAATAAATATTACCATGGTTTCATCCTACTGACACTATCTTCGATGTCCTGTCTGATCTCATAGGTAGACTCCAAGCGGAAAAGATTGAAGTTCCTCAGTAGGTAGTCGTGGAGAGTCAGAAACTGTAGATTCAACTTGGGGAGTGCAAGGCAGCCTAAGGGTTTAAGGGTAAAAAGGAAGAGGTATTTGAGGGATAAACAAAAAAAAAAGATGAACTAATATACTGGTCCTATGAATTCATACATACATACACACTTTACTGTACAACTGCCGTAAGTGTTATCCTCGGAGATTCTAAAAACTACCCTTTTTATGAATATGCACCTCTAAAAAGCATGTATTTTTCAGGTTCTCTCTAAATGAACCTGCACAAGATTGAAGGAATTTTCATCCTTCTAGCAGTAATACGGTGAACTACTTAAATATTAAATCCATCAATGTATTCAGACTATAACAAAACTGAGTGTAGGAAAATCAAATGCAAAGTAATGGTCTTTGGAAATGCAACAATTAAGTTAGCATTAAATAATGATGAAAAAGGCTCATAAACTAATAAAAACTATGCAACATCCAACAATTCCCCAATTCCCATGCTTTATGCTTATTAGATGCCATGAAAACCATTAATGTAGAAAAAACCTTTAAGTCAAGAAATCAAATTTTAATACACAACTCTAAAGTTTTTGTTACTGGTTTGTTTTTTAAATGAGAATGAAAAACATAAGAAGATTAGATCTTACTACACAAGGAGTATTAGAACTCCTAGACAGGTCCTAAAGCTTCTTCCATTGTTTTAGGACAGTCTTAGGTGCAAATTTTCCATAATTAAAATTCCTGTAAGTTACTCACCTAACATTACTGGACTACTATTCCAGTTTGTCACCTATATTTAAGACTTGTGAAAACATCTTGCTTTTGAACCATGCAATATTATAATTGAAACCTTTCTCTGGTATAGGCACTACATATTGACTTTCACATGCACTGAGATACAACAGCAGTGAAGAAAGGCAGCAGAACACCGTAATTTCTATTCTGGAAAGGCTGATGGTGATAAAATACTTTAACACATTTCCCAACACCAAGTAAGAAATCCTTGTGCTGTAAAGCTAGTTATATGCACAAAGGGCAGGGTGCGAAGCAACACCTCTTTAAGGCTGCACAGTATTTATCAGAGAGACACTCTCCTTCCCTCATTTTCTAAAAGGAAATGGAAACAATACTCCTATCCTTTTTGGGTTAAATTACTCTTACATAAGTTTTAGATCAAACTAATTTAGCTACTTTTAAGAACACAACAAAAAGACCTTAAAGACCACAAAACCAACAGTGTCTTGTCTGAAACCAGGGCAGGAGAACACATGGAGATGAAAAAGAGAAAGTGTAAACTAAACTAAGAGAAGCAAAACAGAAAAAAATACTCGTAACAGTCTGACAGCAAAAGAAATACTTCACAACAGCACCATCAATACTATAATTCCAAAAGCGTTCACCACTGGAGGAAATGTTTCCACTAGCAACCAGTGTTACTTGGCAAAATTACATTTCATCATTAACAAAAATTTCTTGAATGCGTTATTAAAAAGTCACAGAAGAAGTGTGATGAGCTGCTTTGATGAGCTGCCTTCTCCTCCTGCCCTCCCTTCTCTCCCTGACTGTGACCCATACATTGCCATTAATATATCTGGCTAATCAAACATAACCACACAGCACACAGAAGTCAGCCCTCCAACAGAGGATGAATGACAGTAAAGCTGCCCTGACCTGCATTTAAGAACCTGAATGTTTCAGAGCATTAGAACAACCTATGTGCTGTTCACTGAAACAAAGAAGAAAATGAAAGAAAATACTTGGTTTATATATTAATTTCCTAGAAATTACAGCAATCTCCCTGGTCAAGGGGTTTTTTACTTTGTTCTGGTTTGGAGTTTTTTTGGGGAAAGGGGTTCAGTCTCTTTTTTTGTTGCCTTTTTTTTAAAGATTAAACATCATCAGCAGGCCTTTACTCCAGAAGAATCTGAATCAGCTTTTAAAAATTGCATCATACTAAAGAAAAATACTTTTACTCTTTTGGTGCAGATCTCTAGATGACATTTGTATCATATCTTGTTCAGAAAAAAATCCTTTGTTGCCTATGACCCTGCCTATCTAAAGGGGGTCACCTCTTTCTTCTCATTAATATTTGTTTCACAGAGAATTTATCCAAAAAGACTAATTTATGCCAAGCAGCTGAACTTACAGCTTATACCTATGCAAAAACCCCCCCTCTAAATCAAAACTACACGGAGAAGGGTATGAAATACTCGCTGCTAAAACCCAAAACAAACTTTATACTAGTCTTTGAAGACATATGTTATGTGAAATTGCCACATTCCAAATTAGATTTTTCACATTTCTAATAACATTTCTCATGATCTACATTAAAATGACAGTTTTTAAAAGTAACTAGACAAAAATACATGTGCTGTTTATTGCAAACCTTACAATTACATGATTAGTACATTAGGTTCTCAAAGCAGTCACCTTTCAGGGACTACGTGTACTTTTACCTTGAAATAGAACTAAGATAAGTAGTGTTAATTTCCTCCCATTACCACCCTTCCCCTCTCCTTTTCAGAAAGGCTTTCTTGAACATACTTCAGCGCAAAGCACAGAGAACAGATTTTTCTGTTGCTGTTTCCAACCTTTTTCACCTTACCTGGGCCTCGGCTGGTAGTGCAGCACATCTGTTATCCAGAAGCAAATAAATATCTTTGTGCAAAAATAGATTTTTGGATTTTTCTTTAAATCTACTATATATTTGCTAACAATTTGATCTCCAAAGAGTTCCTGATTCATAACTGAAAAAAGCCCCCTGATCTTACTCTAAGATACTGGAAGATGCCAAAGTACCGTGTGTAAGTTTCTTGGACAGAATAAACATAATATACCAGAACTCCCTTTTTTATTGCAGCATTTACTGTTCTGTTCAGCATTTACTGAACTACTAATCATACCTTCTCCAGAGTAATATTCAGTTGGTACAATATTTTCATCCCAAATAATCTTCTCTGTGGGATAGAGAGGCATCTGGTTGAGTTGCTGAATTTGAGATATTCGTCGCTCATGACGGGAAACCTAAAGAAAGGAAGCATTTCAAACTTCTCTAAGTCAAAAAAGAACAATAAAGACATTTTTGAAACACAGAAAATAATTCGTAAGACTACTGGTGGTCACTTGCATTTTCTCCATCAATATTTTTCTAATTAAATATTTTAATATAACTAAATGCACACAGTGACATCAGAAGATGAACAAACGCATAGCCCATCTACTGGTCATAGTACTAGGATCAAACAATCATTTGGCTATTTAGCAGACTAAAAATGGCACAATAAAACTGAAAACACTCAGTCAAGGCTTAGCAGAGAATCAACTTCAAATAAAACTTATTTTACTTCCCACTAAAAATATGGTTAGTACTTAACTAACACTGCTCATTCAGTAACAGTTAGGCTTTATTTCCTCTTCGGGACACAAAAACATCTGTCCAATACCATAATATGTTATCTGAACAAGTATCTCTCCATGGCATCCACAGGCATCATATCACTACCCTCTTAACCTTAGAAAACTACATGAGCAATTTTTTAAGAAATCAACAACCACAAAACAAACTTATGAAAGAGATTTTAAAAAACAGCTATGCTATTCTAATACTGGTATCAGATTAAAAGCCTACAGTAATATTAGGATTCCTTGAATATTCAAAAAACCATGATGTGCATCAAACAGTATTTCAAAATGGTTTGAGGCCCAAATAGGTACTGAATATCTAGATCTACTTTAGACTTTCTTTGTTTTTAAATGGGACAAAAAGGTTACTAAATTAGGAACAAAAACTTTATCAGAAGAACTCAAAACCATTTCCAAGACTCTTCTTATCGACCTTTACAATTACACAAAAAAACCACACATAGAAACTATATTTATGAATAGGCATTTTCAAATACTTCATTTGTATGGTTTTAAACCCCATCTTAATATGCCAATTACTGCTATAACACTGCTGTGGTTCACAAGTGCTTCACAAAACGCCCTAAATGACTACTTTACTGCGGTGTAGTTGCTGGATGTAGCCATGCCTCGAGTTTTCAATAGGAAAAGTGCAAGCAGCGTTGTTTTTACCAGCAATTCCAGCAGAAACTCCTTTTCGTGGCTCGTGTCCTCCCCCTCGGCCAGCGGCGGCAGCAGGCACAGGTACGACGCCACCTGGTGGAGAACGTTGGAGCTGCACAGCGAAAGGAAAAAAAGCCTCTGTCACACTGAAACCAGAGAGAGACGGCGCTGACTGCAGCTGCTTTTTCCTTAAGGAAAAAAGTCCAGCTGTCTGATTCGACCAGAGACAAACAATTACGGGTCAGGCTTTTAAGTGAAGTTTGTGTACAAGGTGTAAGCTGAACCTCTCACCTACAATAAACACGGCAAGGGATGAACATTTCTTGTTGTTTCAAGACCTGACACAGAACTAAACAACAAAGCACACACTGCCCTTGTCAAAAGACATACTACTATCCTTTTACTCACAGCATTTACAATATAGTACAGTTAATACAGTGGCATGCTTTCATGATTTCTGCTGTAGTTCTTCTATAGAACTACAGACTACTTCTACAGAACTACAGACTACTTCTACAGAGTAAAAAAAAATAAACTAAACAAGTTAGAGGTTAACTACAGCAAGTTAATTACTGCTACAACTACTTTAAGCAGCTAGCTTATTTTCCAGAAAATAAGTACTTTCTTACATTCATTAGAATAAAAGAAAAATAAAGTTATCTTTCACTACTAGTGGACCCAAACTCTCTCTGTCTCCCTATTTTAGCACACGTAGAGGCACTGTGATGAGCCAGAAGGAACCGGTAAGTCATATGAGAACACACATGAGATGTCAGAAAGAAAAAAAGGCTGGAAATTTGCTAAATTTAATCATACTGAGAACCAGGAATTTCAATTTCAATTTGATAACTTACCTAAGAGGTTCAAATAACTTCACCAGTGCATCACGGGTATCTACTGCAGCTACATTTGAGAGTGCAAAGTCATACAACTCTGGGAAATGTGCAAATGCTGCTCTCTACAAAAGATCCATGCATGAAAACTGGATGTAAGCATATTAATGAAACAATTTAATAACAGCTTAAATATTTTAAAAAAGCATAGCTTCTTCTGATTCGCAACATGAACCACTCTACGGACCCTAACAGGATAGAAATACAAGCCAAATTAAATCTCCATTTTTCTTAACACCATCTATTTGTTACTCCTGGACTTCTGACACAGTTTCTTTCTAATACACCCTTCTATCAGCATTTGTTGTCATTAAAATAAAACATAAGGCAGCAGATATGTATCTTTGCAGGCAACTAAGAAAAGCAAGGAACAAGTTTAACTTAACCACGCTTCCTTGAATTGTTCCGTTAAAACTGGTGGGAACAATTCTAAAAAGAGTGTGTGAATTTACTTTGTCTCTTTCATACAAGTGACTACTGTTGGCACATGTGCACACTGATCTTGAGGAAATGCTGCCACCTACTGCATCACCACAGGGACCTACAGCATTCTGCTTTCCCTTCTCAACAGACTTGACAGGAGCAGTTCATTTTGGAAACACAAGGTCCAAAATGCTCATGTTTTGCCAGGGCATATTATTTAGTCATAGTCACATCCACCACACTGAAGCGTTACATGTCTTCAATATGTTACAGGCAGTGAAGCTAAAGCTATTCCTGTAACTCAACAGGGAAAATAAGGGGTTTGATTTGGGAAATAACCTCGTGCCTATTCCAGATGCAAATTAGACTAGAACAGCACAACCAAATCCTCCGTCTCTCGTAACCACTTCATCCTCTGCTTACCTGTAGAGAAGTAATTCTGTCATAGTGAATTGTGGTCATTTCGTTCTCTGTCAAAGCATTTCCAGTCTGATCATTGATTTCAAAGCCAGTGTAGAATTTGAGCATATCTAGAAGCTGAGACATCATCATTATAGATTAGTGGGTCAACAATAAGAGACACCCTACTACAAACAAAACCACAACTTAACAGGACGAATGCACAAACAAGAACTCCTCAAAGTTCTAGAAGAATTGGGCTAAGGACTGGTATCTAAATTTTTTACTTGGCTGATGCACAAAATAATTTTTGTTAGGTATCTCATCTGCAAGCGATCAAAATTCCAGTATAGTCCACAAGCAACATGGTGTCTTGATATACTAGGACTTGAAACTGAAACTAATCATAGTAAGGTGATCTAGCCAGAGGCTGTCACTGAACCCAACTCATGGGTTGCAGTTACCAAAAGGGAGAGGTCTTACGCCCTTCTGCCCTCTCTGATGGCAGCTCTGAAATTCATCCTACCTTTCACTGGGATTATTTAACTTGGAGGAAGAAAATAATTCAGATGTGCTGCTGGCTTGGTGTTCCATCAATACTGACCCTCAAAGAAAATGAACAAGTGCCAGAGATGGGGGACAGCAAAAGCAGCAGGAAAAGCAGCTGAGATGCAGGAAAAGGGACAGATCTTCAGATCCTGCCATAAAAAAATAACGTACTAGCTATGAGTGAGTAAACTGAAAGACGGGAGTGAAAAACAGCTGCACTGCAGTGTGAAGTCAAAACAAACAAGAGAAGAATGCAGTGGTGACAACTTCTGCTATGTGTGTGGTAAAGCATGCCAGAAGCTGTACTGCTGTCTAGCTTGTACTTTTAAGAACTTCTCAAAAACAGAAGCAGAAATACTACTCTGCTCTTGTGAGACCCCACTTGGAGTACTGTGTCCAGCTCTGGGGTCTCCAACACAAAAAAACCCATGGATTTACTGGAAAATGTCCACAGGAGTTTACTATAGGGCTGAAGCACCTCTTTTGTAACAACACGCTGAGAGTTAAGACTGTTCAGCCTGGAGAAGAGAAGGCTCCAGGGAGACCTTATAGCTCCCTTTACAGTACCTAAAGGGAGCTACAAGGAGGATGGAGAAGGACTTTTCACAGGACGTGTAGTGACAGAACAAGAGGGAATAGCCTTAAACCGAAGGAGGGCAAGTTTAGCTTAGATATTAGAATGAAACTTTTTACTGTGAGGATGGCGAGGCACTGGAACTGGCTGCTCACAGAGGCACTGGATGCCCCATCCCTGGAGGTGTTCATGACCAGGTTGGATGGGACTGAGTAACCTGATGTAGTGGAAGGTGTCCCTGTCCATGGCAGGGGGCTTGGAAATATACAGTCTTTAAGGTCCATTCCAACCCAAGCCATCCTATGATTCCATGAAATGTAAGAGCAGTCACACACACAGGTACAGGTAAGAAAGAACTACTGTGTGAAAGATTTAAATGAACATGTAGTTTGCATCCAAAGAAAAGCCCATCTTTAACGAACAAATAAAAAACAAAACGGCATTCAGGAACAAAGGGAATGAAAAAGTTCTTTTCAAGAACTTTGTATCTCACCTGGCAGAAGAGATGACCCTCCTTCTCTCTTTTAGCAAGGCTAGACAGGTAACAGTGAACAACAAGATGGGAGTCATCCAACACTGTATTAAACCAGCGCCGTGTGGGAAGCAAAGCCTGTGGTAAATAACGTCACATCAATACAAGCAACTCTTGAAAAAGTAAGAAATCCTGGCTTCTCAGAATTTTCCATTTCAAGAAGGCATATTAAGATAGACTGCTGCAGTTATTTGCCTATCTAATACCCTAACAGAGGTATTAAAGCAGCATTTATGTATGCCAACACACTGGGTTTGTGCAGGTAAGCTGCTATGAACACAGTCCTTTATGTAACTGGGAGCATGGCACAAACTTGCCATTAGTGAGAATTCATCCTGCCAGTAAAAAAGAAAATTAAACAAAGCAATTATTCTACTACTAGGTGTCTACATAATGATTGTGTGCTACAAATGATATGTCAAACTGCTTCAGCATTGTTTTAAACGTCTTTCTACACTAATTTCATGAATTTTAAGCATGTCTTGCTTAAAATTGCCAACTGTTTCTTCTAAATATGATAGGTTATCTTCTCTTCTTTGTAAAACACTCAAGTATTTTTCAAATCTTCAATAACAACAAAACAGAGATATTTTCTTCTCAATGTAAATAGCTTCAGCTGCTGTATGTAGCAACTGTTGAACAGCATACAGTAATAGACCACAACAATTTAAGAGAAAAATTAGTTGTTCTCTACAGACTGAATTTAGAAAGCGAAAAAGCATCGGCATGGTGTATAGAACTAAGATGAAGAAAATAAAAGAATCTGTAGTAGAAAATGTTGACTGCTCTGCACAATAATTACAAAAACAAACTCATAAAACCATAAGAACTCTCTATTGAAACATTACTTTCAAATTACGAAATCACCAGTTTTGATGGCAGCGTATGCACTGTAATACAAAATAGCAATAATCTGAAAAAGGCTTCAACACAAGTAAAAAGAGCCCATGAACACAGCACATGCCACAAAGGCAAAAAGACTTAGATTTACAGCTAATTTCTCATTTGCTTGTTCCAGTAATTTAAACAGGCTTTATAATCTGTCTGAATTCTAACCTTTCTGTAATACCTAGAGAGAACCAATATTAAACATGCTGCTTCTAAACATTCTAAGTCAGATAGACTTTAGTTCACCTTCCAACATATTTTCTCTTCTCAGAGTATATTACATACATAAGACATCAAACTCTAATTTAAATTAATTATTCTATTGCAACTCCAAGTACAGACTACTTAAGTGGGGTTTAACAGAGTTAGCCCACAGAAATTCACCACAAAGCCATTTTAAAGCTCCCTGTGATACTGTTCCAGAAAACTCTGTTTTATTTCCCAATGTCTTCTGGATCTGAAGTTACTCTAAATAAATAATTACCCATGCAAGACATTGTAAATGAATACCTTTTACTTTTAATACTGGTACTGTGGTGCTTAAAATTGTCTCACTTCCTCGGTATCTGCTGAAAAATTTCACAATTTTTTCTTGCTCCACTCCTTATTACTCTGTAACAAACTGCAGATCACCAGACCTGGTACTTCTAAATATTGAACTCTAGTCAAATAGGAATAGCTTGCATTTCAGAACTACTGCTGCTTTTTGGGATTTAACCCAATGACACAAAAGATACTTGAAGTGACCTTTTATGCATTGGGAAGAATAATTCTGAATTATTCCTACCAGATTAAAGCATCACACATTTTCAGAAATTGCCTGTATTATTACCACTATTCCAGCTAAATCCCCTTCACTGAGCACTTTAGGATCCTAGCTTTGTCTAAGAATTCATCTGGCTTATCAGCATTTCTGGTCAATTCGCAATACGGATGCAATGCTACAACCTCCTATTTACAGATGGAAAATCACTATTAAACAACCATGTGCACAGCTGTGACATAACCACCTCCTATGTGGAATAAGGCTGTAATAATTACTTTATGCATTTAAACCCTAGAAAAGTACACCTGAAAAGTGGCTGAATCAATTTAATGACTTACCTCAAGGTCTAGCATGAGTTCAATAAATCTCTCACAATAATGAACTTTGTCCATAGAAATAGGACCTAGATAAAAAAAATAAAAAAATTTAAATTGATCCACATCACAATATATTTACATTTGAACAATTCTTTAAAAATTAAATAAATGCTACAAATATAACAGTATTGATTTTAGTCTTAAAAGCTAATTAAAACATTCTTTTCTTTCTAAAACAATTCTTTCTTATATTCAAAATTCTTCTGGTTAGCAATGAAAGAGTAATAGAACCAGAATTTCAGGAGTGATTTTATCAACTTTGAAAAACCTTGAATGTAACATGCAAAAATGCCCACTTCTACAAGATATCACTGGCTCATTAAGTTCGTTAAGAACTTTTAATGCCAGGTACTCAAAAATACATTTTTTAAAGCTGCAAACAAGATGTGTGCAAAAGGCCTTGACCACATTCAAAGGTACTCAATGGTGACTAATAAGGGGCCTTCAGAATCACCTCAAAACACACACTAAGTCTCCTCTAATTCTTATAGCCTCCAAAGAACTGGTAAAGTAAATCTCCCTAAAAAGAGGTCTAGCATAATTAGGAAAACAGAGGGGATAGGTATCCTTTCTGAGGAATTCACGTTACACAAAATTTACCCTTACAGCTCAGGTAAGAGCTGAAGTTCGCTAAGAGTTTAAAAGCAAAAGCAAAACTCTGGGAACTGATTTCACCCAAATTGTGCTGTGCTTAAAGCATAATAACCCTTTTCTGTTAAAAGGCTAACACCTTCCTCTACAAACGCTTTTCCTTTCTAAATCAGGCAAGCAGATAATTTTGCTTGTCACAATGACTCAAGAGCCGTAAAATCTTAGAGAACTTCACTTCACTTAGGCTTTTTTTCTTACTGTAAATTAACAGTATGAACAGACAGAGCCTTATGATATGCATTTATACCACCTATTTAACAAGGCATGTAAGTATGTATGAAACGCTTTAAGGCTCTAAGCACACAATAAAGAATATCAGTTCCCAGAAATATTGTTTTTACTAAGTACATACTGAACAGAAGGAGGTTTAAAGTAGCTTTTTGCTGTTTCATTTTTAAAGTATATACAGATTTAAGTATTAATTTTGATATGAAATCCATGCAGACAAGCGCAGATTTCACTACAAGCCCCACCTGAGTAAGGTCCCAAAACTCAGGTTGATATCCTAAGGACTAGTTAGTTACTTCAGCAACAGAAAAGATTTTAACACAGATTACCAGATAACAAAGTAACATAACAATCACAGTTACCTGAGACAGGTATTGACTTTAGAACAGAAATAAATTTCTGAATGAGCTGTGAAAGAAATCTTCTCTCTCGATATGCTCTAAAATTAGACATATTACAAAAGAATTAATACTCCTTAAATGAAGACTAGAAGTATATTGTAGCTTTCACTAATACAAAGCTAGCTGCTTCAAAATTTATATAATGGTAGTAGGTTGCTTTGAAACACACCTAAACTGTTTAGATGATAACTTTTTTCTCTGCACTCAGTCAGACAGATTAGCAAGTCGACATTTTTAGGCACAGAAACTGATTAACAACCCATGCTTCTTACCGTGTCAAAGAAAAGTATGTCTCCTCCTATACCTTAGCACATTGCAACACAAAGGCATTGGAACATTTCATTTTGGTGAGATAGACACAGATTTATTGAAATACTTGCATAAGCTATATGCCTAAGAGCTCAACATTTGCTAAAGGTCATGAAAAAAAGCGAGTAGCTACATGAATATTCTTCTGTGCTTTCATCCTATAGTTTTAAGATTTGATATCACAAATTCACTGACCAAATAAAATATAAAGTTCTGTAACAGTATGTTGCATAAAGACTACTGAAAAAGAGAACAGCCTCCAGAAGGCCACATATGATCAATCCTTATTTGCCACAGGTTTTCAAAAAACACCTTTTTCATTGAAACTATTTATTTTAGCTGAAACACAATGAATGCATTAAGGAAAAAAGGCTTCTGTAACATACTGCATTCTTGACTCTTCATCCATTTTTGCATCGTTTTTCTTAATTAGATTCCAGAATTTTCTTAGTTTTGGTGTCTTTTTCAACTCTTGTTCCAGTCGATTCTGAAATGTTAAAATGTTATTCAGTCACCAAGGAACCCGGTTTTCATGAGATAAAAATACAGTCCAGTCTTTTTATTAAAAAAGAAAAAATACGTAACAAACTATAATAAAGTTATAATAAACTGAAATAAAGAGCTGTCTCTGGCTATTCTCAGTAAATATCACTGTAAAACAAAAATGTAATAATGCTAGAGAGAGTTCAGCCACAACTAGATGTCAACTCCATTGTCTCCCTGTGACCTCATGGCCTTGTCTATAAATTATAGCTTGAAGAAGCTATAAACAACAAAGCTCAGTTTTCTGAAAAATTACATACAAAATACTATAACATGGAAATTCGCAACAAACAAGAAAGAATTTAACAAAGCACACAAAAATATAATTCCAGAGCAAAGCTGTAAATATTAGAGTTCCTTAACAGTATTCCCTAAGAATTTACTTTACATGACTTGGATAATGCCTAGAAAACTGCTCTGCCAGTTAACAGTGTTATGCTTACAGGTTGTAGAGCCATCCACATCGGTAAGGAAATGAGCTGCTGCACTTGACCTCTGATCAAATCCACTTCCTGTTAGAAAGTTACAGATGAAAAAAAATTTTAAAACATTCTTATGTTTTCTGATATGCCCATCTTACAAAATACATCTATGTACATTACCATCTGACAAAAATATCTATATTGTCTTATTAGATTTCACAATTTCCTAACAGGAAGCTGCACTGTAGCCCTACCCAGTAATACCTTTGTATTTTAGGTTCTTTTCATGGAGTCTGTCAGTTCTTAATACTTCACCAGGGGCCCCATTCATGCAAGTATTTTTAGCAGAAAAGCTGCTGAGAACTGATGTTCTTTCTTCAGTCATTTCTTATACCTGAACTCAGCTTTCCTACTGTGCTTTCTCTCCTTGTTTTTAATCTATTCTTTCTCTCCTGAAGCCCTTAATTTATCAAGTTTCTCTCACTTCTTCTACACTCTTCCCATTGTCTGAAATAAATATTTTTTTCCATGCCAGTTCAAATGTGCTCTCTCCAACTCTGCCTGTGATCTGGATCAACAAAGATCTCCTTCTTTCCTGAACTACTGAAAAATTTCAATTAACATCTTAAGTATGTCTTTGTGGACAAATACTCCATTCTCAGTATTCTGAAACTTCAAATTTCAGCACTCTTCACTTAAAGCACTGCCATGAGTATTCCATTCTGCCTTTCACAAAGAAGGGCAGCTTCTAATAACAGCGTGCTTTTGCAGTCACATTTTCACCAGCTTCCCTATCACATTGTATTAGAAATGTGCTTTACAAGAAGGATTCCGTAGGCACCATCAAACTATTTAAAACGAAGATGCATTGTACCATGGCCACTACAGAAAACTACTATCTCAATAAACTATACACATAAAAGTTCAAGATGGTTACTGGCTCCTAAAATCATTCCTAAATCCAAAATCAAATAATACACTTTCTAAGTTGTTTTGTCTGAGAAACAATTTTGTTATTTGTGCAGACCCTGATTCTGAATAATACATCCCATGTGCTATGGAAGTAAGAAAAAAGCCCAGTAGCAACAGAGGTTAGAGAGCACTGCTTCATGTAACAGGCAATTGTAAATTATTCTTCCTGCTTGCTATTTAGGATCTTTAACTCTGTTTTAACTATAGACTGAGAACACAAATTGGTCCAATGCTTTCTTAAAACTAACTCAGGAGAACTTAGATAAAAATCGTATCTAAACCTGGTTCTAAAAGTAAAAAAAGTCCCACTGTCTTTCTTTCTCAATAGTTAATGGAAATATTTTTTGTGCTATTTCCTAGGCAAACTAAAAAGGGCACAGTAGCAATTAACCTGCTTCTAAATGTAAAGCCCCTTTTCAAATATAAATACATATATTTTAAAGTACCATTTTTAATACAAAAATTTATATTAATCCTGTCTTTAAATTGTCTAACTGCCAATCCTCCAGTTTCAAGCCTCATCTATGACCTTGTGCCACAGAAAAGCAAGCATGATGGGAGAGGTAAAATAAGAGTTAAAACAGAGGGTAAAAGCCCTCCGGTACTTTCTTTTCTTTAAATCGGAATTTTGCTTCATCTGCCTTGCAAGAAGAAATCACTCAAACTAAATTGCTATTAACACAGAAAAGCATAAGCACACTGGAAGTATTACAGTTACTTTTAACATACCAAACTATTGAAGCAGTGGTCAAGGAAAAGCAGCAGGACTGTCTGTTCATGCAGAGAGTACTCACTCTCATTTTCAACCAGTGATGCCTCCAGTATGCGTTTGAAGAAGAAAGGAAAGTGTTCTGGCCTTTTTTTGAATGTCTAGGAATAGAAGAGGATGGTAATTTTGAGTCAGGTTGATACAAATAATTTCAATCTTCATTCACAGAACATAGCTTAAGTTCTCTACATCCATTTAAATCTATAAAAGAAGGGATTAGTTTTTCTCATTTTCATTTATTCTGACCAGGCAGCACAAGCAAAACAGACTAATGATATCCTCCTGACAAGGGATCCTCCCACAATACCTTTTGCATAGTCTAACAGGTGATGCACAGGACAAACTAAACAAGAAGTACAGGTGAAGTCTTGTGAGAATGTTCACCTGGTGACTGCACAGAAATACTCTAAAATCTCCCAGGTAGAAGATGAGTGGTAGGTTTTGGCGAAAGCTACAGCAGCTCTAAGTGATCTGCAAAAAGTGAGCAGGTAAAAACCACCAGAGATTAAATATAGTCCTGGAACTTCCATTCAGCTACCTCAGCAGGAAAAAGATAAACTAAATAATCACCAAGATAAAACAGTTCCTTTACTAGCGCAGTCATGTACCAAATAACAAATCTAAGTAAGATGCTTGGAACATAACATGCACCTGTCATTTTACATCTAGTACATATCCCAGAAGAAAAGCACACAGACATCATATGAGCAAGTCAAGAATCCTTTGTGCTCTGCAGCACTCAAGTAATGGCACACATATTGAAGTAAGTGTGCTTCTGAAATAACACCTGCATAGAATGTATAACTAGGCTCACATTGCTGAGACAGCCTGTGAAGCCTGGATTGTTTGTAGAAATATTAAATAATTTCTAAACCTATTATGACCAAAAAAAAACTCCCACCAAAACAAAACAAAAACCCCAAACAAAAAAAACAACCAAACAATATACACAAAAGAGTAAGACATTATTTTTAAAATAATAAAAAAATGTATAAAGCAAAAAAGTATAAAGCAAAATAAAAGTATAAAGCACAAAAGGTAGAAAACAATATTCATATGTTTTAAGCAAGACATTATTGGATAACAAGTTAGACATCCAGTGGTGCCTTCTTATATATACAGATACATAAACCCTTTGTTTTCCTTCAGTATCTCTGTAAATACCCAACTTCTGTGAAGTGCCAAAAAAGCAAATGCTGGTGATAACGTTCGGCATCTTACAGCAGAACCAAGGACTTCCACACAAGAAGGAATCAAGTAATTTTTCACCTGTCCATTCCTTTCTCCAAAAAAGAACACGAGGTTTAAAACACCATCTGAGATATTCCAGCTGAGGCACCATTTCCTTTTAACATTACAAGCTCTTCTACCTTCTGTCACTGTAAGTGAGCACACTGTAAAAGCTGCAACTTGCGGATCAAAGTCAACTCTAGCTGCAATTGAAATCAGTTACCTCCCACGCAGGGACATTCTCTCTGAACTTCTCATTCACCATACAGCAGATTGACATTAAATATGCCTTACTGGACACCTCTGGAGAATAATTCATCCACAGGTAATTTTCAAGGTACTGACTGTGAAGAGATAAAGAGTATTTCATTAGTTGCAGCCACCCACATAATCTGTCACTCATTTAAAAGAGCAGTTATCCACAAGGTTTTTTTTCCCTCCTTCTCCTGAAAGCCATCTTCATAGTTTGTGAGTAGTTCCTCAAGTTACCTCTCATCTAGGTCACTGAAGCAAAACTTATTAGACTCAGTAACTGCTACAAGAGACAAATGAGTTTTTTATCAAGAAGACACATTCACCAAAAGGTTTTCAATTGCAAAAAGCAGCCACAGCTCCATACGATGTCATAACACAGATTCATGTTGATTTTCCAAAAAAATAAAAAAGAAAAAACTTCACTTGTCTAAAGAATGTCATATTCAGCATTTCCAAGCATAAGATGCAAAGGACAACTACTATAAAACTGTACCTGTATTACTAAATAACCTTTCTTGTAAAAATTTAGGAATCATCTAGATAGCTTTCATGCTTCTAATCAAATAAAGGCAATAAAAACAGTACATACTGTGCAACTAGAATAAAGCTTTGGATATTAAGGGAGTGGTTAAATCTTTTCAAGGTGAAAAAAATTGCTGGACACTGGAAAATTGCAGCTTCCCTGCAATGAGCACTTCTTCTTCTTTAATATTGTCCATTTCTCATAGAAGAAACTAGATACTAGATCTTAAGAGACGAGAGGCTATTTGGACTGTCTCTCTGCTTTAATTTCCTATGCAAGTTATATCTGAGCAGGCAATCCCTCAATCCAGTCTTGCACCCTGTGCTATTTTATCAACTGCCACCAGAAAGCAGAAAGTTTTGTTTCTTCCTAAACAAGCTGCTCATCCATTCCTTCCTCTCAATGCCTACTCTAACACTCATTTAGACCCTCAAGAGACAGCTCAGTTTTACCTGTTTATTTTTTCCAGCTACCTCTTGTGATGTCTTACAGTACGGTAATTCAATAGTTTCAGAAAAGTCAAGTGCCAGAGACGGTGGTGCAAAATGGCAGTGAGAACTTGTATATAACCAGGAGCTAAAGGCTCAGTAACAGAGAGGGATTTATCCTTTCTGGGGGCTCAGCCAGAATGCACAGCTTTAGATGGAGCTGAGACAAGTTCATAAGCATACACAAGATGAAATATATACTGCTTCCCAAGAGCTTGGATTTGCCAATGGAAGGGGAAACATCCCCCAAAAATCCACAGAATTCCATAGAACATTTCACCTAGGAATTCCAATAGACTTCAATATGTTTTAATAAAAATACAATGATGTCCCCTAGTGATATAAACATACACAAGCAAAAATGAAGGACAGGAAAATCTCACAAAGGTAAAGACAGAAGAGCTCAACAGACAAAGTGGGGAAAGGGTGGAGAACAGCAAAGAAAGGAGAGAAAATTACTTACAGGACAAATGGCAGTAGATGTGGCTATAGACCAGAAAGTACTACAGTTACATTGGAGGCTGACGACATTAAGAATGTTCACAGAAAGGACAGGAACCTCTAACTCCGTGCTACTGCTGACATACAAATTCCAGAAGTCCACTGCATGCCATATGTTAGTGTCAAACCCTAAACTGTAATTTACATTTTCTCTTCTGCGCTTTTTCTAATTAAGAAGCAGAAAACCGAGGGAAGTTTGTCCATTTGTAATTACTGGTACTAACTTATGGACTTGAGCCTTTTTGAAACAAAGAATCTACCTCAAACAAAAAACATCTCATTGTATTTCTCCTTAAGATTTGAGAGATAAAAGAGCCAAACAGAACACGAAATATTGTGGTTTTAAATAAGTACGGATTGCAAATATTTATTTTACATAATTTTGGACATACTCTATAAGCTCTTCCAGGAAAGTCTGAAGTAGCTGTAACCTACTGTTTAAACAGATTTCCATTTCTTTCAAGAGAAGAAAATCTTAATGATGCTGCTGCAGCACAATCATGCTTAACCTGATAGTAAGAGATTTAATCCAAAAACTTCTCTGATTCCAGCGAGTTCTGATTTAAGGCTTAACAGCACATTCCAAATTACAGACCCAAGTTTTTCACTTATTTAATTCATACTCTCTTTCTTGGTGCTCTACTTACATTAGAAACTGAGAACCATAAAACAAGACACTCTGAGATGTTACTTACATTTATGGAATTGCCTCCTCTTTAAATTCAGCTCTCCTCACTTAATTTTCCTCAGTACACAATTCAAGGCCTTAGGAAGTATGAACAAGTACACTACCTTCAAACTGCCTTACTGTCCTGCATTTGCTCCTCATCTTTACAGGTTCCTATGGAAAAAATAACTCCAAATTTCCCTCCCATTAGCTTACCTGAATTCAAGAAGCATTATCTTTCTAATCGCAAACCTAAAAAGAAAAAAGTAATCAATTAACACATGAAAGAAAGCCTCCCACATACAACTTGGCTGCATGGAAAATAGCAATATTTTCCCTTATTTCATTGTGTAAGGAAACTTTTAGAAACACTGAGGAATTATTTCTGTCCTGGCACTTCCATGCAATAGCAACCACTTGAATGCAAAAGCAACCGCTCTAACACTGTGGAAGCTGAAGTTCATAGAGGCTCATTAAGCAATTAAATTCACATTTTAAAGAAATTCATGTAGGTCTTTTAAAAATGAAGACACCAGTTCCAATAGCCTTGAAGATACAAACTGCTAGCAGCTGAGAGCATCTCCTGGAAAACTACAATTATATATTTAATCCGTTCATAATGGTACCTTTTCTTAGTGACTGGAAATGGAAGTTTGCTTTGATTCCATATGACAAATTCTTAGACTGCTTTCATACAGGAATAATACAGAGAATTCTCCACAGAGCTCAATCTTCCCCAAAAAGCTCCAGCTACAGTTACAACTCTTTTCTGTATGCAGAGATGCAGAATGCAGTGCATCTTGGATTTGTCTCCCCCATCTGACAGCACAATTCACTGAAACTAGACTTTCCCTTCATGAACCTGGTAACAGCAGCCAGAACAGAGAAGAAAGCTAGAGGCAGTGCACTCCTCAACAGTTTTTTTCATTACAATCCTTAGTGACAAAAGAAGAGATCAGCCTTCTGTAACCATCATAACAAAACCAACAGAAAAGACAACAGACTACCAGGTAAAGGAACTGAACAGTAATAAGTCCAACCATCACATTTAAGGTTTATAGGCTTAGGAATTCTCTTGTTACCACATTCAGACTTTGAAACACCTAACGATTAAATTACTTAAATGCACTTGAGTAATTTTCATCTGCTTTCAACACACAGATGAGTTTCAAAGTATTCTATCAAATATTAGAAACAACTCCAATATGGATAATGTTGGAATGGTGGTAAATAAGAGAAAGCAACCGGTGTACTTACTTTGACCTGACAATTTCTTTTGTATATACATCTTCAATGACCTAAGGGAAAAAATTTTAAGAGAATTTTATATACCCATTAACGTGATTCAAAATGCATAAAGACATCTTATCTGAATTAGGTACTCTCTGCTAACTGCTATTAAAATACTTTTCACAAGTTTTCCAACAAAACTGAGAGAATCCGCACTATCAGTTGCAATAGGCACATTGTGACATCACCTGACACAAAGATGCACTTCAGCTGTTTATGTACTTCCTAGTTCTAACAATCACAGACAAATTCTATTACAAATACTACAAAAAGACGGAGTAAAGGGAGGCTGAACAGGGAGATTTGGGCAAACATCCACAAGGAAAAGAAACTTAATATTTAAGTACCCTGCAGTACACAAAACCAAACACACCATGCCAGATTTTAAACATTCAAAATACACATATCCACCAGAATGGCAACTAAGTTGTCTGATGGAAGCTCACCAAAGAAGCTTTTAGAAAGAACACAGTTCAGTAATACCTGCATCTTTCATCCTTGTTTGATTTCTAAAAGTAGAACCCCCTCAACCATCTTTTAACCTCAAAGGAGATGCTCAGAAGTCTTTTGCCCTCACATAAATTCTTGGCCAAAATAAACTGAACAAATAGCATACAAAATAACTGCATGCTACAGCACACCTTCCTAACAGTACCTACATTTATGAACTACAAATACAAAATAAATTACAGTGTCTCAATCAACTGTTGACCTTCCAAGGAGTCTCCTATACTCTCATATAAAATAAGCAACATTGAACACTGGCACATCAGGGAACAGTTGATCCTCATTCTTTTACACCCCAACAAAATTCTAGTAGAAGTAATTACCTTTACATCAAAAGACAATGTTTTCTTCACATGTGGAGCCCAGTACTTATTTGCTAACTGCACAAGGAAGAAGAAAAAAAAAAAAAAAGAAAGGTTAAATACATATATTTTCATGTTCATGATACAATATCTCTACAACACATCCCATCCCCAAACTTTATTTCACTAGTATCTTGCTTAATTTCAACTTATGCTAACTACAAGTAACAAAATTCTGTTTTCTAACAGCAATGCTTATTAATCATTTAAGGCTTTTATGCCTAAACCTCTTTCAACAGAAACGTGATTCTCTGGAAAAATTTCAGGTGCATAGACCACTACCTAACAAACATTTTCTGTTCTTAAGTTACGTCTAACAAATCCATCGAAAATAACCCATGATTTTTCAGCAACTGCAAATCCCAAGTGGCAAGTGATTATGCTTCTTTGAGGCTATATATAAAAGTGTAGCATTTTAAGGCTCTTTGCTGCAGCCATCGCTTCACCAATACTCCCGAGCGATGATGACAAGAGCTTCCTATGCAACTTTACGCAAGCTTCCTTATGCTCTGGAAGAGGAAGGAAAGCTGATTTCCACGAAAATAAGAAAAATAAGACGACTTGTACAAAATAATTTAAAACTTTCACCAACTAGGACCTTTCTGCAAGTTTTCACACGTTAAAACATGCCTTATAGCAGCGCACAGTGGATTGCAGTGATGCGTTTGGCAGTGCTGCTTTGTAAATCCCGCTGGTCTAGAAGCGCGGGGGGGGGGAAATTCCCTCTTGTACATGACAGAGGCGTACATCTCTCACCAATTACGACCAAACAAGACGCTTTCCCCATCACCCACGGCCTATAAAGGCTATTTCAACACCGAGGNNTGGAGCCGCCCGGCACAGGCCTCTGCCCCCCGGCGCTCCTAGCCCGGGCCAGGCCGAGGGAGGGATCTCCGGGCCGGGAGCAGCGGAGCCGGGAGCGCTTCCGGGGCCGGG